>OX459096.1:26339269-26655181 GCA_949775045.1 Metridium senile | reverse complement strand
GGTCCTTTTCCAGTGAAGGCCCTGACAGACACGTTATATTGTGCACACAAAGTGAGACCATGGATGACGTACTCGAGCTTCAGGGGTGCTTTTCTGGAATGGAATATGCTATGGTTGTTGTATACAATCTTTCCTATTCTTACAAGAGTGAGATTAACCTCGTATTTTGTGATGATACCATTAGCTGAGTTTTTATGTACTGGTGTCCATGTGACTTGGTACGATGTGATATTGATTTTAGAAACAGCTACCTGTTGTGGAGCACCATCAGGTTCTGTGATATTAAAACAAAAACTAACAATAAGATTTTACGATACAGTTAACATTATAACGAGGATTATCATTCGTGTCGTTCATGATTATATTTTTGGATTTTTCTAAACGATAATTTTCAGTGTAGATTTTATTTAAATTAAGATCGCCTAAAAAAACTAATGAAACAAAAAAACAACATCCTAATGTCATCTAGAAAATAGTATACTTGGTATCGGTAGTTGGTTTCCAGGTAACACGGATACTGGTAGACGAAACTGCAGAGGCTGTTTTTAATATTGGAGAACAGGAAGGAGCTAAAACAATCAAGAAAACTGCAAATCTATGTTTGATCAATTAACAAAAAGTAGAGTGGTAAAAGAACATAATAATACCATCCTCCTTGGTTGTTTTAACTATCGCTGTACTTAGTAGACCGTATTTAGAAGTGTAGGCCTGGACTTGGAAGCTGTACTCAGTGTATTTTTCAAGACCAGCCACTGTTCTTGTGGTAGCCCCACTCCCATAGGCAAACTTGTACATCATCCTGCTTTGTCTATTCAACCTGTAAGCCACCCTGTAACCTCTCAACACACCATTTAGTCTGCAATTATTAGTATCTTTCAATGGTGACCAGGTAATGCGGATACTTTTCGATGACACTGCCTGGACTGATATCCCGTTTGGAGGGCAATCTGGAGCTAAGCAATTAAAAAAAAAAAACATTAAATTAATACAATTTTTTAAAGGCAAACGTAGTGTTTACAAGTGTTGGCATTGGTAATTTGCAACCATTTTCATATTTAATTAATTAATATGCTTTCTTGTAATAAGTATAGTTGGCTGTTTCATATTCATAATTTATACTTATTGGGCATATTTTACGTTGAAAAAATTAGACTACTAATATAGCCAGTACTAGTAACTAACTTTTTTATGAATCTTCAATGTATTAATTAACATACCATCTTCTTTGGTTCGTTGTGAGATGGCTTTACTAAGCGGACCGTGTTTAGTTGTATAGGCCAGGACTTGAAAACTGTACTCAGTGTATTTTTCAAGACCAGCCACTGTTCTTGTGGTAGCCCCACTCCCATAGGCAAACTTGTACATCATCCTGCTTTGTCTATTCAACCTGTAAGTCACCCTGTAACCTCTCAACACACCATTTAGTCTGCACTTATTAGTATCTTTCAATGGTGACCAGGTAATGCGGATACTTTTCGATGACACTGCCTGGACTGATATCCCGTTTGGAGGGCAATCTGGAGCTAAGAAATTAAAAACAAAAACATTAAATTAATACAACTTTTTAAAGGCAAACGTAGTGTTTACAAGTGTTGGCATTGGTAATTTGCAACCATTTTCATATTTAATTAATTAATATGCTTTCTTATAATAAGTATAGTTGGCTGTATAATAAATTGGCTGTATAATAAGTATACGTCGCTGTACGCCCACCTATTCTTGCGAACAATATGCTGTATACGTATATATACGTATGGCTGGCATTGGTTGTGTAGTGGTTTGTCACGCGCCTCTCACCGCTGACTTCAAGTATCGATACATGTTGATATATATATATACAGCTTTGAAGCCTTGAATGGGTTTCTTTTAATAAAGTGAATAGCATGCATGTTGGTGCTGCAGAAGTAAAAGTATTCGAGGGTGCGATTTCTTGCTTTTAACAACACCTATGTATTGATATTTGCTACATCGGAAAACAAGTACTAACAATTGGTCCGGTAAATTTCATGGTTTTTGGATCTTTTTTTTCGAAATAATTGCATTAAAGGAAACAAAAAAGTAGCTATGGCTACAGCTAATTTAATATTTTATTGACCTTGTTATATGGTTTTGATCTACATTCCGTGCAAAGAGTATAAGTACTTTCTGAGTTGAAAGCGAACGGTTTGATCACTCTACTAGTTAGAGGGATTGTGCAAATATTCTCATGTCAAGTTACAATACTGTGGAACCTCTATTAAACGATCAACCATTAAGCGGTCACCCTCTATTAGGCGGCCACAATAAAAAGTCCCAAATATATTCCTATACCTATTCTATACCTCTATTCAGCGGTCAACCTCTACAAAGCGGCCACTTTGGAACGTCCCGAGGGTGACCGCTTAATAGAGGTACCACTGTATTTGCATTGAAATGAAACAGACGCTATTAAAAAGTAGCAGTGGATCTGACTGAAAACACTATGCTTTAATGGACATTTTGATGTGTGATAAATTGCTTATTGCGAAGAAATACATAAGTACTTTACAAGAATTCTAATCTTTATTGCTATATTCTCTCGGTCATTCCCTTATAAGACTCTCATTCAAATCGAGTGGACTGTAGAGCCTCGAATACTAGCTCTTTGAATGATATATGTATTTTTTTTGCCATATTTCTACCGCCAGTTATATGTCGTCTGACTAGATATTATCATATTATGCTGTGCAGGCTTCTCTGGCATGGATGTTCATTTTTTTTTAATAGCAGGTTTTTCCTTGACAAAGATCAAATGTTAACAATCGTAGAGCTATGTTTCCCGATGCTTCATGTGAAATGTATGATATGGCCAACTCCCCAATGCCTTACCAACCAGTTAGTCTTTTTAGGAATTGCTTATTCAAAGTGAACTATTAATGTTAAAATTAACATTAATAGTTCACTTTGAATAAGCAATTCCTAATTTTCTTACATTGCACGGTACCTCTATTCTCTGAAAACAACTTTATTTTCGCTTTATTTATTGTCGTTATATTTTGTCTCATGTAGAAAGTTTCATATTCATAATTTATACTTATTGGGCATATTTTACGTTGAAACAATTAGACTACTAATATAGCCAGTACTAGTAACTAACTTTTTTATGAATCTTCAATGTATTAATTAACATACCATCTTCTTTGGTTCGTTGTGAGATGGCTTTACTAAGCGGACCGTGTTTAGTTGTATAGGCCAGGACTTGAAAACTGTACTCAGTGTATTTTTCAAGACCAGCCACTGTTCTTGTGGTAGCCCCACTCCCATAGGCAAACTTGTACATCATCCTGCTTTGTCTATTCAACCTGTAAGTCACCCTGTAACCTCTCAACACACCATTTAGTCTGCACTTATTAGTATCTTTCAATGGTGACCAGGTAATGCGGATACTTTTCGATGACACTGCCTGGACTGATATCCCGTTTGGAGGGCAATCTGGAGCTAAGAAATTAAAAACAAAAACATTAAATTAATACAACTTTTTAAAGGCAAACGTAGTGTTTACAAGTGTTGGCATTGGTAATTTGCAACCATTTTCATATTTAATTAATTAATATGCTTTCTTATAATAAGTATAGTTGGCTGTATAATAAATTGGCTGTATAATAAGTATACGTCGCTGTACGCCCACCTATTCTTGCGAACAATATGCTGTATACGTATATATACGTATGGCTGGCATTGGTTGTGTAGTGGTTTGTCACGCGCCTCTCACCGCTGACTTCAAGTATCGATACATGTTGATATATATATATACAGCTTTGAAGCCTTGAATGGGTTTCTTTTAATAAAGTGAATAGCATGCATGTTGGTGCTGCAAAAGTAAAAGTATTCGAGGGTGCGATTTCTTGCTTTTAACAACACCTATGTATTGATATTTGCTACATCGGAAAACAAGTATTAACAATTGGTCCGGTAAATTTCATGGTTTTTGGATCTTTTTTTTCGAAATATATTGCATTAAAGGAAACAAAAAAGTAGCTATGGATACAGCTAATTTAATATTTTATTGACCTTGTTATATGGTTTTGATCTACATTCCGTGCAAAGAGTATAAGTACTTTCTGAGTTGAAAGCGAACGGTTTGATCACTCTACTAGTTAGAGGGATTGTGCAAATATTCTCATGTCAAGTTACAATACTGTGGAACCTCTATTAAACGATCAACCATTAAGCGGTCACCCTCTATTAGGCGGCCACAATAAAAAGTCCCAAATATATTCCTATACCTATTCTATACCTCTATTCAGCGGTCAACCTCTACAAAGCGGCCACTTTGGAACGTCCCGAGGGTGACCGCTTAATAGAGGTACCACTGTATTTGCATTGAAATGAAACAGACGCTATTAAAAAGTAGCAGTGGATCTGACTGAAAACACTATGCTTTAATGGACATTTTGATGTGTGATAAATTGCTTATTGCGAAGAAATACATAAGTACTTTACAAGAATTCTAATCTTTATTGCTATATTCTCTCGGTCATTCCCTTATAAGACTCTCATTCAAATCGAGTGGACTGTAGAGCCTCGAATACTAGCTCTTTGAATGATATATGTATTTTTTTGCCATATTTCTACCGCCAGTTATATGTCGTCTGACTAGATATTATCATATTATGCTGTGCAGGCTTCTCTGGCATGGATGTTCATTTTTTTTAATAGCAGGTTTTTCCTTGACAAAGATCAAATGTTAACAATCGTAGAGCTATGTTTCCCGATGCTTCATGTGAAATGTATGATATGGCCAACTCCCCAATGCCTTACCAACCAGTTAGTCTTTTTAGGAATTGCTTATTCAAAGTGAACTATTAATGTTAAAATTAACATTAATAGTTCACTTTGAATAAGCAATTCCTAATTTTCTTACATTGCACGGTACCTCTATTCTCTGAAAACAACTTTATTTTCGCTTTATTTATTGTCGTTATATTTTGTCTCATGTAGAAAGTTTCATATTCATAATTTATACTTATTGGGCATATTTTACGTTGAAAAATTAGACTACTAATATAGCCAGTACTAGTAACTAACTTTTTTATGAATCTTCAATGTATTAATTAACATACCATCTTCTTTGGTTCGTTGTACGATGGCTTTACTAAGCGGACCGTGTTTAGTTGTATAGGCCAGGACTTGAAAACTGTATTCAGTGTATTTATAAAGACCAGTCACAACTGTTATGGTAGTACTACTACTGACATTCTGATACATCATCCTGCTTCCATCTCTATTTAACCTATAGTTCACCTTGTAACCTTTCAATACACCATTTAGCTTGCACTTATTAGTATCTTTCAATGGTGACCAGGTAATGCGGATACTTTTCGATGACACTGCCTGGACTGATATCCCGTTTGGAGGGCAGTCTGGAGCTAAGACGGAAATCAAAAATAAATGTTCGTTAAATTAATAAAACAGAGCAATGGTACCTCTATTCAGCAGTCACCCATTAAGCGGTCACTTTCTGTATTCAAGCGGCCACTATAAAAAGTCCCAAATCTATTCCTATTCCTATTATATACCTCTTTTCACCGGCCAACCTCTATTAAGCGGCCACTTTGGAAAGTCCCGAGGGTAAGAGAGGTACCACTGTATTTGTATTCGAACAATATGCTATATCAATTTTATGAACTTTGTTTATCAAATTAGTTCCAATATTTTATTCAGTGCTTCTACTTTTCTTTAAATATTGGTTCCTACCATCAGCTAATGTTACTGCATAACTATTTCCACTCCATGGTCCTGTATATTTGGTGTTGTTCACAGCTATTTGTATATAGTATAGTGTATATTTTTGAAGTGACCGGATAGTATAATTGGTTACCAAACCGACATCAATAATCTTTGGTGATACTTTTTTTGGCTGGTATTTTATCTTGTATCCAGTCAGTAGTCCATTGACAAGGCTTTGTGAAGGACTCTATGGACAGTTAACAAGAGTTGTGGGAAATTAAATTTCATTAGAGAAAAGATTCAAAAACAGAATTAGATAAACATAAGAGGAAATGTGTATAACTTTTCTAAAGTACCCTCCATTTCACTTGAATACTTGTTGAGGAAAGAGCACTCAGCTCAATCCAGTCTTTATCATAACGCCTTGGAACTGAAATATGAAACACATTTAATAATAATATTAATATAACAACAACAACAACAACAACAACAACAATAATAATAATAATAAAAATAACAATAATAATAATAATAATAATTAATTATAATAATTAAATTAAATGCTCCTTTATTCTATAAGGCTAATATAGATACAATCATTAATTAATTAATGTGTGAATATTGCCACATATCTAGAACTTAGAAAATTGAGTATCCCTATGTAATTTAAGATGCTGAGTTCAAATTTGTGGGTTATTACTCCTCAAAATGAATTCCAAGGGGGGATTATTCCAATTTCTAGAACTTAATCTAATTTTCTCTAATTTTCTTCAGGCTTTGCTCTCATCATGCCGAAGCGACATTTTCACCGAAACATGTAGACCCAATATGTTTGTTGACTAACTATACTTTGGCAAAGAAACTATCTCCCTGTGACTCCTGTAAGATGCTTTAAAAAGACAACCTCCTTTTTAGGAGGGGGAATGGGGACGAATTACCTTAAAATACCCATTAACACCATCAATCGAAAAACATTTTCACTACCCGCGACTCATATTTGTGACAGACTCATGCTAAGGAATCAGGAAATCAAGCAAAAATTCAGATCTCTTCAATATATGGTCTGTTATTAAATTAAATGCTCCTTTATTCTATAAGGCTAATATAGAAATAATACAATCATTAGTTAATTAATGTTTGAATACTGCCACATACCTAGAACTTAGAAAACTGAGTATTCCTATGTAATTTTGGATGCTGAGTTCAAATTTGTGGGTTATTACTCCTCAAAATGAATTCCAAGGGGGGTTATTCCAATTTCTAATTTTCTTCAGGCTTTGCTCGCATCATGCCGAAGTGACATTTTCTCCGAAACATGTAGACCCAATAGGTTTGTTGACTAACTATACTTTGGCAAAGAAACTATCTCCCTGTGACTCCAGTAAGATGCTTTAAAAAGACAACCTCCTTTTTAGGAGGGGGAATGGGGACGAATTACCTTAAAATACCCCTTAACACTATCCATCGAAAAACATTTTCACTACCCGCGACTCATATTTGTGACCGACTCATGCTAAGGAATCAGGAAATCAAGCAAAAATTCAGATCTCTCCAATATATGGTCTGTTATTAAATTAAATGCCTCTTTATTCTATAAGGCTAATATAGATATAATACAATCATTAATTAATTAATGTTTGAATATTGCCACATATCTAGAACTTAGAAAACTGAGTATTCCTATGTAATTTTGGATGCTGAGTTCAAATTTGTGGGTTATTACTCCTCAAAATGAATTCCAAGGGAAGTTATTCCAATTTCTAATTTTCTTCAAGCTTTTCTCGCATCATGCCGAAGTGACATTTTCTCCAAAACATGTTTGTTGACTAACTATACTTTGGCAAAGAAACTATCTCCCTGTGACTCCTGTAAGATGCTTTAAAAAGACAACCTCCTTTTTAGGAGGGGGAATGGGGACGAATTACCTTAAAATACCCATTAACACCATCCATCGAAAAACATTTTCACTACCCGCGACTCATATTTGTGACAGACTCATTCTAAGGAATCAGGAAATCAAGCAAAAATTCAGAATTCTTCAATATGTTGTCTGTTATTAAATTAAATGCCTCTTTATTCTATAAGGCTAATATAGATATAATACAATCATTAGTTAATTAATGTTTGAATACTGCCACATATCTAGAACTTAGAAAACTGAGTATTCCTATGTAATTTTGGATGCTGAGTTCAAATTTGTGGGTTATTACTCCTCAAAATGAATTCCAAGGGGGGTTATTCCAATTTCCAATTTTCTTCAGGCTTTGCTCGCATCATGCCGAAGCGACATTTTCACCGAAACATGTAGACCCAATAGGTTTGTTGACTAACTATACTTTGGCAAAGAAACTATCTCCCTGTGACTCCTGTAAGATGCTTTACAAAAACAATCTTCTTTTTAGGAGGGGGAATGGGGACGAATTACCTTTAAATACCTATTAACACCATCCATCGAAAAACATTTTCACTACCCGCGACTCATATTTGTGACCGACTTATGCTAAGGAGTCAGGAAATCAAGCAAAAATTCAGATCTCTTCAATATGTTGTCTGTTATTAAATTAAATGCTCCTTTATTCTATAAGGCTAATATAGATATAATACAATCATTAATTAATTAATGTTTGAATATTGCCACATATCTAGAACTTAGAAAACTGAGTATTCCTATGTAATTTTGGATGCTGAGTTCAAATTTGTGGGTTATTACTACTCAAAAAGAATTCCAAGGGGGGTTATTCCAATTTCCAATTTTTTTCAGGCTTTGCTCGCATCATGCCGAAGCGACATTTTCACCGAAACATGTAGACCCAATAGGTTTGTTGACTAACTATACTTTGGCAAAGAAACTATCTCCCTGTGACTCCAGTAAGATGCTTTAAAAAGACAACCTCCTTTTTAGGAGGGGGAATGGGGACGAATTACCTTAAAATACCCCTTAACACTATCCATCGAAAAACATTTTCACTACCCGCGACTCATATTTGTGACCGACTCATGCTAAGGAATCAGGAAATCAAGCAAAAATTCAGATCTCTCCAATATATGGTCTGTTATTAAATTAAATGCCTCTTTATTCTATAAGGCTAATATAGATATAATACAATCATTAATTAATTAATGTTTGAATATTGCCACATATCTAGAACTTAGAAAACTGAGTATTCCTATGTAATTTTGGATGCTGAGTTCAAATTTGTGGGTTATTACTCCTCAAAATGAATTCCAAGGGAAGTTATTCCAATTTCTAATTTTCTTCAAGCTTTTCTCGCATCATGCCGAAGTGACATTTTCTCCAAAACATGTTTGTTGACTAACTATACTTTGGCAAAGAAACTATTTCCCTGTGACTCCTGTAAGATGCTTTAAAAAGACAACCTCCTTTTTAGGAGGGGGAATGGGGACGAATTACCTTAAAATACCCATTAACACCATCCATCGAAAAACATTTTCACTACCCGCGACTCATATTTGTGACAGACTCATTCTAAGGAGTCAGGAAATCAAGCAAAAATTCAGATCTCTTCAATATGTTGTCTGTTATTAAATTAAATGCTCCTTTATTCTATAAGGCTAATATAGATATAATACAATCATTAATTAATTAATGTTTGAATATTGCCACATATCTAGAACTTAGAAAACTGAGTATTCCTATGTAATTTTGGATGCTGAGTTCAAATTTGTGGGTTATTACTCCTCAAAATGAATTCCAAGGGGGGGTATTCCAATTTCCAATTTTCTTCAGGCTTTGCTCGCATCATGCCGAAGCGACATTTTCACCGAAACATGTAGACCCAATAGGTTTGTTGACTAACTATACTTTGGCAAAGAAACTATCTCCCTGTGACTCCTGTAAGATGCTTTACAAAAACAATCTTCTTTTTAGGAGGGGGAATTGGGACAAATTACCTTTAAATACCTATTAACACCATCCATCGAAAAACATTTTCACTACCCGCGACTCATATTTGTGACCGACTTATGCTAAGGAGTCAGGAAATCAAGCAAAAATTCAGATCTCTTCAATATGTTGTCTGTTATTAAATTAAATGCTCCTTTATTCTATAAGGCTAATATAGATATAATACAATCATTAATTAATTAATGTTTGAATATTGCCACATATCTAGAACTTAGAAAACTGAGTATTCCTATGTAATTTTGGATGCTGAGTTCAAATTTGTGGGTTATTACTACTCAAAAAGAATTCCAAGGGGGGTTATTCCAATTTCCAATTTTCTTCAGGCTTTGCTCGCATCATGCCGAAGCGACATTTTCACCGAAACATGTAGACCCAATAGGTTTGTTGACTAACTATACTTTGGCAAAGAAACTATCTCCCTGTGACTCCTGTAAGATGCTTTACAAAAACAATCTTCTTTTTAGGAGGGGGAATGGGGACGAATTACCTTTAAATACCTATTAACACCATCCATCGAAAAACATTTTCACTACCCGCGACTCATATTTGTGACCGACTTATGCTATGGCATCAGGAAATCAAGCAAAAATTCAGATCTCTTCAATATGTTGTCTGTTATTAAATTAAATGCTCCTTTATTCTATAAGGCTAATATAGATATAATACAATCATTAATTAATTAATGTTTGAATATTGCCACATATCTAGAACTTAGAAAACTGAGTATTCCTATGTAATTTTGGATGCTGAGTTCAAATTTGTGGGTTATTACTCCTCAAAATGAATTCCAAAGGGGGTTATTCCAATTTCCAATTTTCTTCAGGCTTTGCTCGCATCATGCCAAAGCGACATTTTCACTGAAACATGTAGACCCAATAGGTTTGTTGACTAACTATACTTTGGCAAAGAAACTATCTCCCTGTGACTCCTGTAAGATGCTTTAAAAAGACAACCTCCTTTTTAGGAGGGGGAATGGGGACGAATTACCTTAAAATACCCATTAACACCATCCATTGAAAAACATTTTCACTACCCGCGACTCATATTTGTGACCGACTTATGCTAAGGAATCAGGAAATCAAGCAAAAATTCAGATCTCTTCAATATGTTGTCTGTTATTAAATTAAATGCTCCTTTATTCTATAAGGCTAATATAGATATAATACAATCATTAATTAATTAATGTTTGAATATTGCCACATATATAGAACTTAGAAAACTGAGTATTCCTATGTAATTTTGGATGCTGAGTTCAAATTTGTGGGTTATTACTCCTCAAAATGAATTCCAAGGGGGGTTATTCCAATTTCCAATTTTCTTCAGGCTTTGCTCGCATCATGCCGAAGCGACATTTTCACCGAAACATGTAGACCCAATAGGTTTGTTGACTAACTATACTTTGGCAAAGAAACTATCTCCCTGTGACTCCTGTAAGATGCTTTACAAAAACAATCTTCTTTTTAGGAGGGGGAATGGGGACGAATTACCTTTAAATACCTATTAACACCATCCATCGAAAAACATTTTCACTACCCGCGACTCATATTTGTGACCGACTTATGCTAAGGAGTCAGGAAATCAAGCAAAAATTCAGATCTCTTCAATATGTTGTCTGTTATTAAATTAAATGCTCCTTTATTCTATAAGGCTAATATATAGATATAATACAATCATTAATTAATTAATGTTTGAATATTGCCACATATCTAGAACTTAGAAAACTGAGTATTCCTATGTAATTTTGGATGCTGAGTTCAAATTTGTGGGTTATTACTACTCAAAAAGAATTCCAAGGGGGGTTATTCCAATTTCCAATTTTCTTCAGGCTTTGCTCGCATCATGCCGAAGCGACATTTTCACCGAAACATGTAGACCCAATAGGTTTGTTGACTAACTATACTTTGGCAAAGAAACTATCTCCCTGTGACTCCTGTAAGATGCTTTACAAAAACAATCTTCTTTTTAGGAGGGGGAATGGGGACGAATTACCTTTAAATACCTATTAACACCATCCATCGAAAAACATTTTCACTACCCGCGACTCATATTTGTGACCGACTTATGCTATGGAATCAGGAAATCAAGCAAAAATTCACATCTCTTCAATATGTTGTCTGTTATTAAATTAAATGCTCCTTTATTCTATAAGGCTAATATAGATATAATACAATCATTAATTAATTAATGTTTGAATATTGCCACATATCTAGAACTTAGAAAACTGAGTATTCCTATGTAATTTTGGATGCTGAGTTCAAATTTGTGGGTTATTACTCCTCAAAATGAATTCCAAAGGGGGTTATTCCAATTTCCAATTTTCTTCAGGCTTTGCTCGCATCATGCCAAAGCGACATTTTCACCGAAACATGTAGACCCAATAGGTTTGTTGACTAACTATACTTTGGCAAAGAAACTATCTCCCTGTGACTCCTGTAAGATGCTTTAAAAAGACAACCTCCTTTTTAGGAGGGGGAATGGGGACGAATTACCTTAAAATACCCATTAACACCATCCATTGAAAAACATTTTCACTACCCGCGACTCATATTTGTGACCGACTTATGCTAAGGAATCAGGAAATCAAGCAAAAATTCAGATCTCTTCAATATGTTGTCTGTTATTAAATTAAATGCTCCTTTATTCTATAAGGCTAATATAGATATAATACAATCATTAATTAATTAATGTTTGAATATTGCCACATATCTAGAACTTAGAAAACTGAGTATTCCTATGTAATTTTGGATGCTGAGTTCAAATTTGTGGGTTATTACTCCTCAAAATGAATTCCAAGGGGGGTTATTCCAATTTCCAATTTTCTTCAGGCTTTGCTCGCGTCATGCCGAAGCGACATTTTCACCGAAACATGTAGACCCAATAGGTTTGTTGACTAACTATACTTTGGCAAAGAAACTATCTCCCTGTGACTCCTGTAAGATGCTTTACAAAAACAATCTTCTTTTTAGGAGGGGGAATGGGGACAAATTACCTTTAAATACCTATTAACACCATCCATCGAAAAACATTTTCACTTCCCGCGACTCATATTTGTGACCGACTTATGCTAAGGAGTCAGGAAATCAAGCAAAAATTCAGATCTCTTCAATATGTTGTCTGTTATTAAATTAAATGCTCCTTTATTCTATAAGGCTAATAATATAGATATAATACAATCATTAATTAATTAATGTTTGAATATTGCCACATATCTAGAACTTAGAAAACTGAGTATTCCTATGTAATTTTGGATGCTGAGTTCAAATTTGTGGGTTATTACTACTCAAAAAGAATTCCAAGGGGGGTTATTCCAATTTCCAATTTTCTTCAGGCTTTGCTCGCATCATGCCGAAGCGACATTTTCACCGAAACATGTAGACCCAATAGGTTTGTTGACTAACTATACTTTGGCAAAGAAACTATCTCCCTGTGACTCCAGTAAGATGCTTTAAAAAGACAACCTCCTTTTTAGGAGGGGGAATGGGGACGAATTACCTTAAAATACCCCTTAACACTATCCATCGAAAAACATTTTCACTACCCGCGACTCATATTTGTGACCGACTCATGCTAAGGAATCAGGAAATCAAGCAAAAATTCAGATCTCTCCAATATATGGTCTGTTATTAAATTAAATGCCTCTTTATTCTATAAGGCTAATATAGATATAATACAATCATTAATTAATTAATGTTTGAATATTGCCACATATCTAGAACTTAGAAAACTGAGTATTCCTATGTAATTTTGGATGCTGAGTTCAAATTTGTGGGTTATTACTCCTCAAAATGAATTCCAAGGGAAGTTATTCCAATTTCTAATTTTCTTCAAGCTTTTCTCGCATCATGCCGAAGTGACATTTTCTCCAAAACATGTTTGTTGACTAACTATACTTTGGCAAAGAAACTATCTCCCTGTGACTCCTGTAAGATGCTTTAAAAAGACAACCTCCTTTTTAGGAGGGGGAATGGGGACGAATTACCTTAAAATACCCATTAACACCATCCATCGAAAAACATTTTCACTACCCGCGACTCATATTTGTGACAGACTCATTCTAAGGAATCAGGAAATCAAGCAAAAATTCAGAATTCTTCAATATGTTGTCTGTTATTAAATTAAATGCCTCTTTATTCTATAAGGCTAATATAGATATAATACAATCATTAGTTAATTAATGTTTGAATACTGCCACATATCTAGAACTTAGAAAACTGAGTATTCCTATGTAATTTTGGATGCTGAGTTCAAATTTGTGGGTTATTACTCCTCAAAATGAATTCCAAGGGGGGTTATTCCAATTTCCAATTTTCTTCAGGCTTTGCTCGCATCATGCCGAAGCGACATTTTCACCGAAACATGTAGACCCAATAGGTTTGTTGACTAACTATACTTTGGCAAAGAAACTATCTCCCTGTGACTCCTGTAAGATGCTTTACAAAAACAATCTTCTTTTTAGGAGGGGGAATGGGGACAAATTACCTTTAAATACCTATTAACACCATCCATCGAAAAACATTTTCACTACCCGCGACTCATATTTGTGACCGACTTATGCTAAGGAGTCAGGAAATCAAGCAAAAATTCAGATCTCTTCAATATGTTGTCTGTTATTAAATTAAATGCTCCTTTATTCTATAAGGCTAATATAGATATAATACAATCATTAATTAATTAATGTTTGAATATTGCCACATATCTAGAACTTAGAAAACTGAGTATTCCTATGTAATTTTGGAGGCTGAGTTCAAATTTGTGGGTTATTACTACTCAAAAAGAATTCCAAGGGGGGTTATTCCAATTTCCAATTTTCTTCAGGCTTTGCTCGCATCATGCCGAAGCGACATTTTCACCGAAACATGTAGACCCAATAGGTTTGTTGACTAACTATACTTTGGCAAAGAAACTATCTCCCTGTGACTCCTGTAAGATGCTTTACAAAAACAATCTTCTTTTTAGGAGAGGGAATGGGGACGAATTACCTTAAAATACCCATTAACACCATCCATTGAAAAACATTTTCACTACCCGCGACTCATATTTGTGACCGACTTATGCTAAGGAATCAGGAAATCAAGCAAAAATTCAGATCTCTTCAATATGTTGTCTGTTATTAAATTAAATGCTCCTTTATTCTATAAGGCTAATATAGATATAATACAATCATTAATTAATTAATGTTTGAATATTGCCACATATCTAGAACTTAGAAAACTGAGTATTCCTATGTAATTTTGGATGCTGAGTTCAAATTTGTGGGTTATTACTCCTCAAAATGAATTCCAAGGGGGGTTATTCCAATTTCCAATTTTCTTCAGGCTTTGCTCGCATCATGCCGAAGCGACATTTTCACCGAAACATGTAGACCCAATAGGTTTGTTGACTAACTATACTTTGGCAAAGAAACTATCTCCCTGTGACTCCTGTAAGATGCTTTACAAAAACAATCTTCTTTTTAGGAGAGGGAATGGGGACGAATTACCTTAAAATACCCATTAACACCATCCATTGAATAACATTTTCACTACCCGCGACTCATATTTGTGACCGACTTATGCTAAGGAATCAGGAAATCAAGCAAAAATTCAGATCTCTTCAATATGTTGTCTGTTATTAAATTAAATGCTCCTTTATTTTATAAGGCTAAATAATAGAGGTATAATACAATCATTAATTAATTAATGTTTGAATATTGCCACATATCTAGAACTTAGAAAACTGATTATTCCTATGTAATTTTGGATGCTGAGTTCAGATTTGTGGGTTATTACTCCTCAAAATGAATTCCAAGGGGGGTTATTCCAATTTCCAATTTTCTTCAGGCTTTGCTCGCATCATGCCGAAGCGACATTTTCACCGAAACATGTAGACCCAATAGGTTTGTTGACTAACTATACTTTGGCAAAGAAACTATCTCCCTGTGACTCCTGTAAGATGCTTTACAAAAAGAATCTTCTTTTTAGGAGGGGGAATGGGGACGAATTACCTTTAAATACCTATTAACACCATCCATCGAAAAACATTTTCACTACCCGCGACTCATATTTGTGACCGACTTATGCTATGGAATCAGGAAATCAAGCAAAAATTCAGATCTCTTCAATATGTTGTCTGTTATTAAATTAAATGCTCCTTTATTCTATAAGGCTAATATAGATATAATACAATCATTAATTAATTAATGTTTGAATATTGCCACATATCTAGAACTTAGAAAACTGAGTATTCCTATGTAATTTTGGATGCTGAGTTCAAATTTGTGGGTTATTACTCCTCAAAATGAATTCCAAAGGGGGTTATTCCAATTTCCAATTTTCTTCAGGCTTTGCTCGCATCATGCCAAAGCGACATTTTCACCGAAACATGTAGACCCAATAGGTTTGTTGACTAACTATACTTTGGCAAAGAAACTATCTCCCTGTGACTCCTGTAAGATGCTTTAAAAAGACAACCTCCTTTTTAGGAGGGGGAATGGGGACGAATTACCTTAAAATACCTATTAACACCATCCATCGAAAAACATTTTCACTACCCGCGACTCATATTTGTGACCGACTTATGCTAAGGAATCAGGAAATCAAGCAAAAATTCAGATCTCTTCAATATGTTGTCTGTTATTAAATTAAATGCTCCTTTATTCTATAAGGCTAATATAGATATAATACAATCATTAATTAATTAATGTTTGAATATTGCCACATATCTAGAACTTAGAAAACTGAGTATTCCTATGTAATTATGGATGCTGAGTTCAAATTTGTGGCTTATTACTACTCAAAATGAATTCCAAGGGGGGTTATTCCAATTTCCAATTTTCTTCAGGCTTTGCTCGCATCATGCCGAAGCGACATTTTCACCGAAACATGTAGACCCAATAGGTTTGTTGACTAACTATACTTTGGCAAAGAAACTATCTCCCTGTGACTCCTGTAAGATGCTTTACAAAAACAATCTTCTTTTTAGGAGGGGGAATGGGGACGAATTACCTTTAAATACCTATTAACACCATCCATCGAAAAACATTTTCACTACCCGCGACTCATATTTGTGACCGACTTATGCTAAGGAATCAGGAAATCAAGCAAAAATTCAGATCTCTTCAATATGTTGTCTGTTATTAAATTAAATGCTCCTTTATTCTATAAGGCTAATATAGATATAATACAATCATTAATTAATTAATGTTTGAATATTGCCACATATCTAGAACTTAGAAAACTGAGTATTCCTATGTAATTTTGGATGCTGAGTTCAGATTTGTGGGTTATTACTCCTCAAAATGAATTCCAAGGGGGGTTATTCCAATTTCCAATTTTCTTCAGGCTTTGCTCGCATCATGCCGAAGCGACATTTTCACCGAAACATGTAGACCCAATAGGTTTGTTGACTAACTATACTTTGGCAAAGAAACTATCTCCCTGTGACTCCTGTAAGATGCTTTACAAAAACAATCTTCTTTTTAGGAGGGGGAATGGGGACGAATTACCTTTAAATACCTATTAACACCATCCATCGAAAAACATTTTCACTACCCGCGACTCATATTTGTGACCGACTTATGCTAAGGAATCAGGAAATCAAGCAAAAATTCAGATCTCTTCAATATGTTGTCTGTTATTAAATTAAATGCTCCTTTATTCTATAAGGCTGATATAGATATAATACAATCATTAATTAATTAATGTTTGAATATTGCCACATATCTAGAACTTAGAAAACTGAGTATTCCTATGTAATTTTGGATGCTGAGTTCAAATTTGTGGGTTATTACTCCTCAAAATGAATTCCAAAGGGGGTTATTCCAATTTCCAATTTTCTTTAGGCTTTGCTCGCATCATGCCGAAGCGACATTTTAACCGAAACATGTAGACCCAATAGGTTTGTTGACTAACTATACTTTGGCAAAGAAACTATCTCCCTGTGACTCCTGTAAGATGCTTTAAAAGAACAACCTCCTTTTTAGGAGGGGGAATGGGGACGAATTACATTAAAATACCCCTTAACACCATCCATCGAAATAATTTTCACTACCCGCGACTCATATTTGTGACCGACTCATGCTAAGCAGTCAGGAAATCAAGCAAAAATTCAGATCTCTTCAATATGTTGTCTGTTATTAAATTAAATGCTCCTTTATTCTATAAGGCTAATATAATTATAATACAATCATTAATTAATTAATGTTTGAATATTGCCACATATCTAGAACTTAGAAAACTGAGTATTCCTATGTAATTATGGATGCTGAGTTCAAATTTGTGGCTTATTACTACTCAAAATGAATTCCAAGGGGGGTTATTCCAATTTCCAATTTTCTTCAGGCTTTGCTCGCATCATGCCGAAGCGACATTTTCACCGAAACATGTAGACCCAATAGGTTTGTTGACTAACTATACTTTGGCAAAGAAACTATCTCCCTGTGACTCCTGTAAGATGCTTTAAAAAGACAACCTCCTTTTTAGGAGGGGGAATGGGGACGAATTACCTTAAAATACCCATTAACACCATCCATTGAAAAACATTTTCACTACCCGCGACTCATATTTGTGACCGACTCATGCTAAGGAATCAGGAAATCAAGCAAAAATTCAGATCTCTTCAATATGTTGTCTGTTATTAAATTAAATGCTCCTTTATTCTATAAGGCTAATATAATTATAATACAATCATTAATTAATTAATGTTTGAATATTGCCACATATCTAGAACTTAGAAAACTGATTATTCCTATGTAATTTTGGATGCTGAGTTCAAATTTGTGGCTTATTACTACTCAAAATGAATTCCAAGGGGGGTTATTCCAATTTCCAATTTTCTTCAGGCTTTGCTCGCATCATGCCGAAGCGACATTTTCACCGAAACATGTAGACCCAATAGGTTTGTTGACTAACTATACTTTGGCAAAGAAACTATCTCCCTGTGACTCCTGTAAGATGCTTTACAAAAACAATCTTCTTTTTAGGAGGGGGAATGGGGACGAATTACCTTTAAATACCTATTAACACCATCCATCGAAAAACATTTTCACTACCCGCGACTCATATTTGTGACCGACTTATGCTAAGGAATCAGGAAATCAAGCAAAAATTCAGATCTCTTCAATATGTTGTCTGTTATTAAATTAAATGCTCCTTTATTCTATAAGGCTAATATAGATATAATACAATCATTAATTAATTAATGTTTGAATATTGCCACATATCTAGAACTTAGAAAACTGAGTATTCCTATGTAATTTTGGATGCTGAGTTCAAATTTGTGGGTTATTACTACTCAAAAAGAATTCCAAGGGGGGTTATTCCAATTTCCAATTTTCTTCAGGCTTTGCTCGCATCATGCCGAAGCGACATTTTCACCGAAACATGTAGACCCAATAGGTTTGTTGACTAACTATACTTTGGCAAAGAAACTATCTCCCTGTGACTCCTGTAAGATGCTTTACAAAAACAATCTTCTTTTTAGGAGGGGGAATGGGGACGAATTACCTTTAAATACCTATTAACACCATCCATCGAAAAACATTTTCACTACCCGCGACTCATATTTGTGACCGACTTATGCTAAGGAATCAGGAAATCAAGCAAAAATTCAGATCTCTTCAATATGTTGTCTGTTATTAAATTAAATGCTCCTTTATTCTATAAGGCTAATATAGATATAATACAATCATTAATTAATTAATGTTTGAATATTGCCACATATCTAGAACTTAGAAAACTGAGTATTCCTATGTAATTTTGGAGGCTGAGTTCAAATTTGTGGCTTATTACTACTCAAAATGAATTCCAAGGGGGGTTATTCCAATTTCCAATTTTCTTCAGGCTTTGCTCGCATCATGCCGAAGCGACATTTTCACCGAAACATGTAGACCCAATAGGTTTGTTGACTAACTATACTTTGGCAAAGAAACTATCTCCCTGTGACTCCTGTAAGATGCTTTACAAAAACAATCTTCTTTTTAGGAGGGGGAATGGGGACGAATTACCTTTAAATACCTATTAACACCATCCATCGAAAAACATTTTCACTACCCGCGACTCATATTTGTGACCGACTTATGCTAAGGAATCAGGAAATCAAGCAAAAATTCAGATCTCTTCAATATGTTGTCTGTTATTAAATTAAATGCTCCTTTATTCTATAAGGCTAATATAGATATAATACAATCATTAATTAATTAATGTTTGAATATTGCCACATATCTAGAACTTAGAAAACTGAGTATTCCTATGTAATTTTGGATGCTGAGTTCAAATTTGTGGGTTATTACTACTCAAAAAGAATTCCAAGGGGGGTTATTCCAATTTCCAATTTTCTTCAGGCTTTGCTCGCATCATGCCGAAGCGACATTTTCACCGAAACATGTAGACCCAATAGGTTTGTTGACTAACTATACTTTGGCAAAGAAACTATCTCCCTGTGACTCCTGTAAGATGCTTTACAAAAACAATCTTCTTTTTAGGAGGGGGAATGGGGACGAATTACCTTTAAATACCTATTAACACCATCCATCGAAAAACATTTTCACTACCCGCGACTCATATTTGTGACCGACTTATGCTAAGGAATCAGGAAATCAAGCAAAAATTCAGATCTCTTCAATATGTTGTCTGTTATTAAATTAAATGCTCCTTTATTCTATAAGGCTAATATAGATATAATACAGTCATTAATTAATTAATGTTTGAATATTGCCACATATCTAGAACTTAGAAAACTGAGTATTCCTATGTAATTTTGGATGGTGAGTTCAAATTTGTGGGTTATTACTACTCAAAATGAATTCCAAGGGGGGTTATTCCAATTTCCAATTTTCTTCAGGCTTTGCTCGCATCATGCCGAAGCGACATTTTCACTGAAACATGTAGACCCAATAGGTTTGTTGACTAACTATACTTTGGCAAAGAAACTATCTCCCTGTGACTCCTGTAAGATGCTTTACAAAAACAATCTTCTTTTTAGGAGGGGGAATGGGGACGAATTACCTTTAAATACCTATTAACACCATCCATCGAAAAACATTTTCACTACCCGCGACTCATATTTGTGACCGACTTATGCTAAGGAATCAGGAAATCAAGCAAAAATTCAGATCTCTTCAATATGTTGTCTGTTATTAAATTAAATGCTCCTTTATTCTATAAGGCTAATATAGATATAATACAATCATTAATTAATTAATGTTTGAATATTGCCACATATCTAGAACTTAGAAAACTGAGTATTCCTATGTAATTTTGGATGCTGAGTTCAAATTTGTGGGTTATTACTCCTCAAAATGAATTCCAAGGGGGGTTATTCCAATTTCCAATTTTCTTCAGGCTTTGCTCGCATCATGCCGAAGCGACATTTTCACCGAAACATGTAGACCCAATAGGTTTGTTGACTAACTATACTTTGGCAAAGAAACTATCTCCCTGTGACTCCTGTAAGATGCTTTACAAAAACAATCTTCTTTTTAGGAGGAAGAATGGGGACAAATTACCTTTAAATGCCTATTAACACCATCCATTGAAAAACATTTTCATTACCCGCGACTCATATTTGTGACCGACTTATGCTAAGGAATCAGGAAATCAAGCAAAAATTCAGATCTCTTCAATATGTTGTCTGTTATTAAATTAAATGCTCCTTTATTCTATAAGGCTAATATAATTATAATACAATCATTAATTAATTAATGTTTGAATATTGCCACATATCTAGAACTTAGAAAACTGATTATTCCTATGTAATTTTGGATGCTGAGTTCAAATTTGTGGCTTATTACTACTCAAAATGAATTCCAAGGGGGGTTATTCCAATTTCCAATTTTCTTCAGGCTTTGCTCGCATCATGCCGAAGCGACATTTTCACCGAAACATGTAGACCCAATAGGTTTGTTGACTAACTATACTTTGGCAAAGAAACTATCTCCCTGTGACTCCTGTAAGATGCTTTACAAAAACAATCTTCTTTTTAGGAGGGGGAATGGGGACGAATTACCTTTAAATACCTATTAACACCATCCATCGAAAAACATTTTCACTACCCGCGACTCATATTTGTGACCGACTTATGCTAAGGAATCAGGAAATCAAGCAAAAATTCAGATCTCTTCAATATGTTGTCTGTTATTAAATTAAATGCTCCTTTATTCTATAAGGCTAATATAGATATAATACAATCATTAATTAATTAATGTTTGAATATTGCCACATATCTAGAACTTAGAAAACTGAGTATTCCTATGTAATTTTGGATGCTGAGTTCAAATTTGTGGGTTATTACTACTCAAAAAGAATTCCAAGGGGGGTTATTCCAATTTCCAATTTTCTTCAGGCTTTGCTCGCATCATGCCGAAGCGACATTTTCACCGAAACATGTAGACCCAATAGGTTTGTTGACTAACTATACTTTGGCAAAGAAACTATCTCCCTGTGACTCCTGTAAGATGCTTTACAAAAACAATCTTCTTTTTAGGAGGGGGAATGGGGACGAATTACCTTTAAATACCTATTAACACCATCCATCGAAAAACATTTTCACTACCCGCGACTCATATTTGTGACCGACTTATGCTAAGGAATCAGGAAATCAAGCAAAAATTCAGATCTCTTGAATATGTTGTCTGTTATTAAATTAAATGCTCCTTTATTCTATAAGGCTAATATAGATATAATACAGTCATTAATTAATTAATGTTTGAATATTGCCACATATCTAGAACTTAGAAAACTGAGTATTCCTATGTAATTTTGGATGGTGAGTTCAAATTTGTGGGTTATTACTCCTCAAAATGAATTCCAAGGGGGGTTATTCCAATTTCCAATTTTCTTCAGGCTTTGCTCGCATCATGCCGAAGCGACATTTTCACTGAAACATGTAGACCCAATAGGTTTGTTGACTAACTATACTTTGGCAAAGAAACTATCTCCCTGTGACTCCTGTAAGATGCTTTACAAAAACAATCTTCTTTTTAGGAGGGGGAATGGGGACGAATTACCTTTAAATACCTATTAACACCATCCATCGAAAAACATTTTCACTACCCGCGACTCATATTTGTGACCGACTTATGCTAAGGAATCAGGAAATCAAGCAAAAATTCAGATCTCTTCAATATGTTGTCTGTTATTAAATTAAATGCTCCTTTATTCTATAAGGCTAATATAGATATAATACAATCATTAATTAATTAATGTTTGAATATTGCCACATATCTAGAACTTAGAAAACTGAGTATTCCTATGTAATTTTGGATGCTGAGTTCAAATTTGTGGGTTATTACTCCTCAAAATGAATTCCAAGGGGGGTTATTCCAATTTCCAATTTTGTTCAGGCTTTGCTCGCATCATGCCGAAGCGACATTTTCACCGAAACATGTAGACCCAATAGGTTTGTTGACTAACTATACTTTGGCAAAGAAACTATCTCCCTGTGACTCCTGTAAGATGCTTTACAAAAACAATCTTCTTTTTAGGAGGGGGAATGGGGACGAATTACCTTTAAATACCTATTAACACCATCCATCGAAAAACATTTTCACTACCCGCGACTCATATTTGTGACCGACTTATGCTAAGGAATCAGGAAATCAAGCAAAAATTCAGATCTCTTCAATATGTTGTCTGTTATTAAATTAAATGCTCCTTTATTCTATAAGGCTAATATAGATATAATACAATCATTAATTAATTAATGTTTGAATATTGCCACATATCTAGAACTTAGAAAACTGAGTATTCCTATGTAAATTTGGATGCTGAGTTCAAATTTGTGGGTTATTACTACTCAAAAAGAATTCCAAGGGGGGTTATTCCAATTTCCAATTTTCTTCAGGCTTTGCTCGCATCATGCCGAAGCGACATTTTCACCGAAACATGTAGACCCAATAGGTTTGTTGACTAACTATACTTTGGCAAAGAAACTATCTCCCTGTGACTCCTGTAAGATGCTTTACAAAAACAATCTTCTTTTTAGGAGGGGGAATGGGGACGAATTACCTTTAAATACCTATTAACACCATCCATCGAAAAACATTTTCACTACCCGCGACTCATATTTGTGACCGACTTATGCTAAGGAATCAGGAAATCAAGCAAAAATTCAGATCTCTTGAATATGTTGTCTGTTATTAAATTAAATGCTCCTTTATTCTATAAGGCTAATATAGATATAATACAGTCATTAATTAATTAATGTTTGAATATTGCCACATATCTAGAACTTAGAAAACTGAGTATTCCTATGTAATTTTGGATGGTGAGTTCAAATTTGTGGGTTATTACTCCTCAAAATGAATTCCAAGGGGGGTTATTCCAATTTCCAATTTTCTTCAGGCTTTGCTCGCATCATGCCGAAGCGACATTTTCACTGAAACATGTAGACCCAATAGGTTTGTTGACTAACTATACTTTGGCAAAGAAACTATCTCCCTGTGACTCCTGTAAGATGCTTTACAAAAACAATCTTCTTTTTAGGAGGGGGAATGGGGACGAATTACCTTTAAATACCTATTAACACCATCCATCGAAAAACATTTTCACTACCCGCGACTCATATTTGTGACCGACTTATGCTAAGGAATCAGGAAATCAAGCAAAAATTCAGATCTCTTCAATATGTTGTCTGTTATTAAATTAAATGCTCCTTTATTCTATAAGGCTAATATAGATATAATACAATCATTAATTAATTAATGTTTGAATATTGCCACATATCTAGAACTTAGAAAACTGAGTATTCCTATGTAATTTTGGATGCTGAGTTCAAATTTGTGGGTTATTACTCCTCAAAATGAATTCCAAGGGGGGTTATTCCAATTTCCAATTTTGTTCAGGCTTTGCTCGCATCATGCCGAAGCGACATTTTCACCGAAACATGTAGACCCAATAGGTTTGTTGACTAACTATACTTTGGCAAAGAAACTATCTCCCTGTGACTCCTGTAAGATGCTTTACAAAAACAATCTTCTTTTTAGGAGGGGGAATGGGGACGAATTACCTTTAAATACCTATTAACACCATCCATCGAAAAACATTTTCACTACCCGCGACTCATATTTGTGACCGACTTATGCTAAGGAATCAGGAAATCAAGCAAAAATTCAGATCTCTTCAATATGTTGTCTGTTATTAAATTAAATGCTCCTTTATCCTATAAGGCTAATATAGATATAATACAATCATTAATTAATTAATGTTTGAATATTGCCACATATCTAGAACTAAGAAAACTGAGTATTCCTATGTAAATTTGGATGCTGAGTTCAAATTTGTGGGTTATTACTACTCAAAAAGAATTCCAAGGGGGGTTATTCCAATTTCCAATTTTCTTCAGGCTTTGCTCGCATCATGCCGAAGCGACATTTTCACCGAAACATGTAGACCCAATAGGTTTGTTGACTAACTATACTTTGGCAAAGAAACTATCTCCCTGTGACTCCTGTAAGATGCTTTACAAAAACAATCTTCTTTTTAGGAGGGGGAATGGGGACGAATTACCTTTAAATACCTATTAACACCATCCATCGAAAAACATTTTCACTACCCACGACTCATATTTGTGACCGACTTATGCTAAGGAATCAGGAAATCAAGCAAAAATTCAGATCTCTTCAATATGTTGTCTGTTATTAAATTAAATGCTCCTTTATTCTATAAGGCTAATATAGATATAATACAATCATTAATTAATTAATGTTTGAATATTGCCACATATCTAGAACTTAGAAAACTGAGTATTCCTATGTAATTTTGGATGCTGAGTTCAAATTTGTGGGTTATTACTACTCAAAAAGAATTCCAAGGGGGGTTATTCCAATTTCCAATTTTCTTCAGGCTTTGCTCGCATCATGCCGAAGCGACATTTTCACCGAAACATGTAGACCCAATAGGTTTGTTGACTAACTATACTTTGGCAAAGAAACTATCTCCCTGTGACTCCTGTAAGATGCTTTACAAAAACAATCTTCTTTTTAGGAGGGGGAATGGGGACGAATTACCTTTAAATACCTATTAACACCATCCATCGAAAAACATTTTCACTACCCGCGACTCATATTTGTGACCGACTTATGCTAAGGAATCAGGAAATCAAGCAAAAATTCAGATCTCTTCAATATGTTGTCTGTTATTAAATTAAATGCTCCTTTATTCTATAAGGCTAATATAGATATAATACAATCATTAATTAATTAATGTTTGAATATTGCCACATATCTAGAACTTAGAAAACTGAGTATTCCTATGTAATTTTGGATGCTGAGTTCAAATTTGTGGGTTATTACTCCTCAAAATGAATTCCAAGGGGGGTTATTCCAATTTCCAATTTTCTTCAGGCTTTGCTCGCATCATGCCGAAGCGACATTTTCACCGAAACATGTAGACCCAATAGGTTTGTTGACTAACTATACTTTGGCAAAGAAACTATCTCCCTGTGACTCCTGTAAGATGCTTTACAAAAACAATCTTCTTTTTAGGAGGGGGAATGGGGACGAATTACCTTTAAATACCTATTAACACCATCCATCGAAAAACATTTTCACTACCCGCGACTCATATTTGTGACCGACTTATGCTAAGGAATCAGGAAATCAAGCAAAAATTCAGATCTCTTCAATATGTTGTCTGTTATTAAATTAAATGCTCCTTTATTCTATAAGGCTAATATAGATATAATACAATCATTAATTAATTAATGTTTGAATATTGCCACATATCTAGAACTAAGAAAACTGAGTATTCCTATGTAAATTTGGATGCTGAGTTCAAATTTGTGGGTTATTACTACTCAAAAAGAATTCCAAGGGGGGTTATTCCAATTTCCAATTTTCTTCAGGCTTTGCTCGCATCATGCCGAAGCGACATTTTCACCGAAACATGTAGACCCAATAGGTTTGTTGACTAACTATACTTTGGCAAAGAAACTATCTCCCTGTGACTCCTGTAAGATGCTTTACAAAAACAATCTTCTTTTTAGGAGGGGGAATGGGGACGAATTACCTTTAAATACCTATTAACACCATCCATCGAAAAACATTTTCACTACCCACGACTCATATTTGTGACCGACTTATGCTAAGGAATCAGGAAATCAAGCAAAAATTCAGATCTCTTCAATATGTTGTCTGTTATTAAATTAAATGCTCCTTTATTCTATAAGGCTAATATAGATATAATACAATCATTAATTAATTAATGTTTGAATATTGCCACATATCTAGAACTTAGAAAACTGAGTATTCCTATGTAATTTTGGATGCTGAGTTCAAATTTGTGGGTTATTACTACTCAAAAAGAATTCCAAGGGGGGTTATTCCAATTTCCAATTTTCTTCAGGCTTTGCTCGCATCATGCCGAAGCGACATTTTCACCGAAACATGTAGACCCAATAGGTTTGTTGACTAACTATACTTTGGCAAAGAAACTATCTCCCTGTGACTCCTGTAAGATGCTTTACAAAAACAATCTTCTTTTTAGGAGGGGGAATGGGGACGAATTACCTTTAAATACCTATTAACACCATCCATCGAAAAACATTTTCACTACCCGCGACTCATATTTGTGACCGACTTATGCTAAGGAATCAGGAAATCAAGCAAAAATTCAGATCTCTTCAATATGTTGTCTGTTATTAAATTAAATGCTCCTTTATTCTATAAGGCTAATATAGATATAATACAATCATTAATTAATTAATGTTTGAATATTGCCACATATCTAGAACTTAGAAAACTGAGTATTCCTATGTAATTTTGGATGCTGAGTTCAAATTTGTGGGTTATTACTACTCAAAATGAATTCCAAAGGGGGTTATTCCAATTTCCAATTTTCTTCAGGCTTTGCTCGCATCATGCCGAAGCGACATTTTCACCGAAACATGTAGACCCAATAGGTTTGTTGACTAACTATACTTTGGCAAAGAAACTATCTCCCTGTGACTCCTGTAAGATGCTTTACAAAAACAATCTTCTTTTTAGGAGGGGGAATGGGGACGAATTACCTTTAAATACCTATTAACACCATCCATCGAAAAACATTTTCACTACCCGCGACTCATATTTGTGACCGACTTATGCTAAGGAATCAGGAAATCAAGCAAAAATTCAGATCTCTTCAATATGTTGTCTGTTATTAAATTAAATGCTCCTTTATTCTATAAGGCTAATATAGATATAATACAATCATTAATTAATTAATGTTTGAATATTGCCACATATCTAGAACTTAGAAAACTGAGTATTCCTATGTAATTTTGGATGCTGAGTTCAAATTTGTGGGTTATTACTCCTCAAAAAGAATTCCAAGGGGGGTTATTCCAATTTCCAATTTTCTTCAGGCTTTACTCGCATCATGCCGAAGCTACATTTTCACCGAAACATGTAGACCCAATAGGTTTGTTGACTAACTATACTTTGGCAAAGAAACTATCTCCCTGTGACTCCTGTAAGATGCTTTACAAAAACAATCTTCTTTTTAGGAGGGGGAATGGGGACGAATTACCTTTAAATACCTATTAACACCATCCATCGAAAAACATTTTCACTACCCGCGACTCATATTTGTGACCGACTTATGCTAAGGAATCAGGAAATCAAGCAAAAATTCAGATCTCTTCAATATGTTGTCTGTTATTAAATTAAATGCTCCTTTATTCTATAAGGCTAATATAGATATAATACAATCATTAATTAATTAATGTTTGAATATTGCCACATATCTAGAACTTAGAAAACTGAGTATTCCTATGTAATTTTGGATGCTGAGTTCAAATTTGTGGGTTATTACTCCTCAAAATGAATTCCAAGGGGGGTTATTCCAATTTCCAATTTTCTTCAGGCTTTGCTCGCATCATGCCGAAGCGACATTTTCACCGAAACATGTAGACCCAATAGGTTTGTTGACTAACTATACTTTGGCAAAGAAACTATCTCCCTGTGACTCCTGTAAGATGCTTTACAAAAACAATCTTCTTTTTAGGAGGGGGAATGGGGACGAATTACCTTTAAATACCTATTAACACCATCCATCGAAAAACATTTTCACTACCCGCGACTCATATTTGTGACCGACTTATGCTAAGGAATCAGGAAATCAAGCAAAAATTCAGATCTCTTCAATATGTTGTCTGTTATTAAATTAAATGCTCCTTTATTCTATAAGGCTAATATAGATATAATACAATCATTAATTAATTAATGTTTGAATATTGCCACATATCTAGAACTTAGAAAACTGAGTATTCCTATGTAATTTTGGATGCTGAGTTCAAATTTGTGGGTTATTACTCCTCAAAAAGAATTCCAAGGGGGGTTATTCCAATTTCCAATTTTCTTCAGGCTTTACTCGCATCATGCCGAAGCTACATTTTCACCGAAACATGTAGACCCAATAGGTTTGTTGACTAACTATACTTTGGCAAAGAAACTATCTCCCTGTGACTCCTGTAAGATGCTTTACAAAAACAATCTTCTTTTTAGGAGGGGGAATGGGGACGAATTACCTTTAAATACCTATTAACACCATCCATCGAAAAACATTTTCACTACCCGCGACTCATATTTGTGACCGACTTATGCTAAGGAATCAGGAAATCAAGCAAAAATTCAGATCTCTTCAATATGTTGTCTGTTATTAAATTAAATGCTCCTTTATTCTATAAGGCTAATATAGATATAATACAATCATTAATTAATTAATGTTTGAATATTGCCACATATCTAGAACTTAGAAAACTGAGTATTCCTATGTAATTTTGGATGCTGAGTTCAAATTTGTGGGTTATTACTCCTCAAAATGAATTCCAAGGGGGGTTATTCCAATTTCCAATTTTCTTCAGGCTTTGCTCGCATCATGCCGAAGCGACATTTTCACCGAAACATGTAGACCCAATAGGTTTGTTGACTAACTATACTTTGGCAAAGAAACTATCTCCCTGTGACTCCTGTAAGATGCTTTACAAAAACAATCTTCTTTTTAGGAGGGGGAATGGGGACGAATTACCTTTAAATACCTATTAACACCATCCATCGAAAAACATTTTCACTACCCGCGACTCATATTTGTGACCGACTTATGCTAAGGAATCAGGAAATCAAGCAAAAATTCAGATCTCTTCAATATGTTGTCTGTTATTAAATTAAATGCTCCTTTATTCTATAAGGCTAATATAGATATAATACAATCATTAATTAATTAATGTTTGAATATTGCCACATATCTAGAACTAAGAAAACTGAGTATTCCTATGTAAATTTGGATGCTGAGTTCAAATTTGTGGGTTATTACTACTCAAAAAGAATTCCAAGGGGGGTTATTCCAATTTCCAATTTTCTTCAGGCTTTGCTCGCATCATGCCGAAGCGACATTTTCACCGAAACATGTAGACCCAATAGGTTTGTTGACTAACTATACTTTGGCAAAGAAACTATCTCCCTGTGACTCCTGTAAGATGCTTTACAAAAACAATCTTCTTTTTAGGAGGGGGAATGGGGACGAATTACCTTTAAATACCTATTAACACCATCCATCGAAAAACATTTTCACTACCCACGACTCATATTTGTGACCGACTTATGCTAAGGAATCAGGAAATCAAGCAAAAATTCAGATCTCTTCAATATGTTGTCTGTTATTAAATTAAATGCTCCTTTATTCTATAAGGCTAATATAGATATAATACAATCATTAATTAATTAATGTTTGAATATTGCCACATATCTAGAACTTAGAAAACTGAGTATTCCTATGTAATTTTGGATGCTGAGTTCAAATTTGTGGGTTATTACTACTCAAAAAGAATTCCAAGGGGGGTTATTCCAATTTCCAATTTTCTTCAGGCTTTGCTCGCATCATGCCGAAGCGACATTTTCACCGAAACATGTAGACCCAATAGGTTTGTTGACTAACTATACTTTGGCAAAGAAACTATCTCCCTGTGACTCCTGTAAGATGCTTTACAAAAACAATCTTCTTTTTAGGAGGGGGAATGGGGACGAATTACCTTTAAATACCTATTAACACCATCCATCGAAAAACATTTTCACTACCCGCGACTCATATTTGTGACCGACTTATGCTAAGGAATCAGGAAATCAAGCAAAAATTCAGATCTCTTCAATATGTTGTCTGTTATTAAATTAAATGCTCCTTTATTCTATAAGGCTAATATAGATATAATACAATCATTAATTAATTAATGTTTGAATATTGCCACATATCTAGAACTTAGAAAACTGAGTATTCCTATGTAATTTTGGATGCTGAGTTCAAATTTGTGGGTTATTACTACTCAAAATGAATTCCAAAGGGGGTTATTCCAATTTCCAATTTTCTTCAGGCTTTGCTCGCATCATGCCGAAGCGACATTTTCACCGAAACATGTAGACCCAATAGGTTTGTTGACTAACTATACTTTGGCAAAGAAACTATCTCCCTGTGACTCCTGTAAGATGCTTTACAAAAACAATCTTCTTTTTAGGAGGGGGAATGGGGACGAATTACCTTTAAATACCTATTAACACCATCCATCGAAAAACATTTTCACTACCCGCGACTCATATTTGTGACCGACTTATGCTAAGGAATCAGGAAATCAAGCAAAAATTCAGATCTCTTCAATATGTTGTCTGTTATTAAATTAAATGCTCCTTTATTCTATAAGGCTAATATAGATATAATACAATCATTAATTAATTAATGTTTGAATATTGCCACATATCTAGAACTTAGAAAACTGAGTATTCCTATGTAATTTTGGATGCTGAGTTCAAATTTGTGGGTTATTACTCCTCAAAAAGAATTCCAAGGGGGGTTATTCCAATTTCCAATTTTCTTCAGGCTTTACTCGCATCATGCCGAAGCTACATTTTCACCGAAACATGTAGACCCAATAGGTTTGTTGACTAACTATACTTTGGCAAAGAAACTATCTCCCTGTGACTCCTGTAAGATGCTTTACAAAAACAATCTTCTTTTTAGGAGGGGGAATGGGGACGAATTACCTTTAAATACCTATTAACACCATCCATCGAAAAACATTTTCACTACCCGCGACTCATATTTGTGACCGACTTATGCTAAGGAATCAGGAAATCAAGCAAAAATTCAGATCTCTTCAATATGTTGTCTGTTATTAAATTAAATGCTCCTTTATTCTATAAGGCTAATATAGATATAATACAATCATTAATTAATTAATGTTTGAATATTGCCACATATCTAGAACTTAGAAAACTGAGTATTCCTATGTAATTTTGGATGCTGAGTTCAAATTTGTGGGTTATTACTCCTCAAAATGAATTCCAAGGGGGGTTATTCCAATTTCCAATTTTCTTCAGGCTTTGCTCGCATCATGCCGAAGCGACATTTTCACCGAAACATGTAGACCCAATAGGTTTGTTGACTAACTATACTTTGGCAAAGAAACTATCTCCCTGTGACTCCTGTAAGATGCTTTACAAAAACAATCTTCTTTTTAGGAGGGGGAATGGGGACGAATTACCTTTAAATACCTATTAACACCATCCATCGAAAAACATTTTCACTACCCGCGACTCATATTTGTGACCGACTTATGCTAAGGAATCAGGAAATCAAGCAAAAATTCAGATCTCTTCAATATGTTGTCTGTTATTAAATTAAATGCTCCTTTATTCTATAAGGCTAATATAGATATAATACAATCATTAATTAATTAATGTTTGAATATTGCCACATATCTAGAACTTAGAAAACTGAGTATTCCTATGTAATTTTGGATGCTGAGTTCAAATTTGTGGGTTATTACTCCTCAAAAAGAATTCCAAGGGGGGTTATTCCAATTTCCAATTTTCTTCAGGCTTTACTCGCATCATGCCGAAGCTACATTTTCACCGAAACATGTAGACCCAATAGGTTTGTTGACTAACTATACTTTGGCAAAGAAACTATCTCCCTGTGACTCCTGTAAGATGCTTTACAAAAACAATCTTCTTTTTAGGAGGGGGAATGGGGACGAATTACCTTTAAATACCTATTAACACCATCCATCGAAAAACATTTTCACTACCCGCGACTCATATTTGTGACCGACTTATGCTAAGGAATCAGGAAATCAAGCAAAAATTCAGATCTCTTCAATATGTTGTCTGTTATTAAATTAAATGCTCCTTTATTCTATAAGGCTAATATAGATATAATACAATCATTAATTAATTAATGTTTGAATATTGCCACATATCTAGAACTTAGAAAACTGAGTATTCCTATGTAATTTTGGATGCTGAGTTCAAATTTGTGGGTTATTACTCCTCAAAATGAATTCCAAGGGGGGTTATTCCAATTTCCAATTTTCTTCAGGCTTTGCTCGCATCATGCCGAAGCGACATTTTCACCGAAACATGTAGACCCAATAGGTTTGTTGACTAACTATACTTTGGCAAAGAAACTATCTCCCTGTGACTCCTGTAAGATGCTTTACAAAAACAATCTTCTTTTTAGGAGGGGGAATGGGGACGAATTACCTTTAAATACCTATTAACACCATCCATCGAAAAACATTTTCACTACCCGCGACTCATATTTGTGACCGACTTATGCTAAGGAATCAGGAAATCAAGCAAAAATTCAGATCTCTTCAATATGTTGTCTGTTATTAAATTAAATGCTCCTTTATTCTATAAGGCTAATATAGATATAATACAATCATTAATTAATTAATGTTTGAATATTGCCACATATCTAGAACTAAGAAAACTGAGTATTCCTATGTAAATTTGGATGCTGAGTTCAAATTTGTGGGTTATTACTACTCAAAAAGAATTCCAAGGGGGGTTATTCCAATTTCCAATTTTCTTCAGGCTTTGCTCGCATCATGCCGAAGCGACATTTTCACCGAAACATGTAGACCCAATAGGTTTGTTGACTAACTATACTTTGGCAAAGAAACTATCTCCCTGTGACTCCTGTAAGATGCTTTACAAAAACAATCTTCTTTTTAGGAGGGGGAATGGGGACGAATTACCTTTAAATACCTATTAACACCATCCATCGAAAAACATTTTCACTACCCACGACTCATATTTGTGACCGACTTATGCTAAGGAATCAGGAAATCAAGCAAAAATTCAGATCTCTTCAATATGTTGTCTGTTATTAAATTAAATGCTCCTTTATTCTATAAGGCTAATATAGATATAATACAATCATTAATTAATTAATGTTTGAATATTGCCACATATCTAGAACTTAGAAAACTGAGTATTCCTATGTAATTTTGGATGCTGAGTTCAAATTTGTGGGTTATTACTACTCAAAAAGAATTCCAAGGGGGGTTATTCCAATTTCCAATTTTCTTCAGGCTTTGCTCGCATCATGCCGAAGCGACATTTTCACCGAAACATGTAGACCCAATAGGTTTGTTGACTAACTATACTTTGGCAAAGAAACTATCTCCCTGTGACTCCTGTAAGATGCTTTACAAAAACAATCTTCTTTTTAGGAGGGGGAATGGGGACGAATTACCTTTAAATACCTATTAACACCATCCATCGAAAAACATTTTCACTACCCGCGACTCATATTTGTGACCGACTTATGCTAAGGAATCAGGAAATCAAGCAAAAATTCAGATCTCTTCAATATGTTGTCTGTTATTAAATTAAATGCTCCTTTATTCTATAAGGCTAATATAGATATAATACAATCATTAATTAATTAATGTTTGAATATTGCCACATATCTAGAACTTAGAAAACTGAGTATTCCTATGTAATTTTGGATGCTGAGTTCAAATTTGTGGGTTATTACTACTCAAAATGAATTCCAAAGGGGGTTATTCCAATTTCCAATTTTCTTCAGGCTTTGCTCGCATCATGCCGAAGCGACATTTTCACCGAAACATGTAGACCCAATAGGTTTGTTGACTAACTATACTTTGGCAAAGAAACTATCTCCCTGTGACTCCTGTAAGATGCTTTACAAAAACAATCTTCTTTTTAGGAGGGGGAATGGGGACGAATTACCTTTAAATACCTATTAACACCATCCATCGAAAAACATTTTCACTACCCGCGACTCATATTTGTGACCGACTTATGCTAAGGAATCAGGAAATCAAGCAAAAATTCAGATCTCTTCAATATGTTGTCTGTTATTAAATTAAATGCTCCTTTATTCTATAAGGCTAATATAGATATAATACAATCATTAATTAATTAATGTTTGAATATTGCCACATATCTAGAACTTAGAAAACTGAGTATTCCTATGTAATTTTGGATGCTGAGTTCAAATTTGTGGGTTATTACTCCTCAAAATGAATTCCAAGGGGGGTTATTCCAATTTCCAATTTTCTTCAGGCTTTGCTCGCATCATGCCGAAGCGACATTTTCACCGAAACATGTAGACCCAATAGGTTTGTTGACTAACTATACTTTGGCAAAGAAACTATCTCCCTGTGACTCCTGTAAGATGCTTTACAAAAACAATCTTCTTTTTAGGAGGGGGAATGGGGACGAATTACCTTTAAATACCTATTAACACCATCCATCGAAAAACATTTTCACTACCCGCGACTCATATTTGTGACCGACTTATGCTAAGGAATCAGGAAATCAAGCAAAAATTCAGATCTCTTCAATATGTTGTCTGTTATTAAATTAAATGCTCCTTTATTCTATAAGGCTAATATAGATATAATACAATCATTAATTAATTAATGTTTGAATATTGCCACATATCTAGAACTTAGAAAACTGAGTATTCCTATGTAATTTTGGATGCTGAGTTCAAATTTGTGGGTTATTACTCCTCAAAATGAATTCCAAGGGGGGTTATTCCAATTTCCAATTTTCTTCAGGCTTTGCTCGCATCATGCCGAAGCGACATTTTCACCGAAACATGTAGACCCAATAGGTTTGTTGACTAACTATACTTTGGCAAAGAAACTATCTCCCTGTGACTCCTGTAAGATGCTTTACAAAAACAATCTTCTTTTTAGGAGGGGGAATGGGGACGAATTACCTTTAAATACCTATTAACACCATCCATCGAAAAACATTTTCACTACCCGCGACTCATATTTGTGACCGACTTATGCTAAGGAATCAGGAAATCAAGCAAAAATTCAGATCTCTTCAATATGTTGTCTGTTATTAAATTAAATGCTCCTTTATTCTATAAGGCTAATATAGATATAATACAATCATTAATTAATTAATGTTTGAATATTGCCACATATCTAGAACTTAGAAAACTGAGTATTCCTATGTAATTTTGGATGCTGAGTTCAAATTTGTGGGTTATTACTACTCAAAAAGAATTCCAAGGGGGGTTATTCCAATTTCCAATTTTCTTCAGGCTTTGCTCGCATCATGCCGAAGCGACATTTTCACCGAAACATGTAGACCCAATAGGTTTGTTGACTAACTATACTTTGGCAAAGAAACTATCTCCCTGTGACTCCTGTAAGATGCTTTACAAAAACAATCTTCTTTTTAGGAGGGGGAATGGGGACGAATTACCTTTAAATACCTATTAACACCATCCATCGAAAAACATTTTCACTACCCGCGACTCATATTTGTGACCGACTTATGCTAAGGAATCAGGAAATCAAGCAAAAATTCAGATCTCTTCAATATGTTGTCTGTTATTAAATTAAATGCTCCTTTATTCTATAAGGCTAATATAGATATAATACAATCATTAATTAATTAATGTTTGAATATTGCCACATATCTAGAACTTAGAAAACTGAGTATTCCTATGTAATTTTGGATGCTGAGTTCAAATTTGTGGGTTATTACTACTCAAAAAGAATTCCAAGGGGGGTTATTCCAATTTCCAATTTTCTTCAGGCTTTGCTCGCATCATGCCGAAGCGACATTTTCACCGAAACATGTAGACCCAATAGGTTTGTTGACTAACTATACTTTGGCAAAGAAACTATCTCCCTGTGACTCCTGTAAGATGCTTTACAAAAACAATCTTCTTTTTAGGAGGGGGAATGGGGACGAATTACCTTTAAATACCTATTAACACCATCCATCGAAAAACATTTTCACTACCCGCGACTCATATTTGTGACCGACTTATGCTAAGGAATCAGGAAATCAAGCAAAAATTCAGATCTCTTCAATATGTTGTCTGTTATTAAATTAAATGCTCCTTTATTCTATAAGGCTAATATAGATATAATACAATCATTAATTAATTAATGTTTGAATATTGCCACATATCTAGAACTTAGAAAACTGAGTATTCCTATGTAATTTTGGATGCTGAGTTCAAATTTGTGGGTTATTACTACTCAAAAAGAATTCCAAGGGGGGTTATTCCAATTTCCAATTTTCTTCAGGCTTTGCTCGCATCATGCCGAAGCGACATTTTCACCGAAACATGTAGACCCAATAGGTTTGTTGACTAACTATACTTTGGCAAAGAAACTATCTCCCTGTGACTCCTGTAAGATGCTTTACAAAAACAATCTTCTTTTTAGGAGGGGGAATGGGGACGAATTACCTTTAAATACCTATTAACACCATCCATCGAAAAACATTTTCACTACCCGCGACTCATATTTGTGACCGACTTATGCTAAGGAATCAGGAAATCAAGCAAAAATTCAGATCTCTCCAATATGTTGTCTGTTATTAAATTAAATGCTCCTTTATTCTATAAGGCTAATATAGATATAATACAATCATTAATTAATTAATGTTTGAATATTGCCACATATCTAGAACTTAGAAAACTGAGTATTCCTATGTAATTTTGGATGCTGAGTTCAAATTTGTGGGTTATTACTACTCAAAAAGAATTCCAAGGGGGGTTATTCCAATTTCCAATTTTCTTCAGGCTTTGCTCGCATCATGCCGAAGCGACATTTTCACCGAAACATGTAGACCCAATAGGTTTGTTGACTAACTATACTTTGGCAAAGAAACTATCTCCCTGTGACTCCTGTAAGATGCTTTACAAAAACAATCTTCTTTTTAGGAGGGGGAATGGGGACGAATTACCTTTAAATACCTATTAACACCATCCATCGAAAAACATTTTCACTACCCGCGACTCATATTTGTGACCGACTTATGCTAAGGAATCAGGAAATCAAGCAAAAATTCAGATCTCTCCAATATGTTGTCTGTTATTAAATTAAATGCTCCTTTATTCTATAAGGCTAATATAGATATAATACAATCATTAATTAATTAATGTTTGAATATTGCCACATATCTAGAACTTAGAAAACTGAGTATTCCTATGTAATTTTGGATGCTGAGTTCAAATTTGTGGGTTATTACTACTCAAAAAGAATTCCAAGGGGGGTTATTCTAATTTCCAATTTTCTTCAGGCTTTGCTCGCATCATGCCGAAGCGACATTTTCACCAAAACATGTAGACCCAATAGGTTTGTTGACTAACTATACTTTGGCAAAGAAACTATCTCCCTGTGACTCCTGTAAGATGCTTTACAAAAACAATCTTCTTTTTAGGAGGGGGAATGGGGACGAATTACCTTTAAATACCTATTAACACCATCCATCGAAAAACATTTTCACTACCCGCGACTCATATTTGTGACCGACTTATGCTAAGGAATCAGGAAATCAAGCAAAAATTCAGATCTCTTCAATATGTTGTCTGTTATTAAATTAAATGCTCCTTTATTCTATAAGGCTAATATAGATATAATACAATCATTAATTAATTAATGTTTGAATATTGCCACATATCTAGAACTTAGAAAACTGAGTATTCCTATGTAATTTTGGATGCTGAGTTCAAATTTGTGGGTTATTACTACTCAAAAAGAATTCCAAGGGGGGTTATTCCAATTTCCAATTTTCTTCAGGCTTTGCTCGCATCATGCCGAAGCGACATTTTCACCGAAACATGTAGACCCAATAGGTTTGTTGACTAACTATACTTTGGCAAAGAAACTATCTCCCTGTGACTCCTGTAAGATGCTTTACAAAAACAATCTTCTTTTTAGGAGGGGGAATGGGGACGAATTACCTTTAAATACCTATTAACACCATCCATCGAAAAACATTTTCACTACCCGCGACTCATATTTGTGACCGACTTATGCTAAGGAATCAGGAAATCAAGCAAAAATTCAGATCTCTTCAATATGTTGTCTGTTATTAAATTAAATGCTCCTTTATTCTATAAGGCTAATATAGATATAATACAATCATTAATTAATTAATGTTTGAATATTGCCACATATCTAGAACTTAGAAAACTGAGTATTCCTATGTAATTTTGGATGCTGAGTTCAAATTTGTGGGTTATTACTACTCAAAAAGAATTCCAAGGGGGGTTATTCCAATTTCCAATTTTCTTCAGGCTTTGCTCGCATCATGCCGAAGCGACATTTTCACCGAAACATGTAGACCCAATAGGTTTGTTGACTAACTATACTTTGGCAAAGAAACTATCTCCCTGTGACTCCTGTAAGATGCTTTACAAAAACAATCTTCTTTTTAGGAGGGGGAATGGGGACGAATTACCTTTAAATACCTATTAACACCATCCATCGAAAAACATTTTCACTACCCGCGACTCATATTTGTGACCGACTTATGCTAAGGAATCAGGAAATCAAGCAAAAATTCAGATCTCTTCAATATGTTGTCTGTTATTAAATTAAATGCTCCTTTATTCTATAAGGCTAATATAGATATAATACAATCATTAATTAATTAATGTTTGAATATTGCCACATATCTAGAACTTAGAAAACTGAGTATTCCTATGTAATTTTGGATGCTGAGTTCAAATTTGTGGGTTATTACTACTCAAAAAGAATTCCAAGGGGGGTTATTCCAATTTCCAATTTTCTTCAGGCTTTGCTCGCATCATGCCGAAGCGACATTTTCACCGAAACATGTAGACCCAATAGGTTTGTTGACTAACTATACTTTGGCAAAGAAACTATCTCCCTGTGACTCCTGTAAGATGCTTTACAAAAACAATCTTCTTTTTAGGAGGGGGAATGGGGACGAATTACCTTTAAATACCTATTAACACCATCCATCGAAAAACATTTTCACTACCCGCGACTCATATTTGTGACCGACTTATGCTAAGGAATCAGGAAATCAAGCAAAAATTCAGATCTCTTCAATATGTTGTCTGTTATTAAATTAAATGCTCCTTTATTCTATAAGGCTAATATAGATATAATACAATCATTAATTAATTAATGTTTGAATATTGCCACATATCTAGAACTTAGAAAACTGAGTATTCCTATGTAATTTTGGATGCTGAGTTCAAATTTGTGGGTTATTACTACTCAAAAAGAATTCCAAGGGGGGTTATTCCAATTTCCAATTTTCTTCAGGCTTTGCTCGCATCATGCCGAAGCGACATTTTCACCGAAACATGTAGACCCAATAGGTTTGTTGACTAACTATACTTTGGCAAAGAAACTATCTCCCTGTGACTCCTGTAAGATGCTTTACAAAAACAATCTTCTTTTTAGGAGGGGGAATGGGGACGAATTACCTTTAAATACCTATTAACACCATCCATCGAAAAACATTTTCACTACCCGCGACTCATATTTGTGACCGACTTATGCTAAGGAATCAGGAAATCAAGCAAAAATTCAGATCTCTCCAATATGTTGTCTGTTATTAAATTAAATGCTCCTTTATTCTATAAGGCTAATATAGATATAATACAATCATTAATTAATTAATGTTTGAATATTGCCACATATCTAGAACTTAGAAAACTGAGTATTCCTATGTAATTTTGGATGCTGAGTTCAAATTTGTGGGTTATTACTACTCAAAAAGAATTCCAAGGGGGGTTATTCCAATTTCCAATTTTCTTCAGGCTTTGCTCGCATCATGCCGAAGCGACATTTTCACCGAAACATGTAGACCCAATAGGTTTGTTGACTAACTATACTTTGGCAAAGAAACTATCTCCCTGTGACTCCTGTAAGATGCTTTACAAAAACAATCTTCTTTTTAGGAGGGGGAATGGGGACGAATTACCTTTAAATACCTATTAACACCATCCATCGAAAAACATTTTCACTACCCGCGACTCATATTTGTGACCGACTTATGCTAAGGAATCAGGAAATCAAGCAAAAATTCAGATCTCTTGAATATGTTGTCTGTTATTAAATTAAATGCTCCTTTATTCTATAAGGCTAATATAGATATAATACAATCATTAATTAATTAATGTTTGAATATTGCCACATATCTAGAACTTAGAAAACTGAGTATTCCTATGTAATTTTGGATGCTGAGTTCAAATTTGTGGGTTATTACTACTCAAAAAGTATTCCAAGGGGGGTTATTCCAATTTCCAATTTTCTTCAGGCTTTGCTCGCATCATGCCGAAGCGACATTTTCACCGAAACATGTAGACCCAATAGGTTTGTTGACTAACTATACTTTGGCAAAGAAACTATCTCCCTGTGACTCCTGTAAGATGCTTTACAAAAACAATCTTCTTTTTAGGAGGGGGAATGGGGACGAATTACCTTTAAATACCTATTAACACCATCCATCGAAAAACATTTTCACTACCCGCGACTCATATTTGTGACCGACTTATGCTAAGGAATCAGGAAATCAAGCAAAAATTCAGATCTCTTCAATATGTTGTCTGTTATTAAATTAAATGCTCCTTTATTCTATAAGGCTAATATAGATATAATACAATCATTAATTAATTAATGTTTGAATATTGCCACATATCTAGAACTTAGAAAACTGAGTATTCCTATGTAATTTTGGATGCTGAGTTCAAATTTGTGGGTTATTACTACTCAAAAAGAATTCCAAGGGGGGTTATTCCAATTTCCAATTTTCTTCAGGCTTTGCTCGCATCATGCCGAAGCGACATTTTCACCGAAACATGTAGACCCAATAGGTTTGTTGACTAACTATACTTTGGCAAAGAAACTATCTCCCTGTGACTCCTGTAAGATGCTTTACAAAAACAATCTTCTTTTTAGGAGGGGGAATGGGGACGAATTACCTTTAAATACCTATTAACACCATCCATCGAAAAACATTTTCACTACCCGCGACTCATATTTGTGACCGACTTATGCTAAGGAATCAGGAAATCAAGCAAAAATTCAGATCTCTTCAATATGTTGTCTGTTATTAAATTAAATGCTCCTTTATTCTATAAGGCTAATATAGATATAATACAATCATTAATTAATTAATGTTTGAATATTGCCACATATCTAGAACTTAGAAAACTGAGTATTCCTATGTAATTTTGGATGCTGAGTTCAAATTTGTGGGTTATTACTACTCAAAAAGAATTCCAAGGGGGGTTATTCCAATTTCCAATTTTCTTCAGGCTTTGCTCGCATCATGCCGAAGCGACATTTTCACCGAAACATGTAGACCCAATAGGTTTGTTGACTAACTATACTTTGGCAAAGAAACTATCTCCCTGTGACTCCTGTAAGATGCTTTACAAAAACAATCTTCTTTTTAGGAGGGGGAATGGGGACGAATTACCTTTAAATACCTATTAACACCATCCATCGAAAAACATTTTCACTACCCGCGACTCATATTTGTGACCGACTTATGCTAAGGAATCAGGAAATCAAGCAAAAATTCAGATCTCTTCAATATGTTGTCTGTTATTAAATTAAATGCTCCTTTATTCTATAAGGCTAATATAGATATAATACAATCATTAATTAATTAATGTTTGAATATTGCCACATATCTAGAACTTAGAAAACTGAGTATTCCTATGTAATTTTGGATGCTGAGTTCAAATTTGTGGGTTATTACTACTCAAAAAGAATTCCAAGGGGGGTTATTCCAATTTCCAATTTTCTTCAGGCTTTGCTCGCATCATGCCGAAGCGACATTTTCACCGAAACATGTAGACCCAATAGGTTTGTTGACTAACTATACTTTGGCAAAGAAACTATCTCCCTGTGACTCCTGTAAGATGCTTTACAAAAACAATCTTCTTTTTAGGAGGGGGAATGGGGACGAATTACCTTTAAATACCTATTAACACCATCCATCGAAAAACATTTTCACTACCCGCGACTCATATTTGTGACCGACTTATGCTAAGGAATCAGGAAATCAAGCAAAAATTCAGATCTCTTCAATATGTTGTCTGTTATTAAATTAAATGCTCCTTTATTCTATAAGGCTAATATAGATATAATACAATCATTAATTAATTAATGTTTGAATATTGCCACATATCTAGAACTTAGAAAACTGAGTATTCCTATGTAATTTTGGATGCTGAGTTCAAATTTGTGGGTTATTACTACTCAAAAAGAATTCCAAGGGGGGTTATTCCAATTTCCAATTTTCTTCAGGCTTTGCTCGCATCATGCCGAAGCGACATTTTCACCGAAACATGTAGACCCAATAGGTTTGTTGACTAACTATACTTTGGCAAAGAAACTATCTCCCTGTGACTCCTGTAAGATGCTTTACAAAAACAATCTTCTTTTTAGGAGGGGGAATGGGGACGAATTACCTTTAAATACCTATTAACACCATCCATCGAAAAACATTTTCACTACCCGCGACTCATATTTGTGACCGACTTATGCTAAGGAATCAGGAAATCAAGCAAAAATTCAGATCTCTTCAATATGTTGTCTGTTATTAAATTAAATGCTCCTTTATTCTATAAGGCTAATATAGATATAATACAATCATTAATTAATTAATGTTTGAATATTGCCACATATCTAGAACTTAGAAAACTGAGTATTCCTATGTAATTTTGGATGCTGAGTTCAAATTTGTGGGTTATTACTACTCAAAAAGAATTCCAAGGGGGGTTATTCCAATTTCCAATTTTCTTCAGGCTTTGCTCGCATCATGCCGAAGCGACATTTTCACCGAAACATGTAGACCCAATAGGTTTGTTGACTAACTATACTTTGGCAAAGAAACTATCTCCCTGTGACTCCTGTAAGATGCTTTACAAAAACAATCTTCTTTTTAGGAGGGGGAATGGGGACGAATTACCTTTAAATACCTATTAACACCATCCATCGAAAAACATTTTCACTACCCGCGACTCATATTTGTGACCGACTTATGCTAAGGAATCAGGAAATCAAGCAAAAATTCAGATCTCTTCAATATGTTGTCTGTTATTAAATTAAATGCTCCTTTATTCTATAAGGCTAATATAGATATAATACAATCATTAATTAATTAATGTTTGAATATTGCCACATATCTAGAACTTAGAAAACTGAGTATTCCTATGTAATTTTGGATGCTGAGTTCAAATTTGTGGGTTATTACTACTCAAAAAGAATTCCAAGGGGGGTTATTCCAATTTCCAATTTTCTTCAGGCTTTGCTCGCATCATGCCGAAGCGACATTTTCACCGAAACATGTAGACCCAATAGGTTTGTTGACTAACTATACTTTGGCAAAGAAACTATCTCCCTGTGACTCCTGTAAGATGCTTTACAAAAACAATCTTCTTTTTAGGAGGGGGAATGGGGACGAATTACCTTTAAATACCTATTAACACCATCCATCGAAAAACATTTTCACTACCCGCGACTCATATTTGTGACCGACTTATGCTAAGGAATCAGGAAATCAAGCAAAAATTCAGATCTCTTCAATATGTTGTCTGTTATTAAATTAAATGCTCCTTTATTCTATAAGGCTAATATAGATATAATACAATCATTAATTAATTAATGTTTGAATATTGCCACATATCTAGAACTTAGAAAACTGAGTATTCCTATGTAATTTTGGATGCTGAGTTCAAATTTGTGGGTTATTACTACTCAAAAAGAATTCCAAGGGGGGTTATTCCAATTTCCAATTTTCTTCAGGCTTTGCTCGCATCATGCCGAAGCGACATTTTCACCGAAACATGTAGACCCAATAGGTTTGTTGACTAACTATACTTTGGCAAAGAAACTATCTCCCTGTGACTCCTGTAAGATGCTTTACAAAAACAATCTTCTTTTTAGGAGGGGGAATGGGGACGAATTACCTTTAAATACCTATTAACACCATCCATCGAAAAACATTTTCACTACCCGCGACTCATATTTGTGACCGACTTATGCTAAGGAATCAGGAAATCAAGCAAAAATTCAGATCTCTCCAATATGTTGTCTGTTATTAAATTAAATGCTCCTTTATTCTATAAGGCTAATATAGATATAATACAATCATTAATTAATTAATGTTTGAATATTGCCACATATCTAGAACTTAGAAAACTGAGTATTCCTATGTAATTTTGGATGCTGAGTTCAAATTTGTGGGTTATTACTACTCAAAAAGAATTCCAAGGGGGGTTATTCCAATTTCCAATTTTCTTCAGGCTTTGCTCGCATCATGCCGAAGCGACATTTTCACCGAAACATGTAGACCCAATAGGTTTGTTGACTAACTATACTTTGGCAAAGAAACTATCTCCCTGTGACTCCTGTAAGATGCTTTACAAAAACAATCTTCTTTTTAGGAGGGGGAATGGGGACGAATTACCTTTAAATACCTATTAACACCATCCATCGAAAAACATTTTCACTACCCGCGACTCATATTTGTGACCGACTTATGCTAAGGAATCAGGAAATCAAGCAAAAATTCAGATCTCTTCAATATGTTGTCTGTTATTAAATTAAATGCTCCTTTATTCTATAAGGCTAATATAGATATAATACAATCATTAATTAATTAATGTTTGAATATTGCCACATATCTAGAACTTAGAAAACTGAGTATTCCTATGTAATTTTGGATGCTGAGTTCAAATTTGTGGGTTATTACTACTCAAAAAGAATTCCAAGGGGGGTTATTCCAATTTCCAATTTTCTTCAGGCTTTGCTCGCATCATGCCGAAGCGACATTTTCACCGAAACATGTAGACCCAATAGGTTTGTTGACTAACTATACTTTGGCAAAGAAACTATCTCCCTGTGACTCCTGTAAGATGCTTTACAAAAACAATCTTCTTTTTAGGAGGGGGAATGGGGACGAATTACCTTTAAATACCTATTAACACCATCCATCGAAAAACATTTTCACTACCCGCGACTCATATTTGTGACCGACTTATGCTAAGGAATCAGGAAATCAAGCAAAAATTCAGATCTCTTCAATATGTTGTCTGTTATTAAATTAAATGCTCCTTTATTCTATAAGGCTAATATAGATATAATACAATCATTAATTAATTAATGTTTGAATATTGCCACATATCTAGAACTTAGAAAACTGAGTATTCCTATGTAATTTTGGATGCTGAGTTCAAATTTGTGGGTTATTACTCCTCAAAATGAATTCCAAGGGGGGTTATTCCAATTTCCAATTTTCTTCAGGCTTTGCTCGCATCATGCCGAAGCGACATTTTCACCGAAACATGTAGACCCAATAGGTTTGTTGACTAACTATACTTTGGCAAAGAAACTATCTCCCTGTGACTCCTGTAAGATGCTTTACAAAAACAATCTTCTTTTTAGGAGGGGGAATGGGGACGAATTACCTTTAAATACCTATTAACACCATCCATCGAAAAACATTTTCACTACCCGCGACTCATATTTGTGACCGACTTATGCTAAGGAATCAGGAAATCAAGCAAAAATTCAGATCTCTTCAATATGTTGTCTGTTATTAAATTAAATGCTCCTTTATTCTATAAGGCTAATATAGATATAATACAATCATTAATTAATTAATGTTTGAATATTGCCACATATCTAGAACTTAGAAAACTGAGTATTCCTATGTAATTTTGGATGCTGAGTTCAAATTTGTGGGTTATTACTACTCAAAAAGTATTCCAAGGGGGGTTATTCCAATTTCCAATTTTCTTCAGGCTTTGCTCGCATCATGCCGAAGCGACATTTTCACCGAAACATGTAGACCCAATAGGTTTGTTGACTAACTATACTTTGGCAAAGAAACTATCTCCCTGTGACTCCTGTAAGATGCTTTACAAAAACAATCTTCTTTTTAGGAGGGGGAATGGGGACGAATTACCTTTAAATACCTATTAACACCATCCATCGAAAAACATTTTCACTACCCGCGACTCATATTTGTGACCGACTTATGCTAAGGAATCAGGAAATCAAGCAAAAATTCAGATCTCTTCAATATGTTGTCTGTTATTAAATTAAATGCTCCTTTATTCTATAAGGCTAATATAGATATAATACAATCATTAATTAATTAATGTTTGAATATTGCCACATATCTAGAACTTAGAAAACTGAGTATTCCTATGTAATTTTGGATGCTGAGTTCAAATTTGTGGGTTATTACTCCTCAAAAAGAATTCCAAGGGGGGTTATTCCAATTTCCAATTTTCTTCAGGCTTTGCTCGCATCATGCCGAAGCGACATTTTCACCGAAACATGTAGACCCAATAGGTTTGTTGACTAACTATACTTTGGCAAAGAAACTATCTCCCTGTGACTCCTGTAAGATGCTTTACAAAAACAATCTTCTTTTTAGGAGGGGGAATGGGGACGAATTACCTTTAAATGCCTATTAACACCATCCATCGAAAAACATTTTCACTACCCGCGACTCATATTTGTGACCGACTTATGCTAAGGAATCAGGAAATCAAGCAAAAATTCAGATCTCTTCAATATGTTGTCTGTTATTAAATTAAATGCTCCTTTATTCTATAAGGCTAATATAGATATAATACAATCATTAATTAATTAATGTTTGAATATTGCCACATATCTAGAACTTAGAAAACTGAGTATTCCTATGTAATTTTGGATGCTGAGTTCAAATTTGTGGGTTATTACTACTCAAAAAGAATTCCAAGGGGGGTTATTCCAATTTCCAATTTTCTTCAGGCTTTGCTCGCATCATGCCGAAGCGACATTTTCACCGAAACATGTAGACCCAATAGGTTTGTTGACTAACTATACTTTGGCAAAGAAACTATCTCCCTGTGACTCCTGTAAGATGCTTTACAAAAACAATCTTCTTTTTAGGAGGGGGAATGGGGACGAATTACCTTTAAATACCTATTAACACCATCCATCGAAAAACATTTTCACTACCCGCGACTCATATTTGTGACCGACTTATGCAAAGGAATCAGGAAATCAAGCAAAAATTCAGATCTCTTCAATATGTTGTCTGTTATTAAATTAAATGCTCCTTTATTCTATAAGGCTAATATAGATATAATACAATCATTAATTAATTAATGTTTGAATATTGCCACATATCTAGAACTTAGAAAACTGAGTATTCCTATGTAATTTTGGATGCTGAGTTCAAATTTGTGGGTTATTACTACTCAAAAAGAATTCCAAGGGGGGTTATTCCAATTTCCAATTTTCTTCAGGCTTTGCTCGCATCATGCCGAAGCGACATTTTCACCGAAACATGTAGACCCAATAGGTTTGTTGACTAACTATACTTTGGCAAAGAAACTATCTCCCTGTGACTCCTGTAAGATGCTTTACAAAAACAATCTTCTTTTTAGGAGGGGGAATGGGGACGAATTACCTTTAAATACCTATTAACACCATCCATCGAAAAACATTTTCACTACCCGCGACTCATATTTGTGACCGACTTATGCTAAGGAATCAGGAAATCAAGCAAAAATTCAGATCTCTTCAATATGTTGTCTGTTATTAAATTAAATGCTCCTTTATTCTATAAGGCTAATATAGATATAATACAATCATTAATTAATTAATGTTTGAATATTGCCACATATCTAGAACTTAGAAAACTGAGTATTCCTATGTAATTTTGGATGCTGAGTTCAAATTTGTGGGTTATTACTACTCAAAAAGAATTCCAAGGGGGGTTATTCCAATTTCCAATTTTCTTCAGGCTTTGCTCGCATCATGCCGAAGCGACATTTTCACCGAAACATGTAGACCCAATAGGTTTGTTGACTAACTATACTTTGGCAAAGAAACTATCTCCCTGTGACTCCTGTAAGATGCTTTACAAAAACAATCTTCTTTTTAGGAGGGGGAATGGGGACGAATTACCTTTAAATACCTATTAACACCATCCATCGAAAAACATTTTCACTACCCGCGACTCATATTTGTGACCGACTTATGCTAAGGAATCAGGAAATCAAGCAAAAATTCAGATCTCTTCAATATGTTGTCTGTTATTAAATTAAATGCTCCTTTATTCTATAAGGCTAATATAGATATAATACAATCATTAATTAATTAATGTTTGAATATTGCCACATATCTAGAACTTAGAAAACTGAGTATTCCTATGTAATTTTGGATGCTGAGTTCAAATTTGTGGGTTATTACTCCTCAAAATGAATTCCAAGGGGGGTTATTCCAATTTCCAATTTTCTTCAGGCTTTGCTCGCATCATGCCGAAGCGACATTTTCACCGAAACATGTAGACCCAATAGGTTTGTTGACTAACTATACTTTGGCAAAGAAACTATCTCCCTGTGACTCCTGTAAGATGCTTTACAAAAACAATCTTCTTTTTAGGAGGGGGAATGGGGACGAATTACCTTTAAATACCTATTAACACCATCCATCGAAAAACATTTTCACTACCCGCGACTCATATTTGTGACCGACTTATGCTAAGGAATCAGGAAATCAAGCAAAAATTCAGATCTCTTCAATATGTTGTCTGTTATTAAATTAAATGCTCCTTTATTCTATAAGGCTAATATAGATATAATACAATCATTAATTAATTAATGTTTGAATATTGCCACATATCTAGAACTTAGAAAACTGAGTATTCCTATGTAATTTTGGATGCTGAGTTCAAATTTGTGGGTTATTACTACTCAAAAAGTATTCCAAGGGGGGTTATTCCAATTTCCAATTTTCTTCAGGCTTTGCTCGCATCATGCCGAAGCGACATTTTCACCGAAACATGTAGACCCAATAGGTTTGTTGACTAACTATACTTTGGCAAAGAAACTATCTCCCTGTGACTCCTGTAAGATGCTTTACAAAAACAATCTTCTTTTTAGGAGGGGGAATGGGGACGAATTACCTTTAAATACCTATTAACACCATCCATCGAAAAACATTTTCACTACCCGCGACTCATATTTGTGACCGACTTATGCTAAGGAATCAGGAAATCAAGCAAAAATTCAGATCTCTTCAATATGTTGTCTGTTATTAAATTAAATGCTCCTTTATTCTATAAGGCTAATATAGATATAATACAATCATTAATTAATTAATGTTTGAATATTGCCACATATCTAGAACTTAGAAAACTGAGTATTCCTATGTAATTTTGGATGCTGAGTTCAAATTTGTGGGTTATTACTCCTCAAAAAGAATTCCAAGGGGGGTTATTCCAATTTCCAATTTTCTTCAGGCTTTGCTCGCATCATGCCGAAGCGACATTTTCACCGAAACATGTAGACCCAATAGGTTTGTTGACTAACTATACTTTGGCAAAGAAACTATCTCCCTGTGACTCCTGTAAGATGCTTTACAAAAACAATCTTCTTTTTAGGAGGGGGAATGGGGACGAATTACCTTTAAATGCCTATTAACACCATCCATCGAAAAACATTTTCACTACCCGCGACTCATATTTGTGACCGACTTATGCTAAGGAATCAGGAAATCAAGCAAAAATTCAGATCTCTTCAATATGTTGTCTGTTATTAAATTAAATGCTCCTTTATTCTATAAGGCTAATATAGATATAATACAATCATTAATTAATTAATGTTTGAATATTGCCACATATCTAGAACTTAGAAAACTGAGTATTCCTATGTAATTTTGGATGCTGAGTTCAAATTTGTGGGTTATTACTACTCAAAAAGAATTCCAAGGGGGGTTATTCCAATTTCCAATTTTCTTCAGGCTTTGCTCGCATCATGCCGAAGCGACATTTTCACCGAAACATGTAGACCCAATAGGTTTGTTGACTAACTATACTTTGGCAAAGAAACTATCTCCCTGTGACTCCTGTAAGATGCTTTACAAAAACAATCTTCTTTTTAGGAGGGGGAATGGGGACGAATTACCTTTAAATACCTATTAACACCATCCATCGAAAAACATTTTCACTACCCGCGACTCATATTTGTGACCGACTTATGCAAAGGAATCAGGAAATCAAGCAAAAATTCAGATCTCTTCAATATGTTGTCTGTTATTAAATTAAATGCTCCTTTATTCTATAAGGCTAATATAGATATAATACAATCATTAATTAATTAATGTTTGAATATTGCCACATATCTAGAACTTAGAAAACTGAGTATTCCTATGTAATTTTGGATGCTGAGTTCAAATTTGTGGGTTATTACTCCTCAAAATGAATTCCAAGGGGGGTTATTCCAATTTCCAATTTTCTTCAGGCTTTGCTCGCATCATGCCGAAGCGACATTTTCACCGAAACATGTAGACCCAATAGGTTTGTTGACTAACTATACTTTGGCAAAGAAACTATCTCCCTGTGACTCCTGTAAGATGCTTTACAAAAACAATCTTCTTTTTAGGAGGGGGAATGGGGACGAATTACCTTTAAATACCTATTAACACCATCCATCGAAAAACATTTTCACTACCCGCGACTCATATTTGTGACCGACTTATCCTAAGGAATCAGGAAATCAAGCAAAAATTCAGATCTCTTCAATATGTTGTCTGTTATTAAATTAAATGCTCCTTTATTCTATAAGGCTAATATAGATATAATACAATCATTAATTAATTAATGTTTGAATATTGCCACATATCTAGAACTTAGAAAACTGAGTATTCCTATGTAATTTTGGATGCTGAGTTCAAATTTGTGGGTTATTACTAATCAAAAAGAATTCCAAGGGGGGTTATTCCAATTTCCAATTTTCTTCAGGCTTTGCTCACATCATGCCGAAGCGACATTTTCACCGAAACATGTAGACCCAATAGGTTTGTTGACTAACTATACTTTGGCAAAGAAACTATCTCCCTGTGACTCCTGTAAGATGCTTTACAAAAACAATCTTCTTTTTAGGAGGGGGAATGGGGACGAATTACCTTTAAATACCTATTAACACCATCCATCGAAAAACATTTTCACTACCCGCGACTCATATTTGTGACCGACTTATGCTAAGGAATCAGGAAATCAAGCAAAAATTCAGATCTCTTCAATATGTTGTCTGTTATTAAATTAAATGCTCCTTTATTCTATAAGGCTAATATAGATATAATACAATCAATAATTAATTAATGTTTGAATATTGCCACATATCTAGAACTTAGAAAACTGAGTATTCCTATGTAATTTTGGATGCTGAGTTCAAATTTGTGGGTTATTACTACTCAAAAAGAATTCCAAGGGGGGTTATTCCAATTTCCAATTTTCTTCAGGCTTTGCTCGCATCATGCCGAAGCGACATTTTCACCGAAACATGTAGACCCAATAGGTTTGTTGACTAACTATACTTTGGCAAAGAAACTATCTCCCTGTGACTCCTGTAAGATGCTTTACAAAAACAATCTTCTTTTTAGGAGGGGGAATGGGGACGAATTACCTTTAAATACCTATTAACACCATCCATCGAAAAACATTTTCACTACCCGCGACTCATATTTGTGACCGACTTATGCTAAGGAATCAGGAAATCAAGCAAAAATTCAGATCTCTTCAATATGTTGTCTGTTATTAAATTAAATGCTCCTTTATTCTATAAGGCTAATATAGATATAATACAATCATTAATTAATTAATGTTTGAATATTGCCACATATCTAGAACTTAGAAAACTGAGTATTCCTATGTAATTTTGGATGCTGAGTTCAAATTTGTGGGTTATTACTACTCAAAAAGAATTCCAAGGGGGGTTATTCCAATTTCCAATTTTCTTCAGGCTTTGCTCGCATCATGCCGAAGCGACATTTTCACCGAAACATGTAGACCCAATAGGTTTGTTGACTAACTATACTTTGGCAAAGAAACTATCTCCCTGTGACTCCTGTAAGATGCTTTACAAAAACAATCTTCTTTTTAGGAGGGAGAATGGGGACGAATTACCTTTAAATGCCTATTAACACCATCCATCGAAAAACATTTTCACTACCCGCGACTCATATTTGTGACCGACTTATGCTAAGGAATCAGGAAATCAAGCAAAAATTCAGATCTCTTCAATATGTTGTCTGTTATTAAATTAAATGCTCCTTTATTCTATAAGGCTAATATAGATATAATACAATCATTAATTAATTAATGTTTGAATATTGCCACATATCTAGAACTTAGAAAACTGAGTATTCCTATGTAATTTTGGATGCTGAGTTCAAATTTGTGGGTTATTACTACTCAAAAAGAATTCCAAGGGGGGTTATTCCAATTTCCAATTTTCTTCAGGCTTTGCTCGCATCATGCCGAAGCGACATTTTCACCGAAACATGTAGACCCAATAGGTTTGTTGACTAACTATACTTTGGCAAAGAAACTATCTCCCTGTGACTCCTGTAAGATGCTTTACAAAAACAATCTTCTTTTTAGGAGGGGGAATGGGGACGAATTACCTTTAAATACCTATTAACACCATCCATCGAAAAACATTTTCACTACCCGCGACTCATATTTGTGACCGACTTATGCTAAGGAATCAGGAAATCAAGCAAAAATTCAGATCTCTTCAATATGTTGTCTGTTATTAAATTAAATGCTCCTTTATTCTATAAGGCTAATATAGATATAATACAATCATTAATTAATTAATGTTTGAATATTGCCACATATCTAGAACTTAGAAAACTGAGTATTCCTATGTAATTTTGGATGCTGAGTTCAAATTTGTGGGTTATTACTACTCAAAAAGAATTCCAAGGGGGGTTATTCCAATTTCCAATTTTCTTCAGGCTTTGCTCGCATCATGCCGAAGCGACATTTTCACCGAAACATGTAGACCCAATAGGTTTGTTGACTAACTATACTTTGGCAAAGAAACTATCTCCCTGTGACTCCTGTAAGATGCTTTACAAAAACAATCTTCTTTTTAGGAGGGAGAATGGGGACGAATTACCTTTAAATGCCTATTAACACCATCCATCGAAAAACATTTTCACTACCCGCGACTCATATTTGTGACCGACTTATGCTAAGGAATCAGGAAATCAAGCAAAAATTCAGATCTCTTCAATATGTTGTCTGTTATTAAATTAAATGCTCCTTTATTCTATAAGGCTAATATAGATATAATACAATCATTAATTAATTAATGTTTGAATATTGCCACATATCTAGAACTTAGAAAACTGAGTATTCCTATGTAATTTTGGATGCTGAGTTCAAATTTGTGGGTTATTACTACTCAAAAAGAATTCCAAGGGGGGTTATTCCAATTTCCAATTTTCTTCAGGCTTTGCTCGCATCATGCCGAAGCGACATTTTCACCGAAACATGTAGACCCAATAGGTTTGTTGACTAACTATACTTTGGCAAAGAAACTATCTCCCTGTGACTCCTGTAAGATGCTTTACAAAAACAATCTTCTTTTTAGGAGGGGGAATGGGGACGAATTACCTTTAAATACCTATTAACACCATCCATCGAAAAACATTTTCACTACCCGCGACTCATATTTGTGACCGACTTATGCTAAGGAATCAGGAAATCAAGCAAAAATTCAGATCTCTTCAATATGTTGTCTGTTATTAAATTAAATGCTCCTTTATTCTATAAGGCTAATATAGATATAATACAATCATTAATTAATTAATGTTTGAATATTGCCACATATCTAGAACTTAGAAAACTGAGTATTCCTATGTAATTTTGGATGCTGAGTTCAAATTTGTGGGTTATTACTACTCAAAAAGAATTCCAAGGGGGGTTATTCCAATTTCCAATTTTCTTCAGGCTTTGCTCGCATCATGCCGAAGCGACATTTTCACCGAAACATGTAGACCCAATAGGTTTGTTGACTAACTATACTTTGGCAAAGAAACTATCTCCCTGTGACTCCTGTAAGATGCTTTACAAAAACAATCTTCTTTTTAGGAGGGGGAATGGGGACGAATTACCTTTAAATACCTATTAACACCATCCATCGAAAAACATTTTCACTACCCGCGACTCATATTTGTGACAGACTCATGCTAAGGAATCAGGAAATCAAGCAAAAGTTCAGATCTCTTCAATATCTGTTATTAAATTAAATGCTCCTTTATTTTATAAGGCTAAATAATATAGGTATAATACAATCATTAATTAATTAATGTTTGAATATTGCCACATATCTAGAACTTAGAAAACTGATTATTCCTATGTAATTTTGGATGCTGAGTTCAAATTTGTGGGTTATTACTCCTCAAAATGAATTCCAAGGGGGGTTATTCCAATTTCCAATTTTCTTCAGGCTTTGCTCGCATCATGCCGAAGCGACATTTTCACCGAAACATGTAGACCCAATAGGTTTGTTGACTAACTATACTTTGGCAAAGAAACTATCTCCCTGTGACTCCTGTAAGATGCTTTACAAAAACAATCTTCTTTTTAGGAGGGGGAATGGGGACGAATTACCTTTAAATACCTATTAACACCATCCATCGAAAAACATTTTCACTACCCGCGACTCATATTTGTGACCGACTTATGCTAAGGAATCAGGAAATCAAGCAAAAATTCAGATCTCTTCAATATGTTGTCTGTTATTAAATTAAATGCTCCTTTATTCTATAAGGCTAATATAGATATAATACAATCATTAATTAATTAATGTTTGAATATTGCCACATATCTAGAACTTAGAAAACTGAGTATTCCTATGTAATTTTGGATGCTGAGTTCAAATTTGTGGGTTATTACTACTCAAAAAGAATTCCAAGGGGGGTTATTCCAATTTCCAATTTTCTTCAGGCTTTGCTCGCATCATGCCGAAGCGACATTTTCACCGAAACATGTAGACCCAATAGGTTTGTTGACTAACTATACTTTGGCAAAGAAACTATCTCCCTGTGACTCCTGTAAGATGCTTTACAAAAACAATCTTCTTTTTAGGAGGGGGAATGGGGACGAATTACCTTTAAATACCTATTAACACCATCCATCGAAAAACATTTTCACTACCCGCGACTCATATTTGTGACAGACTCATGCTAAGGAATCAGGAAATCAAGCAAAAGTTCAGATCTCTTCAATATCTGTTATTAAATTAAATGCTCCTTTATTTTATAAGGCTAAATAATATAGGTATAATACAATCATTAATTAATTAATGTTTGAATATTGCCACATATCTAGAACTTAGAAAACTGATTATTCCTATGTAATTTTGGATGCTGAGTTCAAATTTGTGGGTTATTACTCCTCAAAATGAATTCCAAGGGGGGTTATTCCAATTTCTAATTTTCTTCAGGCTTTGCTCGCATCATGCCGAAGCGACATTTTCACCAAAACATGTAGACCCAATAAGTTTGTTGACTAACTATACTTTGGCAAAGAAACTATCTCCCTGTGGCTCCTGTAAGATGCTTTAAAAGAACAACCTCCTTTTTAGGAGGGGGAATGGGGACGAATTACCTTAAAATACCCATTAACACCATCCATCGAAAAAGATTTTCACTACCCGCGACTCATATTTGTGACAGACTCATGCTAAGGAATCAGGAAATCAAGCAAAAGTTCAGATCTCTTCAATATCTTGTCTGTTATTAAATTAAATGCTCCTTTATTTTATAAGGCTAAATAATATAGGTATAATACAATCATTAATTAATTAATGTTTGAATATTGCCACATATCTAGAACTTAGAAAACTGATTATTCCTATGTAATTTTGGATGCTGAGTTCAAATTTGTGGGTTATTACTCCTCAAAATGAATTCCAAGGGGGGTTATTCCAATTTCTAATTTTCTTCAGGCTTTGCTCGCATCATGCCGAAGCGACATTTTCACCGAAACATGTAGACCCAATAAGTTTGTTGACTAACTATACTTTGGCAAAGAAACTATCTCCCTGTGACTCCTGTAAGATGCTTTAAAAGAACAACCTCCTTTTTAGGAGGGGGAATGGGGACGAATGACCTTAAAATACCCCTTAACACCATCCATCAAAAAACATTTTCACTACCCGCGACTCATATTTGTGACAGACTCATGCTAAGGAATCAGGAAATCAAGCAAAAATTCAGATCTCTTCAATATGTTGTCTGTTATTAAATTAAATGCTCCTTTATTTTATAAGGCTAAATAATATAGGTATAATACAATCATTAATTAATTAATGTTTGAATATTGCCACATATCTAGAACTTAGAAAACTGATTATTCCTATGTAATTTTGGATGCTGAGTTCAAATTTGTGGGTTATTACTACTCAAAAAGAATTCCAAGGGGGGTTATTCCAATTTCCAATTTTCTTCAGGCTTTGCTCGCATCATGCCGAAGCGACATTTTCACCGAAACATGTAGACCCAATAGGTTTGTTGACTAACTATACTTTGGCAAAGAAACTATCTCCCTGTGACTCCTGTAAGATGCTTTACAAAAACAATCTTCTTTTTAGGAGGGAGAATGGGGACGAATTACCTTTAAATGCCTATTAACACCATCCATCGAAAAACATTTTCACTACCCGCGACTCATATTTGTGACCGACTTATGCTAAGGAATCAGGAAATCAAGCAAAAATTCAGATCTCTTCAATATGTTGTCTGTTATTAAATTAAATGCTCCTTTATTCTATAAGGCTAATATAGATATAATACAATCATTAATTAATTAATGTTTGAATATTGCCACATATCTAGAACTTAGAAAACTGAGTATTCCTATGTAATTTTGGATGCTGAGTTCAAATTTGTGGGTTATTACTACTCAAAAAGAATTCCAAGGGGGGTTATTCCAATTTCCAATTTTCTTCAGGCTTTGCTCGCATCATGCCGAAGCGACATTTTCACCGAAACATGTAGACCCAATAGGTTTGTTGACTAACTATACTTTGGCAAAGAAACTATCTCCCTGTGACTCCTGTAAGATGCTTTACAAAAACAATCTTCTTTTTAGGAGGGGGAATGGGGACGAATTACCTTTAAATACCTATTAACACCATCCATCGAAAAACATTTTCACTACCCGCGACTCATATTTGTGACCGACTTATGCTAAGGAATCAGGAAATCAAGCAAAAATTCAGATCTCTTCAATATGTTGTCTGTTATTAAATGAAATGCTCCTTTATTCTATAAGGCTAATATAGATATAATACAATCATTAATTAATTAATGTTTGAATATTGCCACATATCTAGAACTTAGAAAACTGAGTATTCCTATGTAATTTTGGATGCTGAGTTCAAATTTGTGGGTTATTACTCCTCAAAATGAATTCCAAGGGGGGTTATTCCAATTTCTAATTTTCTTCAGGCTTTGCTCGCATCATGCCGAAGCGACATTTTCACCGAAACATGTAGACCCAATAAGTTTGTTGACTAACTATACTTTGGCAAAGAAACTATCTCCCTGTGACTCCTGTAAGATGCTTTAAAAGAACAACCTCCTTTTTAGGAGGGGGAATGGGGACGAATGACCTTAAAATACCCCTTAACACCATCCATCGAAAAACATTTTCACTACCCGCGACTCATATTTGTGACAGACTCATGCTAAGGAATCAGGAAATCAAGCAAAAATTCAGATCTCTTCAATATGTTGTCTGTTATTAAATTAAATGCTCCTTTATTTTATAAGGCTAAATAATATAGGTATAATACAATCATTAATTAATTAATGTTTGAATATTGCCACATATCTAGAACTTAGAAAACTGATTATTCCTATGTAATTTTGGATGCTGAGTTCAAATTTGTGGGTTATTACTCCTCAAAATGAATTCCAAGGGGGGTTATTCCAATTTCTAATTTTCTTCAGGCTTTGCTCGCATCATGCATGCCGAAGCGACATTTTCACCGAAACATGTAGACCCAATAAGTTTGTTGACTAACTATACTTTGGCAAAGAAACTATCTCCCTGTGACTCCTGTAAGATGCTTTAAAAAAACAACCTCCTTTTTAGGAGGGGGAATGTGGACGAATGACCTTAAAATACCCCTTAACACCATCCATCGAAAAACATTTTCACTACCCGCGACTCATATTTGTGACAGACTCATGCTAAGGAATCGGGAAATCAAGCAAAAATTCAGATCTCTTCAATATGTTGTCTGTTATTAAATTAAATGCTCCTTTATTTTATAAGGCTAAATAATATAGGTATAATACAATCATTAATTAATTAATGTTTGAATATTGCCACATATCTAGAACTTAGAAAACTGATTATTCCTATGTAATTTTGGATGCTGAGTTCAAATTTGTGGGTTATTACTCCTCAAAATGAATTCCAAGGGGGGTTATTCCAATTTCTAATTTTCTTCAGGCTTTGCTCGCATCATGACGAAGCGACATTTTCACCGAAACATGTAGACCCAATAAGTTTGTTGACTAACTATACTTTGGCAAAGAAACTATCTCCCTGTGGCTCCTGTAAGATGCTTTAAAAGAACAACCTCCTTTTTAGGAGGGGGAATGGGGACGAATTACCTTAAAATACCCATTAACACCATCCATCGAAAAACATTTTCACTACCCGCGACTCATATTTGTGACAGACTCATGCTAAGGAATCAGGAAATCAAGCAAAAGTTCAGATCTCTTCAATATCTGTTATTAAATTAAATGCTCCTTTATTTTATAAGGCTAAATAATATAGGTATAATACAATCATTAATTAATTAATGTTTGAATATTGCCACATATCTAGAACTTAGAAAACTGATTATTCCTATGTAATTTTGGATGCTGAGTTCAAATTTGTGGGTTATTACTCCTCAAAATGAATTCCAAGGGGGGTTATTCCAATTTCTAATTTTCTTCAGGCTTTGCTCGCATCATGCCGAAGCTACATTTTCACCAAAACATGTAGACCCAATAAGTTTGTTGACTAACTATACTTTGGCAAAGAAACTATCTCCCTGTGACTCCTGTAAGATGCTTTAAAAGAACAACCTCCTTTTTAGGAGGGGGAATGGGGACGAATGACCTTAAAATACCCATTAACACCATCCATCGAAAAACATTTTCACTACCCGCGACTCATATTTGTGACAGACTCATGCTAAGGAATCAGGAAATCAAGCAAAAGTTCAGATCTCTTCAATATCTTGTCTGTTATTAAATTAAATGCTCCTTTATTTTATAAGGCTAAATAATATAGGTATAATACAATCATTAATTAATTAATGTTTGAATATTGCCACATATCTAGAACTTAGAAAACTGATTATTCCTATGTAATTTTGGATGCTGAGTTCAAATTTGTGGGTTATTACTCCTCAAAATGAATTCCAAGGGGGGTTATTCCAATTTCTAATTTTCTTCAGGCTTTGCTCGCATCATGCCGAAGCGACATTTTCACCGAAACATGTAGACCCAATAAGTTTGTTGACTAACTATACTTTGGCAAAGAAACTATCTCCCTGTGACTCCTGTAAGATGCTTTAAAAGAACAACCTCCTTTTTAGGAGGGGGAATGGGGACGAATGACCTTAAAATACCCCTTAACACCATCCATCGAAAAACATTTTCACTACCCGCGACTCATATTTGTGACAGACTCATGCTAAGGAATCAGGAAATCAAGCAAAAATTCAGATCTCTTCAATATGTTGTCTGTTATTAAATTAAATGCTCCTTTATTTTATAAGGCTAAATAATATAGGTATAATACAATCATTAATTAATTAATGTTTGAATATTGCCACATATCTAGAACTTAGAAAACTGATTATTCCTATGTAATTTTGGATGCTGAGTTCAAATTTGTGGGTTATTACTCCTCAAAATGAATTCCAAGGGGGGTTATTCCAATTTCTAATTTTCTTCAGGCTTTGCTCGCATCATGCCGAAGCTACATTTTCACCAAAACATGTAGACCCAATAAGTTTGTTGACTAACTATACTTTGGCAAAGAAACTATCTCCCTGTGGCTCCTGTAAGATGCTTTAAAAGAACAACCTCCTTTTTAGGAGGGGGAATGGGGACGAATTACCTTAAAATACCCATTAACACCATCCATCGAAAAACATTTTCACTACCCGCGACTCATATTTGTGACAGACTCATGCTAAGGAATCAGGAAATCAAGCAAAAGTTCAGATCTCTTCAATATCTTGTCTGTTATTAAATTAAATGCTCCTTTATTTTATAAGGCTAAATAATATAGGTATAATACAATCATTAATTAATTAATGTTTGAATATTGCCACATATCTAGAACTTAGAAAACTGATTATTCCTATGTAATTTTGGATGCTGAGTTCAAATTTGTGGGTTATTACTCCTCAAAATGAATTCCAAGGGGGGTTATTCCAATTTCTAATTTTCTTCAGGCTTTGCTCGCATCATGCCGAAGCGACATTTTCACCGAAACATGTAGACCCAATAAGTTTGTTGACTAACTATACTTTGGCAAAGAAACTATCTCCCTGTGACTCCTGTAAGATGCTTTAAAAGAACAACCTCCTTTTTAGGAGGGGGAATGGGGACGAATGACCTTAAAATACCCCTTAACACCATCCATCGAAAAACATTTTCACTACCCGCGACTCATATTTGTGACAGACTCATGCTAAGGAATCAGGAAATCAAGCAAAAATTCAGATCTCTTCAATATGTTGTCTGTTATTAAATTAAATGCTCCTTTATTTTATAAGGCTAAATAATATAGGTATAATACAATCATTAATTAATTAATGTTTGAATATTGCCACATATCTAGAACTTAGAAAACTGATTATTCCTATGTAATTTTGGATGCTGAGTTCAAATTTGTGGGTTATTACTCCTCAAAATGAATTCCAAGGGGGGTTATTCCAATTTCTAATTTTCTTCAGGCTTTGCTCGCATCATGCCGAAGCTACATTTTCACCAAAACATGTAGACCCAATAAGTTTGTTGACTAACTATACTTTGGCAAAGAAACTATCTCCCTGTGGCTCCTGTAAGATGCTTTAAAAGAACAACCTCCTTTTTAGGAGGGGGAATGGGGACGAATTACCTTAAAATACCCATTAACACCATCCATCGAAAAACATTTTCACTACCCGCGACTCATATTTGTGACAGACTCATGCTAAGGAATCAGGAAATCAAGCAAAAGTTCAGATCTCTTCAATATCTTGTCTGTTATTAAATTAAATGCTCCTTTATTTTATAAGGCTAAATAATATAGGTATAATACAATCATTAATTAATTAATGTTTGAATATTGCCACATATCTAGAACTTAGAAAACTGATTATTCCTATGTAATTTTGGATGCTGAGTTCAAATTTGTGGGTTATTACTCCTCAAAATGAATTCCAAGGGGGGTTATTCCAATTTCTAATTTTCTTCAGGCTTTGCTCGCATCATGCCGAAGCGACATTTTCACCGAAACATGTAGACCCAATAAGTTTGTTGACTAACTATACTTTGGCAAAGAAACTATCTCCCTGTGACTCCTGTAAGATGCTTTAAAAGAACAACCTCCTTTTTAGGAGGGGGAATGGGGACGAATGACCTTAAAATACCCCTTAACACCATCCATCGAAAAACATTTTCACTACCCGCGACTCATATTTGTGACAGACTCATGCTAAGGAATCAGGAAATCAAGCAAAAATTCAGATCTCTTCAATATCTTGTCTGTTATTAAATTAAATGCTCCTTTATTTTATAAGGCTAAATAATATAGGTATAATACAATCATTAATTAATTAATGTTTGAATATTGCCACATATCTAGAACTTAGAAAACTGATTATTCCTATGTAATTTTGGATGCTGAGTTCAAATTTGTGGGTTATTACTCCTCAAAATGAATTCCAAGGGGAGTTATTCCAATTTCTAATTTTCTTCAGGCTTTGCTCGCATCATGCCGAAGCGACATTTTCACCAAAACATGTAGACCCAATAAGTTTGTTGACTAACTATACTTTGGCAAAGAAACTATCTCCCTGTGGCTCCTGTAAGATGCTTTAAAAGAACAACCTCCTTTTTAGGAGGGGGAATGGGGACGAATGACCTTAAAATACCCATTAACACCATCCATCGAAAAACATTTTCACTACCCGCGACTCATATTTGTGACAGACTCATGCTAAGGAATCAGGAAATCAAGCAAAAATTCAGATCTCTTCAATATCTTGTCTGTTATTAAATTAAATGCTCCTTTATTTTATAAGGCTAAATAATATAGGTATAATACAATCATTAATTAATTAATGTTTGAATATTGCCACATATCTAGAACTTAGAAAACTGATTATTCCTATGTAATTTTGGATGCTGAGTTCAAATTTGTGGGTTATTACTCCTCAAAATGAATTCCAAGGGGAGTTATTCCAATTTCTAATTTTCTTCAGGCTTTGCTCGCATCATGCATGCCGAAGCGACATTTTCACCGAAACATGTAGACCCAATAAGTTTGTTGACTAACTATACTTTGGCAAAGAAACTATCTCCCTGTGACTCCTGTAAGATGCTTTAAAAAAACCAACCTCCTTTTTAGGAGGGGGAATGGGGACGAATTACTTTAAAATACCCATTAACACCATCCATCGAAAAACATTTTCACTACCCGCGACTCATATTTGTGACAGACTCATGCTAAGGAATCAGGAAATCAAGCAAAAATTCAGATCTCTTCAATATGTTGTCTGTTATTAAATTAAATGCTCCTTTATTTTATAAGGCTAAATAATATAGGTATAATACAATCATTAATTAATTAATGTTTGAATATTGCCACATATCTAGAACTTAGAAAACTGAGTATTCCTATGTAATTTTGGATGCTGAGTTCAAATTTGTGGGTTATTACTCCTCAAAATGAATTCCAAGGGGAGTTATTCCAATTTCTAATTTTCTTCAGGCTTTGCTCGCATCATGCATGCCGAAGCGACATTTTCACCGAAACATGTAGACCCAATAAGTTTGTTGACTAACTATACTTTGGCAAAGAAACTATCTCCCTGTGACTCCTGTAAGATGCTTTAAAAAAACCAACCTCCTTTTTAGGAGGGGGAATGGGGACGAATGACCTTAAAATACCCCTTAACACCATCCATCAAAAAACATTTTCACTACCCGCGACTCATATTTGTGACCGACTAGCTCATGCTAAGGAATCAGGAAATCAAGCAAAAATTCAGATCTCTTCAATATCTTGTCTGTTATTAAATTAAATGCTCCTTTATTTTATAAGGCTAAATAATAGAGGTATAATACAATCATTAATTAATTAATGTTTGAATATTGCCACATATCTAGAACTTAGAAAACTGATTATTCCTATGTAATTTTGGATGCTGAGTTCAAATTTGTGGGTTATTACTCCTCAAAATGAATTCCAAGGGGGGTTATTCCAATTTCCAATTTTGTTCAGGCTTTGCTCGCATCATGCGGAAGCGACATTTTCACCGAAACATGTAGACCCGATAGGTTTGTTGACTAACTATACTTTGGCAAAGAAACTATCTCCCTGTGACTCCTGTAAGATGCTTTAAAAGAACAACCTCCTTTTTAGGAGGGGGAATGGGGACGAATTACCTTAAAATACCCATTAACACCATCCATCGAAAAACATTTTCACTACCCCCGACTCATATTTGTGACAGAATCATGCTAAGGAATCAGGAAATCAAGCAAAAATTCAGATCTCTTCAATATGTTGTCTGTTATTAAATTAAATGCTCCTTTATTTTATAAGGCTAAATAATATAGATATAATACAATCATTAATTAATTAATGTTTGAATATTACCACATATCTAGAACTTAGAAAACTGATTATTCCTATGTAATTTTGGATGCTGAGTTCAAATTTGTGAGTTATTACTCCTCAAAATGAATTCCAAGGGGGGTTATTCCAATTTCCAATTTTCTTCAGGCTTTGCTCGCATCATGCCGAAGCGACATTTTCACCGAAACATGTAGACCCAATAAGTTTGTTGACTAACTATACTTTGGCAAAGAAACTATCTCCCTGTGACTCCTGTAAGATGCTTTAAAAAAACAACCTCCTTTTTAGGAGGGGGAATGTGGACGAATGACCTTAAAATACCCCTTAACACCATCCATCGAAAAACATTTTCACTACCCGCGACTCATATTTGTGACAGACTCATGCTAAGGAATCAGGAAATCAAGCAAAAATTCAGATCTCTTCAATATGTTGTCTGTTATTAAATTAAATGCTCCTTTATTTTATAAGGCTAAATAATAGAGGTATAATACAATCATTAATTAATTAATGTTTGAATATTGCCACATATCTAGAACTTAGAAAACTGATTATTCCTATGTAATTTTGGATGCTGAGTTCAAATTTGTGGGTTATTACTCCTCAAAATGAATTCCAAGGGGGGTTATTCCAATTTCCAATTTTGTTCAGGCTTTGCTCGCATCATGCGGAAGCGACATTTTCACCGAAACATGTAGACCCGATAGGTTTGTTGACTAACTATACTTTGGCAAAGAAACTATCTCCCTGTGACTCCTGTAAGATGCTTTAAAAGAACAACCTCCTTTTTAGGAGGGGGAATGGGGACGAATTACCTTAAAATACCCATTAACACCATCCATCGAAAAACATTTTCACTACCCCCGACTCATATTTGTGACAGAATCATGCTAAGGAATCAGGAAATCAAGCAAAAATTCAGATCTCTTCAATATGTTGTCTGTTATTAAATTAAATGCTCCTTTATTTTATAAGGCTAAATAATATAGGTATAATACAATCATTAATTAATTAATGTTTGAATATTGCCACATATCTAGAACTTAGAAAACTGATTATTCCTATGTAATTTTGGATGCTGAGTTCAAATTTGTGGGTTATTACTCCTCAAAATGAATTCCAAGGGGGGTTATTCCAATTTCTAATTTTCTTCAGGCTTTGCTCGCATCATGACGAAGCGACATTTTCACCGAAACATGTAGACCCAATAAGTTTTTTGACTAACTATACTTTGGCAAAGAAACTATCTCCCTGTGGCTCCTGTAAGATGCTTTAAAAGAACAACCTCCTTTTTAGGAGGGGGAATGGGGACGAATTACCTTAAAATACCCCTTAACACCATCCATCGAAAAACATTTTCACTACCCGCGACTCATATTTGTGACAGACTCATGCTAAGGAATCAGGAAATCAAGCAAAAGTTCAGATCTCTTCAATATCTGTTATTAAATTAAATGCTCCTTTATTTTATAAGGCTAAATAATATAGGTATAATACAATCATTAATTAATTAATGTTTGAATATTGCCACATATCTAGAACTTAGAAAACTGATTATTCCTATGTAATTTTGGATGCTGAGTTCAAATTTGTGGGTTATTACTCCTCAAAATGAATTCCAAGGGGGGTTATTCCAATTTCTAATTTTCTTCAGGCTTTGCTCGCATCATGCCGAAGCGACATTTTCACCAAAACATGTAGACCCAATAAGTTTGTTGACTAACTATACTTTGGCAAAGAAACTATCTCCCTGTGGCTCCTGTAAGATGCTTTAAAAGAACAACCTCCTTTTTAGGAGGGGGAATGGGGACGAATTACCTTAAAATACCCATTAACACCATCCATCGAAAAACATTTTCACTACCCGCGACTCATATTTGTGACAGACTCATGCTAAGCAATCAGGAAATCAAGCAAAAGTTCAGATCTCTTCAATATCTTGTCTGTTATTAAATTAAATGCTCCTTTATTTTATAAGGCTAAATAATATAGGTATAATACAATCATTAATTAATTAATGTTTGAATATTGCCACATATCTAGAACTTAGAAAACTGATTATTCCTATGTAATTTTGGATGCTGAGTTCAAATTTGTGGGTTATTACTCCTCAAAATGAATTCCAAGGGGGGTTATTCCAATTTCCAATTTTGTTCAGGCTTTGCTCGCATCATGCGGAAGCGACATTTTTACCGAAACATGTAGACCCGATAGGTTTGTTGACTAACTATACTTTGGCAAAGAAACTATCTCCCTGTGACTCCTGTAAGATGCTTTAAAAGAACAACCTCCTTTTTAGGAGGGGGAATGGGGACGAATTACCTTAAAATACCCATTAACACCATCCATCGAAAAACATTTTCACTACCCGCGACTCATATTTGTGACAGACTCATGCTAAGGAATCAGGAAATCAAGCAAAAGTTCAGATCTCTTCAATATCTTGTCTGTTATTAAATTAAATGCTCCTTTATTTTATAAGGCTAAATAATATAGGTATAATACAATCATTAATTAATTAATGTTTGAATATTGCCACATATCTAGAACTTAGAAAACTGATTATTCCTATGTAATTTTGGATGCTGAGTTCAAATTTGTGGGTTATTACTCCTCAAAATGAATTCCAAGGGGGGTTATTCCAATTTCTAATTTTCTTCAGGCTTTGCTCGCATCATGCCGAAGCGACATTTTCACCGAAACATGTAGACCCAATAAGTTTGTTGACTAACTATACTTTGGCAAAGAAACTATCTCCCTGTGACTCCTGTAAGATGCTTTAAAAAAACAACCTCCTTTTTAGGAGGGGGAATGTGGACGAATGACCTTAAAATACCCCTTAACACCATCCATCAAAAAACATTTTCACTACCCGCGACTCATATTTGTGACAGACTCATGCTAAGGAATCAGGAAATCAAGCAAAAATTCAGATCTCTTCAATATGTTGTCTGTTATTAAATTAAATGCTCCTTTATTTTATAAGGCTAAATAATATAGATATAATACAATCATTAATTAATTAATGTTTGAATATTACCACATATCTAGAACTTAGAAAACTGATTATTCCTATGTAATTTTGGATGCTGAGTTCAAATTTGTGAGATATTACTCCTCAAAATGAATTCCAAGGGGGGTTATTCCAATTTCCAATTTTCTTCAGGCTTTGCTCGCATCATGCCGAAGCGACATTTTCACCGAAACATGTAGACCCAATAAGTTTGTTGACTAACTATACTTTGGCAAAGAAACTATCTCCCTGTGACTCCTGTAAGATGCTTTAAAAAAACAACCTCCTTTTTAGGAGGGGGAATGGGGACGAATAACCTTAAAATACCCCTTAACACCATCCATCAAAAAACATTTTCACTACCCGCGACTCATATTTGTGACAGACTCATGCTAAGGAATCAGGAAATCAAGCAAAAATTCAGATCTCTTCAATATGTTGTCTGTTATTAAATTAAATGCTCCTTTATTTTATAAGGCTAAATAATAGAGGTATAATACAATCATTAATTAATTAATGTTTGAATATTGCCACATATCTAGAACTTAGAAAACTGATTATTCCTATGTAATTTTGGATGCTGAGTTCAAATTTGTGGGTTATTACTCCTCAAAATGAATTCCAAGGGGGGTTATTCCAATTTCTAATTTTCTTCAGGCTTTGCTCGCATCATGCCGAAGCGACATTTTCATCGAAACATGTAGACCCAATAAGTTTGTTGACTAACTATACTTTGGCAAAGAAACTATCTCCCTGTGACTCCTGTAAGATGCTTTAAAAAAAACAACCTCCTTTTTAGGAGGGGGAATGGGGACGAATGACCTTAAAATACCCCTTAACACCATCCATCAAAAAACATTTTCACTACCCCCGACTCATATTTGTGACAGACTCATGCTAAGGAATCAGGAAATCAAGCAAAAATTTAGATCTCTTCAATATGTTGTCTGTTATTAAATTAAATGCTCCTTTATTTTATAAGGCTAAATAATATAGATATAATACAATCATTAATTAATTAATATTTGAATATTGCTACATATCTAGAACTTAGAAAACTGATTATTCCTATGTAATTTTGGATGCTGAGTTCAAATTTGTGGGTTATTACTCCTCAAAATGAATTCCAAGGGGGGTTATTCCAATTTCCAATTTTGTTCAGGCTTTGCTCGCATCATGCCGAAGCGACATTTTCACCGAAACATGTAGACCCGATAGGTTTGTTGACTAACTATACTTTGGCAAAGAAACTATCTCCCTGTGACTCCTGTAAGATGCTTTAAAAAAACAACCTCCTTTTTAGGAGGGGGAATGTGGACGAATGACCTTAAAATACCCCTTAACACCATCCATCAAAAAACATTTTCACTACCCGCGACTCATATTTGTGACAGACTCATGCTAAGGAATCAGGAAATCAAGCAAAAATTCAGATCTCTTCAATATGTTGTCTGTTATTAAATTAAATGCTCCTTTATTTTATAAGGCTAAATAATATAGATATAATACAATCATTAATTAATTAATGTTTGAATATTACCACATATCTAGAACTTAGAAAACTGATTATTCCTATGTAATTTTGGATGCTGAGTTCAAATTTGTGAGATATTACTCCTCAAAATGAATTCCAAGGGGGGTTATTCCAATTTCCAATTTTCTTCAGGCTTTGTTCGCATCATGCCGAAGCGACATTTTCACCGAAACATGTAGACCCAATAAGTTTGTTGACTAACTATACTTTGGCAAAGAAACTATCTCCCTGTGACTCCTGTAAGATGCTTTAAAAAAACAACCTCCTTTTTAGGAGGGGGAATGGGGACGAATAACCTTAAAATACCCCTTAACACCATCCATCAAAAAACATTTTCACTACCCGCGACTCATATTTGTGACAGACTCATGCTAAGGAATCAGGAAATCAAGCAAAAATTCAGATCTCTTCAATATGTTGTCTGTTATTAAATTAAATGCTCCTTTATTTTATAAGGCTAAATAATAGAGGTATAATACAATCATTAATTAATTAATGTTTGAATATTGCCACATATCTAGAACTTAGAAAACTGATTATTCCTATGTAATTTTGGATGCTGAGTTCAAATTTGTGGGTTATTACTGCTCAAAATGAATTCCAAGGGGGGTTATTCCAATTTCTAATTTTCTTAAGGCTTTGCTCGCATCATGCCGAAGCGACATTTTCATCGAAACATGTAGACCCAATAAGTTTGTTGACTAACTATACTTTGGCAAAGAAACTATCTCCCTGTGACTCCTGTAAGATGCTTTAAAAAAACCAACCTCCTTTTTAGGAGGGGGAATGGGGACGAATGACCTTAAAATACCCCTTAACACCATCCATCAAAAAACATTTTCACTACCCGCGACTCATATTTGTGACAGACTCATGCTAAGGAATCAGGAAATCAAGCAAAAATTCAGATCTCTTCAATATGTTGTCTGTTATTAAATTAAATGCTCCTTTATTTTATAAGGCTAAATAATATAGATATAATACAATCATTAATTAATTAATGTTTGAATATTACCACATATCTAGAACTTAGAAAACTGATTATTCCTATGTAATTTTGGATGCTGAGTTCAAATTTGTGAGATATTACTCCTCAAAATGAATTCCAAGGGGGGTTATTCCAATTTCCAATTTTCTTCAGGCTTTGCTCGCATCATGCCGAAGCGACATTTTCACCGAAACATGTAGACCCAATAAGTTTGTTGACTAACTATACTTTGGCAAAGAAACTATCTCCCTGTGACTCCTGTAAGATGCTTTAAAAAAACAACCTCCTTTTTAGGAGGGGGAATGGGGACGAATAACCTTAAAATACCCCTTAACACCATCCATCAAAAAACATTTTCACTACCCGCGACTCATATTTGTGACATACTCATGCTAAGGAATCAGGAAATCAAGCAAAAATTCAGATCTCTTCAATATGTTGTCTGTTATTAAATTAAATGCTCCTTTATTTTATAAGGCTAAATAATAGAGGTATAATACAATCATTAATTAATTAATGTTTGAATATTGCCACATATCTAGAACTTAGAAAACTGATTATTCCTATGTAATTTTGGATGCTGAGTTCAAATTTGTGGGTTATTACTCCTCAAAATGAATTCCAAGGGGGGTTATTCCAATTTCTAATTTTCTTCAGGCTTTGCTCGCATCATGCCGAAGCGACATTTTCATCGAAACATGTAGACCCAATAAGTTTGTTGACTAACTATACTTTGGCAAAGAAACTATCTCCCTGTGACTCCTGTAAGATGCTTTAAAAAAACCAACCTCCTTTTTAGGAGGGGGAATGGGGACGAATGACCTTAAAATACCCCTTAACACCATCCATCAAAAAACATTTTCACTACCCCCGACTCATATTTGTGACAGACTCATGCTAAGGAATCAGGAAATCAAGCAAAAATTCAGATCTCTTCAATATGTTGTCTGTTATTAAATTAAATGCTCCTTTATTTTATAAGGCTAAATAATATAGATATAATACAATCATTAATTAATTAATATTTGAATATTGCCACATATCTAGAACTTAGAAAACTGATTATTCCTATGTAATTTTGGATGCTGAGTTCAAATTTGTGGGTTATTACTCCTCAAAATGAATTCCAAGGGGGGTTATTCCAATTTCCAATTTTGTTCAGGTTTTGCTCGCATCATGCCGAAGCGACATTTTCACCGAAACATGTAGACCCAATAAGTTTGTTGACTAACTATACTTTGGCAAAGAAACTATCTCCCTGTGACTCCTGTAAGATGCTTTTAAAAAAACAACCTCCTTTTTAGGAGGGGGAATGGGGACGAATGACCTTAAAATACCCCTTAACACCATCCATCAAAAAACATTTTCACTACCCGCGACTCATATTTGTGACATACTCATGCTAAGGAATCAGGAAATCAAGCAAAAATTCAGATCTCTTCAATATGTTGTCTGTTATTAAATTAAATGCTCCTTTATTTTATAAGGCTAAATAATATAGGTATAATACAATCATTAATTAATTAATGTTTGAATATTGCCACATATCTAGAACTTAGAAAACTGAGTATTCCTATGTAATTTTGGATGCTGAGTTCAAATTTGTGGGTTATTACTCCTCAAAATGAATTCCAAGGGGGGTTATTCCAATTTCCAATTTTGTTCAGGTTTTGCTCGCATCATGCCGAAGCGACATTTTCACCGAAACATGTAGACCCAATAAGTTTGTTGACTAACTATACTTTGGCAAAGAAACTATCTCCCTGTGACTCCTGTAAGATGCTTTTAAAAAAACAACCTCCTTTTTAGGAGGGGGAATGGGGACGAATGACCTTAAAATACCCCTTAACACCATCCATCAAAAAACATTTTCACTACCCGCGACTCATATTTGTGACATACTCATGCTAAGGAATCAGGAAATCAAGCAAAAATTCAGATCTCTTCAATATGTTGTCTGTTATTAAATTAAATGCTCCTTTATTTTATAAGGCTAAATAATATAGGTATAATACAATCATTAATTAATTAATGTTTGAATATTGCCACATATCTAGAACTTAGAAAACTGAGTATTCCTATGTAATTTTGGATGCTGAGTTCAAATTTGTGGGTTATTACTCCTCAAAATGAATTCCAAGGGGGGTTATTCCAATTTCCAATTTTGTTCAGGTTTTGCTCGCATCAAGCCGAAGCGACATTTTCACCGAAACATGTAGACCCAATAAGTTTGTTGACTAACTATACTTTGGCAAAGAAACTATCTCCCTGTGACTCCTGTAAGATGCTTTAAAAAAACAACCTCCTTTTTAGGAGGGGGAATGTGGACGAATGAACTTAAAATACCCCTTAACACCATCCATCAAAAAACATTTTCACTACACGCGACTCATATTTGTGACAGACTCATGCAAAGGAATCAGGAAATCAAGCAAAAATTCAGATCTCTTCAATATGTTGTCTGTTATTAAATTAAATGCTCCTTTATTTTATAAGGCTAAATAATATAGGTATAATACAATCATTAATTAATTAATGTTTGAATATTGCCACATATCTAGAACTTAGAAAACTGAGTATTCCTATGTAATTTTGGATGCTGAGTTCAAATTTGTGGGTTATTACTCCTCAAAATGAATTCCAAGGGGGGTTATTCCAATTTCCAATTTTGTTCAGGTTTTGCTCGCATCATGCCGAAGCGACATTTTCACCGAAACATGTAGACCCAATAAGTTTGTTGACTAACTATACTTTGGCAAAGAAACTATCTCCCTGTGACTCCTGTAAGATGCTTTTGAAAAAAACAACCTCCTTTTTAGGAGGGGGAATGGGGACGAATGACCTTAAAATACCCCTTAACACCATCCATCAAAAAACATTTTCACTACCCGCGACTCATATTTGTGACAGACTCATGCTAAGGAATCAGGAAATCAAGCAAAAATTCAGATCTCTTCAATATGTTGTCTGTTATTTAATTAAATGCTCCTTTATTTTATAAGGCTAAATAATATAGGTATAATACAATCATTAATTAATTAATGTTTGAATATTGCCACATATCTAGAACTTAGAAAACTGATTATTCCTATGTAATTTTGGATGCTGAGTTCAAATTTGTGGGTTATTACTCCTCAAAATGAATTCCAAGGGGGGTTATTCCAATTTCTAATTTTCTTCAGGCTTTGCTCGCATCATGCCGAAGCGACATTTTCACCGAAACATGTAGACCCAATAAATTTGTTGACTAACTATACTTTGGCAAAGAAACTATCTCCCTGTGACTCCTGTAAGATGCTTTAAAAAACAACCTCCTTTTTAGGAGGGGGAATGGGGACGAATGACCTTAAAATACCCCTTAACACCATCCATCAAAAAACATTTTCACTACCCCCGACTCATATTTGTGACAGACTCATGCTAAGGAATCAGGAAATCAAGCAAAAATTCAGATCTCTTCAATATGTTGTCTGTTATTAAATTAAATGCTCCTTTATTTTATAAGGCTAAATAATAGAGGTATAATACAATCATTAATTAATTAATGTTTGAATATTGCCACATATCTAGAACTTAGAAAACTGATTATTCCTATGTAATTTTGGATGCTGAGTTCAAATTTGTGGGTTATTACTCCTCAAAATGAATTCCAAGGGGGGTTATTCCAATTTCCAATTTTGTTCAGGCTTTGCTCGCATCATGCCGAAGCGACATTTTCACCGAAACATGTAGACCCGATAGGTTTGTTGACTAACTATACTTTGGCAAAGAAACTATCTCCCTGTGACTCCTGTAAGATGCTTTAAAAAAACAACCTCCTTTTTAGGAGGGGGAATGTGGACGAATGACCTTAAAATACCCCTTAACACCATCCATCAAAAAACATTTTCACTACCCGCGACTCATATTTGTGACAGACTCATGCTAAGGAATCAGGAAATCAAGCAAAAATTCAGATCTCTTCAATATGTTGTCAGTTATTAAATTAAATGCTCCTTTATTTTATAAGGCTAAATAATATAGGTATAATACAATCATTAATTAATTAATGTTTGAATATTGCCACATATCTAGAACTTAGAAAACTGATTATTCCTATGTAATTTTGGATGCTGAGTTCAAATTTGTGGGTTATTACTCCTCAAAATGAATTCCAAGGGGGGTTATTCCAATTTCCAATTTTGTTCAGGTTTTGCTCGCATCATGCCGAAGCGACATTTTCACCGAAACATGTAGACCCAATAAGTTTGTTGACTAACTATACTTTGGCAAAGAAACTATCTCCCTGTGACTCCTGTAAGATGCTTTAAAAAAACAACCTCCTTTTTAGGAGGGGGAATGTGGACGAATGACCTTAAAATACCCCTTAACACCATCCATCAAAAAACATTTTCACTACCCGCGACTCATATTTGTGACAGACTCATGCTAAGGAATCAGGAAATCAAGCAAAAATTCAGATCTCTTCAATATGTTGTCTGTTATTAAATTAAATGCTCTTTTATTTTATAAGGCTAAATAATATAGGTATAATACAATCATTAATTAATTAATGTTTGAATATTGCCACATATCTAGAACATAGAAAACTGATTATTCCTATGTAATTTTGGATGCTGAGTTCAAATTTGTGGGTTATTACTCCTCAAAATGAATTCCAAGGGGGGTTATTCCAATTTCCAATTTTGTTCAGGTTTTGCTCGCATCATGCCGAAGCGACATTTTCACCGAAACATGTAGACCCAATAAGTTTGTTGACTAACTATACTTTGGCAAAGAAACTATCTCCCTGTGACTCCTGTAAGATGCTTTAAAAAAACAACCTCCTTTTTAGGAGGGGGAATGTGGACGAATGACCTTAAAATACCCCTTAACACCATCCATCAAAAAACATTTTCACTACCCGCGACTCATATTTGTGACAGACTCATGCTAAGGAATCAGGAAATCAAGCAAAAATTCAGATCTCTTCAATATGTTGTCTGTTATTAAATTAAATGCTCCTTTATTTTATAAGGCTAAATAATATAGGTATAATACAATCATTAATTAATTAATGTTTGAATATTGCCACATATCTAGAACTTAGAAAACTGAGTATTCCTATGTAATTTTGGATGCTGAGTTCAAATTTGTGGGTTATTACTCCTCAAAATGAATTCCAAGGGGGGTTATTCCAATTTCCAATTTTGTTCAGGTTTTGCTCGCATCATGCCGAAGCGACATTTTCACCGAAACATGTAGACCCAATAAGTTTGTTGACTAACTATACTTTGGCAAAGAAACTATCTCCCTGTGACTCCTGTAAGATGCTTTTAAAAAAAAACCCTCCTTTTTAGGAGGGGGAATGGGGACGAATGACCTTAAAATACCCCTTAACACCATCCATCAAAAAACATTTTCACTACCCGCGACTCATATTTGTGACAGACTCATGCTAAGGAATCAGGAAATCAAGCAAAAATTCAGATCTCTTTAATATGTTGTCTGTTATTAAATTAAATGCTCTTTTATTTTATAAGGCTAAATAATATAGGTATAATACAATCATTAATTAATTAATGTTTGAATATTGCCACATATCTAGAACTTAGAAAACTGATTATTCCTATGTAATTTTGGATGCTGAGTTCAAATTTGTGGGTTATTACTCCTCAAAATGAATTCCAAGGGGGGTTATTCCAATTTCCAATTTTGTTCAGGTTTTGCTCGCATCATGCCGAAGCGACATTTTCACCGAAACATGTAGACCCAATAAGTTTGTTGACTAACTATACTTTGGCAAAGAAACTATCTCCCTGTGACTCCTGTAAGATGCTTTAAAAAAACAACCTCCTTTTTAGGAGGGGGAATGTGGACGAATGACCTTAAAATACCCCTTAACACCATCCATCAAAAAACATTTTCACTACCCGCGACTCATATTTGTGACAGACTCATGCTAAGGAATCAGGAAATCAAGCAAAAATTCAGATCTCTTCAATATGTTGTCCGTTATTAAATTAAATGCTCTTTTATTTTATAAGGCTAAATAATATAGGTATAATACAATCATTAATTAATTAATGTTTGAATATTGCCACATATCTAGAACTTAGAAAACTGATTATTCCTATGTAATTTTGGATGCTGAGTTCAAATTTGTGGGTTATTACTCCTCAAAATGAATTCCAAGGGGGGTTATTCCAATTTCCAATTTCGTTCAGGTTTTGCTCGCATCATGCCGAAGCGACATTTTCACCGAAACATGTAGACCCAATAAGTTTGTTGACTAACTATACTTTGGCAAAGAAACTATCTCCCTGTGACTCCTGTAAGATGCTTTTAAAAAAAACCCCTCCTTTTTAGGAGGGGGAATGGGGACGAATGACCTTAAAATACCCCTTAACACCATCCATCAAAAAACATTTTCACTACCCGCGACTCATATTTGTGACAGACTCATGCTAAGGAATCAGGAAATCAAGCAAAAATTCAGATCTCTTTAATATGTTGTCTGTTATTAAATTAAATGCTCTTTTATTTTATAAGGCTAAATAATATAGGTATAATACAATCATTAATTAATTAATGTTTGAATATTGCCACATATCTAGAACTTAGAAAACTGATTATTCCTATGTAATTTTGGATGCTGAGTTCAAATTTGTGGGTTATTACTCCTCAAAATGAATTCCAAGGGGGGTTATTCCAATTTCCAATTTTGTTCAGGTTTTGCTCGCATCATGCCGAAGCGACATTTTCACCGAAACATGTAGACCCAATAAGTTTGTTGACTAACTATACTTTGGCAAAGAAACTATCTCCCTGTGACTCCTGTAAGATGCTTTTAAAAAAACAACCTCCTTTTTAGGAGGGGGAATGGGGACGAATGACCTTAAAATACCCCTTAACACCATCCATCAAAACACATTTTCACTACCCGCGACTCATATTTGTGACAGACTCATGCTAAGGAATCAGGAAATCAAGCAAAAATTCAGATCTCTTTAATATGTTGTCTGTTATTAAATTAAATGCTCTTTTATTTTATAAGGCTAAATAATATAGGTATAATACAATCATTAATTAATTAATGTTTGAATATTGCCACATATCTAGAACTTAGAAAACTGAGTATTCCTATGTAATTTTGGATGCTGAGTTCAAATTTGTGGGTTATTACTCCTCAAAATGAATTCCAAGGGGGGTTATTCCAATTTCCAATTTTGTTCAGGTTTTGCTCGCATCATGCCGAAGCGACATTTTCACCGAAACATGTAGACCCAATAAGTTTGTTGACTAACTATACTTTGGCAAAGAAACTATCTCCCTGTGACTCCTGTAAGATGCTTTTAAAAAAAAACCCTCCTTTTTAGGAGGGGGAATGGGGACGAATGACCTTAAAATACCCCTTAACACCATCCATCAAAAAACATTTTCACTACCCGCGACTCATATTTGTGACAGACTCATGCTAAGGAATCAGGAAATCAAGCAAAAATTCAGATCTCTTTAATATGTTGTCTGTTATTAAATTAAATGCTCTTTTATTTTATAAGGCTAAATAATATAGGTATAATACAATCATTAATTAATTAATGTTTGAATATTGCCACATATCTAGAACTTAGAAAACTGATTATTCCTATGTAATTTTGGATGCTGAGTTCAAATTTGTGGGTTATTACTCCTCAAAATGAATTCCAAGGGGGGTTATTCCAATTTCCAATTTTGTTCAGGTTTTGCTCGCATCATGCCGAAGCGACATTTTCACCGAAACATGTAGACCCAATAAGTTTGTTGACTAACTATACTTTGGCAAAGAAACTATCTCCCTGTGACTCCTGTAAGATGCTTTAAAAAAACAACCTCCTTTTTAGGAGGGGGAATGTGGACGAATGACCTTAAAATACCCCTTAACACCATCCATCAAAAAACATTTTCACTACCCGCGACTCATATTTGTGACAGACTCATGCTAAGGAATCAGGAAATCAAGCAAAAATTCAGATCTCTTCAATATGTTGTCCGTTATTAAATTAAATGCTCTTTTATTTTATAAGGCTAAATAATATAGGTATAATACAATCATTAATTAATTAATGTTTGAATATTGCCACATATCTAGAACTTAGAAAACTGATTATTCCTATGTAATTTTGGATGCTGAGTTCAAATTTGTGGGTTATTACTCCTCAAAATGAATTCCAAGGGGGGTTATTCCAATTTCCAATTTCGTTCAGGTTTTGCTCGCATCATGCCGAAGCGACATTTTCACCGAAACATGTAGACCCAATAAGTTTGTTGACTAACTATACTTTGGCAAAGAAACTATCTCCCTGTGACTCCTGTAAGATGCTTTTAAAAAAAACCCCTCCTTTTTAGGAGGGGGAATGGGGACGAATGACCTTAAAATACCCCTTAACACCATCCATCAAAAAACATTTTCACTACCCGCGACTCATATTTGTGACAGACTCATGCTAAGGAATCAGGAAATCAAGCAAAAATTCAGATCTCTTTAATATGTTGTCTGTTATTAAATTAAATGCTCTTTTATTTTATAAGGCTAAATAATATAGGTATAATACAATCATTAATTAATTAATGTTTGAATATTGCCACATATCTAGAACTTAGAAAACTGATTATTCCTATGTAATTTTGGATGCTGAGTTCAAATTTGTGGGTTATTACTCCTCAAAATGAATTCCAAGGGGGGTTATTCCAATTTCCAATTTTGTTCAGGTTTTGCTCGCATCATGCCGAAGCGACATTTTCACCGAAACATGTAGACCCAATAAGTTTGTTGACTAACTATACTTTGGCAAAGAAACTATCTCCCTGTGACTCCTGTAAGATGCTTTTAAAAAAACAACCTCCTTTTTAGGAGGGGGAATGGGGACGAATGACCTTAAAATACCCCTTAACACCATCCATCAAAACACATTTTCACTACCCGCGACTCATATTTGTGACAGACTCATGCTAAGGAATCAGGAAATCAAGCAAAAATTCAGATCTCTTTAATATGTTGTCTGTTATTAAATTAAATGCTCTTTTATTTTATAAGGCTAAATAATATAGGTATAATACAATCATTAATTAATTAATGTTTGAATATTGCCACATATCTAGAACTTAGAAAACTGATTATTCCTATGTAATTTTGGATGCTGAGTTCAAATTTGTGGGTTATTACTCCTCAAAATGAATTCCAAGGGGGGTTATTCCAATTTCCAATTTTGTTCAGGTTTTGCTCGCATCATGCCGAAGCGACATTTTCACCGAAACATGTAGACCCAATAAGTTTGTTGACTAACTATACTTTGGCAAAGAAACTATCTCCCTGTGACTCCTGTAGGATGCTTTTAAAAAAACAACCTCCTTTTTAGGAGGGGGAATGGGGACGAATGACCTTAAAATACCCCTTAACACCATCCATCAAAACACATTTTCACTACCCGCGACTCATATTTGTGACAGACTCATGCTAAGGAATCAGGAAATCAAGCAAAAATTCAGATCTCTTCAATATGTTGTCCGTTATTAAATTAAATGCTCTTTTATTTTATAAGGCTAAATAATATAGGTATAATACAATCATTAATTAATTAATGTTTGAATATTGCCACATATCTAGAACTTAGAAAACTGATTATTCCTATGTAATTTTGGATGCTGAGTTCAAATTTGTGGGTTATTACTCCTCAAAATGAATTCCAAGGGGGGTTATTCCAATTTCCAATTTTGTTCAGGTTTTGCTCGCATCATGCCGAAGCGACATTTTCACCGAAACATGTAGACCCAATAAGTTTGTTGAATAACTATACTTTGGCAAAGAAACTATCTCCCTGTGACTCCTGTAAGATGCTTTAAAAAAACAACCTCCTTTTTAGGAGGGGGAATGTGGACGAATGACCTTAAAATACCCCTTAACACCATCCATCAAAAAACATTTTCACTACCCGCGACTCATATTTGTGACAGACTCATGCTAAGGAATCAGGAAATCAAGCAAAAATTCAGATCTCTTCAATATGTTGTCTGTTATTAAATTAAATGCTCCTTTATTTTATAAGGCTAAATAATATAGGTATAATACAATCATTAATTAATTAATGTTTGAATATTGCCACATATCTAGAACTTAGAAAATTGAGTATTCCTATGTAATTTTGGATGCTGAGTTCAAATTTGTGGGTTATTACTCCTCAAAATGAATTCCAAGGGGGGTTATTCCAATTTCCAATTTCGTTCAGGTTTTGCTCGCATCATGCCGAAGCGACATTTTCACCGAAACATGTAGACCCAATAAGTTTGTTGACTAACTATACTTTGGCAAAGAAACTATCTCCCTGTGACTCCTGTAAGATGCTTTTAAAAAAAACCCCTCCTTTTTAGGAGGGGGAATGGGGACGAATGACCTTAAAATACCCCTTAACACCATCCATCAAAAAACATTTTCACTACCCGCGACTCATATCTGTGACAGACTCATGCTAAGGAATCAGGAAATCAAGCAAAAATTCAGATCTCTTTAATATGTTGTCTGTTATTAAATTAAATGCTCTTTTATTTTATAAGGCTAAATAATATAGGTATAATACAATCATTAATTAATTAATGTTTGAATATTGCCACATATCTAGAACTTAGAAAACTGATTATTCCTATGTAATTTTGGATGCTGAGTTCAAATTTGTGGGTTATTACTCCTCAAAATGAATTCCAAGGGGGGTTATTCCAATTTCCAATTTTGTTCAGGTTTTGCTCGCATCATGCCGAAGCGACATTTTCACCGAAACATGTAGACCCAATAAGTTTGTTGACTAACTATACTTTGGCAAAGAAACTATCTCCCTGTGACTCCTGTAAGATGCTTTTAAAAAAACAACCTCCTTTTTAGGAGGGGGAATGGGGACGAATGACCTTAAAATACCCCTTAACACCATCCATCAAAACACATTTTCACTACCCGCGACTCATATTTGTGACAGACTCATGCTAAGGAATCAGGAAATCAAGCAAAAATTCAGATCTCTTCAATATGTTGTCTGTTATTAAATTAAATGCTCTTTTATTTTATAAGGCTAAATAATATAGGTATAATACAATCATTAATTAATTAATGTTTGAATATTGCCACATATCTAGAACTTAGGAAACTGATTATTCCTATGTAATTTTGGATGCTGAGTTCAAATTTGTGGGTTATTACTCCTCAAAATGAATTCCAAGGGGGGTTATTCCAATTTCCAATTTTGTTCAGGTTTTGCTCGCATCATGCCGAAGCGACATTTTCACCGAAACATGTAGACCCAATAAGTTTGTTGACTAACTATACTTTGGCAAAGAAACTATCTCCCTGTGACTCCTGTAAGATGCTTTAAAAAAACAACCTCCTTTTTAGGAGGGGGAATGTGGACGAATGACCTTAAAATACCCCTTAACACCATCCATCAAAAAACATTTTCACTACCCGCGACTCATATTTGTGACAGACTCATGCTAAGGAATCAGGAAATCAAGCAAAAATTCAGATCTCTTCAATATGTTGTCTGTTATTAAATTAAATGCTCCTTTATTTTATAAGGCTAAATAATAGAGGTATAATACAATCATTAATTAATTAATGTTTGAATATTGCCACATATCTAGAACTTAGAAAACTGATTATTCCTATGTAATTTTGGATGCTGAGTTCAAATTTGTGGGTTATTACTCCTCAAAATGAATTCCAAGGGGGGTTATTCCAATTTCCAATTTTGTTCAGGTTTTGCTCGCATCATGCCGAAGCGACATTTTCACCGAAACATGTAGACCCAATAAGTTTGTTGACTAACTATACTTTGGCAAAGAAACTATCTCCCTGTGACTCCTGTAAGATGCTTTAAAAAAACAACCTCCTTTTTAGGAGGGGGAATGTGGACGAATGACCTTAAAATACCCCTTAACACCATCCATCAAAAAACATTTTCACTACCCGCGACTCATATTTGTGACAGACTCATGCTAAGGAATCAGGAAATCAAGCAAAAATTCAGATCTCTTCAATATGTTGTCTGTTATTAAATTAAATGCTCCTTTATTTTATAAGGCTAAATAATATAGGTATAATACAATCATTAATTAATTAATGTTTGAATATTGCCACATATCTAGAACTTAGAAAACTGATTATTCCTATGTAATTTTGGATGCTGAGTTCAAATTTGTGGGTTATTACTCCTCAAAATGAATTCCAAGGGGGGTTATTCCAATTTCCAATTTTGTTCAGGTTTTGCTCGCATCATGCCGAAGCGACATTTTCACCGAAACATGTAGACCCAATAAGTTTGTTGACTAACTATACTTTGGCAAAGAAACTATCTCCCTGTGACTCCTGTAAGATGCTTTAAAAAAACAACCTCCTTTTTAGGAAGGGGAATGTGGACGAATGACCTTAAAATACCCCTTAACACCATCCATCAAAAAACATTTTCACTACCCGCGACTCATATTTGTGACAGACTCATGCTAAGGAATCAGGAAATCAAGCAAAAATTCAGATCTCTTCAATATGTTGTCTGTTATTAAATTAAATGCTCCTTTATTTTATAAGGCTAAATAATATAGGTATAATACAATCATTAATTAATTAATGTTTGAATATTGCCACATATCTAGAACTTAGAAAACTGAGTATTCCTATGTAATTTTGGATGCTGAGTTCAAATTTGTGGGTTATTACTCCTCAAAATAAATTCCAAGGGGGGTTATTCCAATTTCCAATTTTGTTCAGGTTTTGCTCGCATCATGCCGAAGCGACATTTTCACCGAAACATGTAGACCCAATAAGTTTGTTGACTAACTATACATTGGCAAAGAAACTATCTCCCTGTGACTCCTGTAAGATGCTTTTAAAAAAAACCCCTCCTTTTTAGGAGGGGGAATGGGGACGAATGACCTTAAAATACCCCTTAACACCATCCATCAAAAAACATTTTCACTACCCGCGACTCATATTTGTGACAGACTCATGCTAAGGAATCAGGAAATCAAGCAAAAATTCAGATCTCTTTAATATGTTGTCTGTTATTAAATTAAATGCTCTTTTATTTTATAAGGCTAAATAATATAGGTATAATACAATCATTAATTAATTAATGTTTGAATATTGCCACATATCTAGAACTTAGAAAACTGATTATTCCTATGTAATTTTGGATGCTGAGTTCAAATTTGTGGGTTATTACTCCTCAAAATGAATTCCAAGGGGGGTTATTCCAATTTCCAATTTTGTTCAGGTTTTGCTCGCATCATGCCGAAGCGACATTTTCACCGAAACATGTAGACCCAATAAGTTTGTTGACTAACTATACTTTGGCAAAGAAACTATCTCCCTGTGACTCCTGTAAGATGCTTTTAAAAAAACAACCTCCTTTTTAGGAGGGGGAATGGGGACGAATGACCTTAAAATACCCCTTAACACCATCCATCAAAACACATTTTCTCTACCCGCGACTCATATTTGTGACAGACTCATGCTAAGGAATCAGGAAATCAAGCAAAAATTCAGATCTCTTCAATATGTTGTCTGTTATTAAATTAAATGCTCTTTTATTTTATAAGGCTAAATAATATAGGTATAATACAATCATTAATTAATTAATGTTTGAATATTGCCACATATCTAGAACTTAGGAAACTGATTATTCCTATGTAATTTTGGATGCTGAGTTCAAATTTGTGGGTTATTACTCCTCAAAATAAATTCCAAGGGGGGTTATTCCAATTTCCAATTTTGTTCAGGTTTTGCTCGCATCATGCCGAAGCGACATTTTCACCGAAACATGTAGACCCAATAAGTTTGTTGACTAACTATACTTTGGCAAAGAAACTATCTCCCTGTGACTCCTGTAAGATGCTTTTAAAAAAAACCCCTCCTTTTTAGGAGGGGGAATGGGGACGAATGACCTTAAAATACCCCTTAACACCATCCATCAAAAAACATTTTCACTACCCGCGACTCATATTTGTGACAGACTCATGCTAAGGAATCAGGAAATCAAGCAAAAATTCAGATCTCTTTAATATGTTGTCTGTTATTAAATTAAATGCTCTTTTATTTTATAAGGCTAAATAATATAGGTATAATACAATCATTAATTAATTAATGTTTGAATATTGCCACATATCTAGAACTTAGAAAACTGATTATTCCTATGTAATTTTGGATGCTGAGTTCAAATTTGTGGGTTATTACTCCTCAAAATGAATTCCAAGGGGGGTTATTCCAATTTCCAATTTTGTTCAGGTTTTGCTCGCATCATGCCGAAGCGACATTTTCACCGAAACATGTAGACCCAATAAGTTTGTTGACTAACTATACTTTGGCAAAGAAACTATCTCCCTGTGACTCCTGTAAGATGCTTTTAAAAAAACAACCTCCTTTTTAGGAGGGGGAATGGGGACGAATGACCTTAAAATACCCCTTAACACCATCCATCAAAAAACATTTTCACTACCCGCGACTCATATTTGTGACAGACTCATGCTAAGGAATCAGGAAATCAAGCAAAAATTCAGATCTCTTCAATATGTTGTCTGTTATTAAATTAAATGCTCTTTTATTTTATAAGGCTAAATAATATAGGTATAATACAATCATTAATTAATTAATGTTTGAATATTGCCACATATCTAGAACTTAGGAAACTGATTATTCCTATGTAATTTTGGATGCTGAGTTCAAATTTGTGGGTTATTACTCCTCAAAATGAATTCCAAGGGGGGTTATTGCAATTTCCAATTTTGTTCAGGTTTTGCTCGCATCATGCCGAAGCGACATTTTCACCGAAACATGTAGACCCGATAGGTTTGTTGACTAACTATACTTTGGCAAAGAAACTATCTCCCTGTGACTCCTGTAAGATGCTTTAAAAAAAAAAACCTCCTTTTTAGGAGGGGGAATGGGGACGAATGACCTTAAAATACCCCTTAACACCATCCATCAAAAAACATTTTCACTACCCCCGACTCATATTTGTTACAGACTCATGCTAAGGAATCAGGAAATCAAGCAAAAATTCAGATCTCTTCAATATGTTGTCTGTTATTAAATTAAATGCTCCTTTATTTTATAAGGCTAAATAATATAGGTATAATACAATCATTAATTAATTAATGTTTGAATATTGCCACATATCTAGAACTTAGAAAACTGAGTATTCCTATGTAATTTTGGATGCTGAGTTCAAATTTGTGGGTTATTACTCCTCAAAATAAATTCCAAGGGGGGTTATTCCAATTTCCAATTTTGTTCAGGTTTTGCTCGCATCATGCCGAAGCGACATTTTCACCGAAACATGTAGACCCAATAAGTTTGTTGACTAACTATACTTTGGCAAAGAAACTATCTCCCTGTGACTCCTGTAAGATGCTTTTAAAAAAAACCCCTCCTTTTTAGGAGGGGGAATGGGGACGAATGACCTTAAAATACCCCTTAACACCATCCATCAAAAAACATTTTCACTACCCGCGACTCATATTTGTGACAGACTCATGCTAAGGAATCAGGAAATCAAGCAAAAATTCAGATCTCTTTAATATGTTGTCTGTTATTAAATTAAATGCTCTTTTATTTTATAAGGCTAAATAATATAGGTATAATACAATCATTAATTAATTAATGTTTGAATATTGCCACATATCTAGAACTTAGAAAACTGATTATTCCTATGTAATTTTGGATGCTGAGTTCAAATTTGTGGGTTATTACTCCTCAAAATGAATTCCAAGGGGGGTTATTCCAATTTCCAATTTTGTTCAGGTTTTGCTCGCATCATGCCGAAGCGACATTTTCACCGAAACATGTAGACCCAATAAGTTTGTTGACTAACTATACTTTGGCAAAGAAACTATCTCCCTGTGACTCCTGTAAGATGCTTTTAAAAAAACAACCTCCTTTTTAGGAGGGGGAATGGGGACGAATGACCTTAAAATACCCCTTAACACCATCCATCAAAACACATTTTCTCTACCCGCGACTCATATTTGTGACAGACTCATGCTAAGGAATCAGGAAATCAAGCAAAAATTCAGATCTCTTCAATATGTTGTCTGTTATTAAATTAAATGCTCTTTTATTTTATAAGGCTAAATAATATAGGTATAATACAATCATTAATTAATTAATGTTTGAATATTGCCACATATCTAGAACTTAGGAAACTGATTATTCCTATGTAATTTTGGATGCTGAGTTCAAATTTGTGGGTTATTACTCCTCAAAATAAATTCCAAGGGAGGTTATTCCAATTTCCAATTTTGTTCAGGTTTTGCTCGCATCATGCCGAAGCGACATTTTCACCGAAACATGTAGACCCAATAAGTTTGTTGACTAACTATACTTTGGCAAAGAAACTATCTCCCTGTGACTCCTGTAAGATGCTTTTAAAAAAAACCCCTCCTTTTTAGGAGGGGGAATGGGGACGAATGACCTTAAAATACCCCTTAACACCATCCATCAAAAAACATTTTCACTACCCGCGACTCATATTTGTGACAGACTCATGCTAAGGAATCAGGAAATCAAGCAAAAATTCAGATCTCTTTAATATGTTGTCTGTTATTAAATTAAATGCTCTTTTATTTTATAAGGCTAAATAATATAGGTATAATACAATCATTAATTAATTAATGTTTGAATATTGCCACATATCTAGAACTTAGAAAACTGATTATTCCTATGTAATTTTGGATGCTGAGTTCAAATTTGTGGGTTATTACTCCTCAAAATGAATTCCAAGGGGGGTTATTCCAATTTCCAATTTTGTTCAGGTTTTGCTCGCATCATGCCGAAGCGACATTTTCACCGAAACATGTAGACCCAATAAGTTTGTTGACTAACTATACTTTGGCAAAGAAACTATCTCCCTGTGACTCCTGTAAGATGCTTTTAAAAAAACAACCTCCTTTTTAGGAGGGGGAATGGGGACGAATGACCTTAAAATACCCCTTAACACCATCCATCAAAAAACATTTTCACTACCCGCGACTCATATTTGTGACAGACTCATGCTAAGGAATCAGGAAATCAAGCAAAAATTCAGATCTCTTCAATATGTTGTCTGTTATTAAATTAAATGCTCTTTTATTTTATAAGGCTAAATAATATAGGTATAATACAATCATTAATTAATTAATGTTTGAATATTGCCACATATCTAGAACTTAGGAAACTGATTATTCCTATGTAATTTTGGATGCTGAGTTCAAATTTGTGGGTTATTACTCCTCAAAATGAATTCCAAGGGGGGTTATTGCAATTTCCAATTTTGTTCAGGTTTTGCTCGCATCATGCCGAAGCGACATTTTCACCGAAACATGTAGACCCGATAGGTTTGTTGACTAACTATACTTTGGCAAAGAAACTATCTCCCTGTGACTCCTGTAAGATGCTTTAAAAAAAAAAACCTCCTTTTTAGGAGGGGGAATGGGGACGAATGACCTTAAAATACCCCTTAACACCATCCATCAAAAAACATTTTCACTACCCCCGACTCATATTTGTTACAGACTCATGCTAAGGAATGAGGAAATCAATCAAAAATTCAGATCTCTTCAATATATGGTCTGTTATTAAATTAAATGCCTCTTTATTCTATAAGGCTAATATAGATATAATACAATCATTAGTTAATTAATGTTTGAATATTGCCACATATCTAGAACTTAGAAAACTGAGTATTCCTATGTAATTTTGGATGCTGAGTTCAAATTTGTGGGTTATTACTCCTCAAAATGAATTCCAAGGGGGGTTATTCCAATTTCCAATTTTGTTCAGGTTTTGCTCGCATCATGCCGAAGCGACATTTTCACCGAAACATGTAGACCCGATAGGTTTGTTGACTAACTATACTTTGGCAAATAAACTATCTCCCTGTGACTCCTGTAAGATGCTTTAAAAGAACAACCTCCTTTTTAGGAGGGGGAATGGGGACGAATGACCTTAAAATACCCATTAACACCATCCATCGAAAAACATTTTCACTACCCGCGACTCATATTTATGACAGACTCATGCTAAGGAATCAGGAAATCAAGCAAAAATTCAGATCTCTTCAATATGTTGTCTGTTATTAAATTAAATGCTCCTTTATTTTATAAGGCTAAATAATCATTAATTAATTAATGTTTGAATATTGCCACATATCTAGAACTTAGAAAACTGATTGTTCCTATGTAATTTTGGATGCTGAGTTCAAATTTGTGGGTTATTACTCCTAAATAATGAATTCCAAGGGGGGTTATTCAAATTTCTAATTTTCTTCAGGCTTTGCTCGCATCATGCCGAAGCGACATTTTCACCGAAACATGTAGACCTAATAAGTTTGTTGACTAACTATACTTTGGCAAAGAAACTATCTCCCTGTGACTCCTGTAAGAAGCTTTAAAAAAACCAACCTCCTTTTTAGGAGGGGGAATGGGGACGAATAACCTTAAAATACCCCTTAACACCATCCATCAAAAAACATTTTCACTACCCGCGACTCATATTTGTGACAGACTCATGCTAAGGAATCAGGAAATCAAGCAAAAATTCAGATCTCTTCAATATGTTGTCTGTTATTAAATTAAATGCTCCTTTATTTTATAAGGCTAAATAATATAGATATAATACAATCATTAATTAATTAATATTTGAATATTGCCACATATCTAGAACTTAGAAAACTGATTATTCCTATGTAATTTTGGATGCTGAGTTCAAATTTGTGGGTTATTACTCCTAAATAATGAATTCCAAGGGGGGTTATTCAAATTTCTAATTTTCTTCAGGCTTTGCTCGCATCATGCCGAAGCGACATTTTCACCGAAACATGTAGACCCAATAAGTTTGTTGACTAACTATACTTTGGCAAAGAAACTATCTCCCTGTGACTCCTGTAAGATGCTTTAAAAAAAAAACCCTCCTTTTTAGGAGGGGGGATGGGGACGAATGACCTTAAAATACCCCTTAACACCATCCATCAAAAAACATTTTCACTACCCGCGACTCATATTTGTGACAGACTCATGCTAAGGAATCAGGAAATCAAGCAAAAATTCAGATCTCTTCAATATGTTGTCTGTTATTAAATTAAATGCTCCTTTATTTTATAAGGCTAAATAATAGAGGTATAATACAATCATTAATTAATTAATGTTTGAATATTGCCACATATCTAGAACTTAGAAAACTGAGTATTCCTATGTAATTTTGGATGCTGAGTTCAAATTTGTGGGTTATTACTCCTCAAAATGAATTCCAAGGGGGGTTATTCCAATTTCCAATTTTGTTCAGGTTTTGCTCGCATTATGCCGAAGCGACATTTTCACCGAAACATGTAGACCCAATAAGTTTGTTGACTAACTATACTTTGGCAAAGAAACTATCTCCCTGTGACTCCTGTAAGATGCTTTTAAAAAAACAACCTCCTTTTTAGGAGGGGGAATGGGGACGAATGACCTTAAAATACCCCTTAACACCATCCATCAAAAAACATTTTCACTACCCGCGACTCATATTTGTGACATACTCATGCTAAGGAATCAGGAAATCAAGCAAAAATTCAGATCTCTTCAATATGTTGTCTGTTATTAAATTAAATGCTCCTTTATTTTATAAGGCTAAATAATATAGGTATAATACAATCATTAATTAATTAATGTTTGAATATTGCCACATATCTAGAACTTAGAAAACTGATTGTTCCTATGTAATTTTGGATGCTGAGTTCAAATTTGTGGGTTATTACTCCTCAAAATGAATTCCAAGGGGGGTTATTCCAATTTCCAATTTTGTTCAGGTTTTGCTCGCATCATGCCGAAGCGACATTTTCACCGAAACATGTAGACCCAATAAATTTGTTGACTAACTATACTTTGGCAAAGAAACTATCTCCCTGTGACTCCTGTAAGATGCTTTAAAAAACCAACCTCCTTTTTAGGAGGGGGAATGGGGACGAATGACCTTAAAATACCCCTTAACACCATCCATCAAAAAACATTTTCACTACCCCCGACTCATATTTGTGACAGACTCATGCTAAGGAATCAGGAAATCAAGCAAAAATTCAGATCTCTTCAATATGTTGTCTGTTATTAAATTAAATGCTCCTTTATTTTATAAGGCTAAATAATAGAGGTATAATACAATCATTAATTAATTAATGTTTGAATATTGCCACATATCTAGAACTTAGAAAACTGATTATTCCTATGTAATTTTGGATGCTGAGTTCAAATTTGTGGGTTATTACTCCTCAAAATGAATTCCAAGGGGGGTTATTTCAATTTCCAATTTTGTTCAGGCTTTGCTCGCATCATGCCGAAGCGACATTTTCACCGAAACATGTAGACCCGATAGGTTTGTTGACTAACTATACTTTGGCAAAGAAACTATCTCCCTGTGACTCCTGTAAGATGCTTTAAAAAAACAACCTCCTTTTTAGGAGGGGGAATGTGGACGAATGACCTTAAAATACCCCTTAACACCATCCATCAAAAAACATTTTCACTACCCGCGACTCATATTTGTGACAGACTCATGCTAAGGAATCAGGAAATCAAGCAAAAATTCAGATCTCTTCAATATGTTGTCTGTTATTAAATTAAATGCTCTTTTATTTTATAAGGCTAAATAATATAGGTATAATACAATCTTTAATTAATTAATGTTTGAATATTGCCACATATCTAGAACATAGAAAACTGATTATTCCTATGTAATTTTGGATGCTGAGTTCAAATTTGTGGGTTATTACTCCTCAAAATGAATTCCAAGGGGGGTTATTCCAATTTCCAATTTTGTTCAGGTTTTGCTCGCATCATGCCGAAGCGACATTTTCACCGAAACATGTAGACCCAATAAGTTTGTTGACTAACTATACTTTGGCAAAGAAACTATCTCCCTGTGACTCCTGTAAGATGCTTTAAAAAAACAACCTCCTTTTTAGGAGGGGGAATGTGGACGAATGACCTTAAAATACCCCTTAACACCATCCATCAAAAAACATTTTCACTACCCGCGACTCATATTTGTGACAGACTCATGCTAAGGAATCAGGAAATCAAGCAAAAATTCAGATCTCTTCAATATGTTGTCTGTTATTAAATTAAATGCTCCTTTATTTTATAAGGCTAAATAATATAGGTATAATACAATCATTAATTAATTAATGTTTGAATACTGCCACATATCTAGAACTTAGAAAACTGAGTATTCCTATGTAATTTTGGATGCTGAGTTCAAATTTGTGGGTTATTACTCCTCAAAATGAATTCCAAGGGGGGTTATTCCGATTTCCAATTTTGTTCAGGTTTTGCTCGCATCAAGCCGAAGCGACATTTTCACCGAAACATGTAGACCCAATAAGTTTGTTGACTAACTATACTTTGGCAAAGAAACTATCTCCCTGTGACTCCTGTAAGATGCTTTAAAAAAACAACCTCCTTTTTAGGAGGGGGAATGTGGACGAATGACCTTAAAATACCCCTTAACACCATCCATCAAAAAACATTTTCACTACCCGCGACTCATATTTGTGACAGACTCATGCAAAGGAATCAGGAAATCAAGCAAAAATTCAGATCTCTTCAATATGTTGTCTGTTATTAAATTAAATGCTCCTTTATTTTATAAGGCTAAATAATATAGGTATAATACAATCATTAATTAATTAATGTTTGAATATTGCCACATATCTAGAACTTAGAAAACTGAGTATTCCTATGTAATTTTGGATGCTGAGTTCAAATTTGTGGGTTATTACTCCTCAAAATGAATTCCAAGGGGGGTTATTCCAATTTCCAATTTTGTTCAGGTTTTGCTCGCATCATGCCGAAGCGACATTTTCACCGAAACATGTAGACCCAATAAGTTTGTTGACTAACTATACTTTGGCAAAGAAACTATCTCCCTGTGACTCCTGTAAGATGCTTTTAAAAAAAAAAACCTCCTTTTTAGGAGGGGGAATGGGGACGAATGACCTTAAAATACCCCTTAACACCATCCATCAAAAAACATTTTCACTACCCGCGACTCATATTTGTGACAGACTCATGCTAAGGAATCAGGAAATCAAGCAAAAATTCAGATCTCTTCAATATGTTGTCTGTTATTTAATTAAATGCTCCTTTATTTTATAAGGCTAAATAATATAGGTATAATACAATCATTAATTAATTAATGTTTGAATATTGCCACATATCTAGAACTTAGAAAACTGATTATTCCTATGTAATTTTGGATGCTGAGTTCAAATTTGTGGGTTATTACTCCTCAAAATGAATTCCAAGGGGGGTTATTCCAATTTCTAATTTTCTTCAGGCTTTGCTCGCATCATGCCGAAGCGACATTTTCACCGAAACATGTAGACCCAATAAATTTGTTGACTAACTATACTTTGGCAAAGAAACTATCTCCCTGTGACTCCTGTAAGATGCTTTAAAAAACCAACCTCCTTTTTAGGAGGGGGAATGGGGACGAATGACCTTAAAATACCCCTTAACACCATCCATCAAAAAACATTTTCACTACCCCCGACTCATATTTGTGACAGACTCATGCTAAGGAATCAGGAAATCAAGCAAAAATTCAGATCTCTTCAATATGTTGTCTGTTATTAAATTAAATGCTCCTTTATTTTATAAGGCTAAATAATAGAGGTATAATACAATCATTAATTAATTAATGTTTGAATATTGCCACATATCTAGAACTTAGAAAACTGATTATTCCTATGTAATTTTGGATGCTGAGTTCAAATTTGTGGGTTATTACTCCTCAAAATGAATTCCAAGGGGGGTTATTCCAATTTCCAATTTTGTTCAGGCTTTGCTCGCATCATGCCGAAGCGACATTTTCACCGAAACATGTAGACCCGATAGGTTTGTTGACTAACTATACTTTGGCAAAGAAACTATCTCCCTGTGACTCCTGTAAGATGCTTTAAAAAAACAACCTCCTTTTTAGGAGGGGGAATGTGGACGAATGACCTTAAAATACCCCTTAACACCATCCATCAAAAAACATTTTCACTACCCGCGACTCATATTTGTGACAGACTCATGCTAAGGAATCAGGAAATCAAGCAAAAATTCAGATCTCTTCAATATGTTGTCTGTTATTAAATTAAATGCTCCTTTATTTTATAAGGCTAAATAATATAGGTATAATACAATCATTAATTAATTAATGTTTGAATATTGCCACATATCTAGAACTTAGAAAACTGAGTATTCCTATGTAATTTTGGATGCTGAGTTCAAATTTGTGGGTTATTACTCCTCAAAATGAATTCCAAGGGGGGTTATTCCAATTTCCAATTTTGTTCAGGTTTTGCTCGCATCATGCCGAAGCGACATTTTCACCGAAACATGTAGACCCAATAAGTTTGTTGACTAACTATACTTTGGCAAAGAAACTATCTCCCTGTGACTCCTGTAAGATGCTTTAAAAAAACAACCTCCTTTTTAGGAGGGGGAATGTGGACGAATGACCTTAAAATACCCCTTAACACCATCCATCAAAAAACATTTTCACTACCCGCGACTCATATTTGTGACAGACTCATGCTAAGGAATCAGGAAATCAAGCAAAAATTCAGATCTCTTCAATATGTTGTCTGTTATTAAATTAAATGCTCCTTTATTTTATAAGGCTAAATAATATAGGTATAATACAATCATTAATTAATTAATGTTTGAATACTGCCACATATCTAGAACTTAGAAAACTGAGTATTCCTATGTAATTTTGGATGCTGAGTTCAAATTTGTGGGTTATTACTCCTCAAAATGAATTCCAAGGGGGGTTATTCCGATTTCCAATTTTGTTCAGGTTTTGCTCGCATCAAGCCGAAGCGACATTTTCACCGAAACATGTAGACCCAATAAGTTTGTTGACTAACTATACTTTGGCAAAGAAACTATCTCCCTGTGACTCCTGTAAGATGCTTTAAAAAAACAACCTCCTTTTTAGGAGGGGGAATGTGGACGAATGACCTTAAAATACCCCTTAACACCATCCATCAAAAAACATTTTCACTACCCGCGACTCATATTTGTGACAGACTCATGCAAAGGAATCAGGAAATCAAGCAAAAATTCAGATCTCTTCAATATGTTGTCTGTTATTAAATTAAATGCTCCTTTATTTTATAAGGCTAAATAATATAGGTATAATACAATCATTAATTAATTAATGTTTGAATATTGCCACATATCTAGAACTTAGAAAACTGAGTATTCCTATGTAATTTTGGATGCTGAGTTCAAATTTGTGGGTTATTACTCCTCAAAATGAATTCCAAGGGGGGTTATTCCAATTTCCAATTTTGTTCAGGTTTTGCTCGCATCATGCCGAAGCGACATTTTCACCGAAACATGTAGACCCAATAAGTTTGTTGACTAACTATACTTTGGCAAAGAAACTATCTCCCTGTGACTCCTGTAAGATGCTTTTAAAAAAAACAACCTCCTTTTTAGGAGGGGGAATGGGGACGAATGACCTTAAAATACCCCTTAACACCATCCATCAAAAAACATTTTCACTACCCGCGACTCATATTTGTGACAGACTCATGCTAAGGAATCAGGAAATCAAGCAAAAATTCAGATCTCTTCAATATGTTGTCTGTTATTTAATAAAATGCTCCTTTATTTTATAAGGCTAAATAATATAGGTATAATACAATCATTAATTAATTAATGTTTGAATATTGCCACATATCTAGAACTTAGAAAACTGATTATTCCTATGTAATTTTGGATGCTGAGTTCAAATTTGTGGGTTAGTACTCCTCAAAATGAATTCCAAGGGGGGTTATTCCAATTTCTAATTTTCTTCAGGCTTTGCTCGCATCATGCCGAAGCGACATTTTCACCGAAACATGTAGACCCAATAAGTTTGTTGACTAACTATACTTTGGCAAAGAAACTATCTCCCTGTGACTCCTGTAAGATGCTTTAAAAAAACAACCTCCTTTTTAGGAGGGGGAATGTGGACGAATGACCTTAAAATACCCCTTAACACCATCCATCAAAAAACATTTTCACTACCCGCGACTCATATTTGTGACAGACTCATGCTAAGGAATCAGGAAATCAAGCAAAAATTCAGATCTCTTCAATATGTTGTCCGTTATTAAATTAAATGCTCTTTTATTTTATAAGGCTAAATAATATAGGTATAATACAATCATTAATTAATTAATGTTTGAATATTGCCACATATCTAGAACTTAGAAAACTGAGTATTCCTATGTAATTTTGGATGCTGAGTTCAAATTTGTGGGTTATTACTCCTCAAAATGAATTCCAAGGGGGGTTATTCCAATTTCCAATTTTGTTCAGGTTTTGCTCGCATCATGCCGAAGCGACATTTTCACCGAAACATGTAGACCCAATAAGTTTGTTGACTAACTATACTTTGGCAAAGAAACTATCTCCCTGTGACTCCTGTAAGATGCTTTTAAAAAAAACCCCTCCTTTTTAGGAGGGGGAATGGGGACGAATGACCTTAAAATACCCCTTAACACCATCCATCAAAAAACATTTTCACTACCCGCGACTCATATTTGTGACAGACTCATGCTAAGGAATCAGGAAATCAAGCAAAAATTCAGATCTCTTTAATATGTTGTCTGTTATTAAATTAAATGCTCTTTTATTTTATAAGGCTAAATAATATAGGTATAATACAATCATTAATTAATTAATGTTTGAATATTGCCACATATCTAGAACTTAGAAAACTGATTATTCCTATGTAATTTTGGATGCTGAGTTCAAATTTGTGGGTTATTACTCCTCAAAATGAATTCCAAGGGGGGTTATTCCAATTTCCAATTTTGTTCAGGTTTTGCTCGCATCATGCCGAAGCGACATTTTCACCGAAACATGTAGACCCAATAAGTTTGTTGACTAACTATACTTTGGCAAAGAAACTATCTCCCTGTGACTCCTGTAAGATGCTTTTAAAAAAACAACCTCCTTTTTAGGAGGGGGAATGGGGACGAATGACCTTAAAATACCCCTTAACACCATCCATCAAAACACATTTTCACTACCCGCGACTCATATTTGTGACAGACTCATGCTAAGGAATCAGGAAATCAAGCAAAAATTCAGATCTCTTCAATATGTTGTCTGTTATTAAATTAAATGCTCTTTTATTTTATAAGGCTAAATAATATAGGTATAATACAATCATTAATTAATTAATGTTTGAATATTGCCACATATCTAGAACTTAGGAAACTGATTATTCCTATGTAATTTTGGATGCTGAGTTCAAATTTGTGGGTTATTACTCCTCAAAATGAATTCCAAGGGGGGTTATTCCAATTTCCAATTTTGTTCAGGTTTTGCTTGCATCATGCCGAAGCGACATTTTCACCGAAACATGTAGACCCAATAAGTTTGTTGACTAACTATACTTTGGCAAAGAAACTATCTCCCTGTGACTCCTGTAAGATGCTTTAAAAAAACAACCTCCTTTTTAGGAGGGGGAATGTGGACGAATGACCTTAAAATACCCCTTAACACCATCCATCAAAAAACATTTTCACTACCCGCGACTCATATTTGTGACAGACTCATGCTAAGGAATCAGGAAATCAAGCAAAAATTCAGATCTCTTCAATATGTTGTCTGTTATTAAATTAAATGCTCCTTTATTTTATAAGGCTAAATAATAGAGGTATAATACAATCATTAATTAATTAATGTTTGAATATTGCCACATATCTAGAACTTAGAAAACTGATTATTCCTATGTAATTTTGGATGCTGAGTTCAAATTTGTGGGTTATTACTCCTCAAAATGAATTCCAAGGGGGGTTATTCCAATTTCCAATTTTGTTCAGGTTTTGCTCGCATCATGCCGAAGCGACATTTTCACCGAAACATGTAGACCCAATAAGTTTGTTGACTAACTATACTTTGGCAAAGAAACTATCTCCCTGTGACTCCTGTAAGATGCTTTAAAAAAACAACCTCCTTTTTAGGAGGGGGAATGTGGACGAATGACCTTAAAATACCCCTTAACACCATCCATCAAAAAACATTTTCACTACCCGCGACTCATATTTGTGACAGACTCATGCTAAGGAATCAGGAAATCAAGCAAAAATTCAGATCTCTTCAATATGTTGTCTGTTATTAAATTAAATGCTCCTTTATTTTATAAGGCTAAATAATATAGGTATAATACAATCATTAATTAATTAATGTTTGAATATTGCCACATATCTAGAACTTAGAAAACTGATTATTCCTATGTAATTTTGGATGCTGAGTTCAAATTTGTGGGTTATTACTCCTCAAAATGAATTCCAAGGGGGGTTATTCCAATTTCCAATTTTGTTCAGGTTTTGCTCGCATCATGCCGAAGCGACATTTTCACCGAAACATGTAGACCCAATAAGTTTGTTGACTAACTATACTTTGGCAAAGAAACTATCTCCCTGTGACTCCTGTAAGATGCTTTAAAAAAACAACCTCCTTTTTAGGAGGGGGAATGTGGACGAATGACCTTAAAATACCCCTTAACACCATCCATCAAAAAACATTTTCACTACCCGCGACTCATATTTGTGACAGACTCATGCTAAGGAATCAGGAAATCAAGCAAAAATTCAGATCTCTTCAATATGTTGTCTGTTATTAAATTAAATGCTCCTTTATTTTATAAGGCTAAATAATATAGGTATAATACAATCATTAATTAATTAATGTTTGAATATTGCCACATATCTAGAACTTAGAAAACTGAGTATTCCTATGTAATTTTGGATGCTGAGTTCAAATTTGTGGGTTATTACTCCTCAAAATAAATTCCAAGGGGGGTTATTCCAATTTCCAATTTTGTTCAGGTTTTGCTCGCATCATGCCGAAGCGACATTTTCACCGAAACATGTAGACCCAATAAGTTTGTTGACTAACTATACTTTGGCAAAGAAACTATCTCCCTGTGACTCCTGTAAGATGCTTTTAAAAAAAACCCCTCCTTTTTAGGAGGGGGAATGGGGACGAATGACCTTAAAATACCCCTTAACACCATCCATCAAAAAACATTTTCACTACCCGCGACTCATATTTGTGACAGACTCATGCTAAGGAATCAGGAAATCAAGCAAAAATTCAGATCTCTTTAATATGTTGTCTGTTATTAAATTAAATGCTCTTTTATTTTATAAGGCTAAATAATATAGGTATAATACAATCATTAATTAATTAATGTTTGAATATTGCCACATATCTAGAACTTAGAAAACTGATTATTCCTATGTAATTTTGGATGCTGAGTTCAAATTTGTGGGTTATTACTCCTCAAAATGAATTCCAAGGGGGGTTATTCCAATTTCCAATTTTGTTCAGGTTTTGCTCGCATCATGCCGAAGCGACATTTTCACCGAAACATGTAGACCCAATAAGTTTGTTGACTAACTATACTTTGGCAAAGAAACTATCTCCCTGTGACTCCTGTAAGATGCTTTTAAAAAAACAACCTCCTTTTTAGGAGGGGGAATGGGGACGAATGACCTTAAAATACCCCTTAACACCATCCATCAAAACACATTTTCTCTACCCGCGACTCATATTTGTGACAGACTCATGCTAAGGAATCAGGAAATCAAGCAAAAATTCAGATCTCTTCAATATGTTGTCTGTTATTAAATTAAATGCTCCTTTATTTTATAAGGCTAAATAATATAGGTATAATACAATCATTAATTAATTAATGTTTGAATATTGCCACATATCTAGAACTTAGAAAACTGAGTATTCCTATGTAATTTTGGATGCTGAGTTCAAATTTGTGGGTTATTACTCCTCAAAATAAATTCCAAGGGGGGTTATTCCAATTTCCAATTTTGTTCAGGTTTTGCTCGCATCATGCCGAAGCGACATTTTCACCGAAACATGTAGACCCAATAAGTTTGTTGACTAACTATACTTTGGCAAAGAAACTATCTCCCTGTGACTCCTGTAAGATGCTTTTAAAAAAAACCCCTCCTTTTTAGGAGGGGGAATGGGGACGAATGACCTTAAAATACCCCTTAACACCATCCATCAAAAAACATTTTCACTACCCGCGACTCATATTTGTGACAGACTCATGCTAAGGAATCAGGAAATCAAGCAAAAATTCAGATCTCTTCAATATGTTGTCTGTTATTAAATTAAATGCTCCTTTATTTTATAAGGCTAAATAATATAGGTATAATACAATCATTAATTAATTAATGTTTGAATATTGCCACATATCTAGAACTTAGAAAACTGAGTATTCCTATGTAATTTTGGATGCTGAGTTCAAATTTGTGGGTTATTACTCCTCAAAATAAATTCCAAGGGGGGTTATTCCAATTTCCAATTTTGTTCAGGTTTTGCTCGCATCATGCCGAAGCGACATTTTCACCGAAACATGTAGACCCAATAAGTTTGTTGACTAACTATACTTTGGCAAAGAAACTATCTCCCTGTGACTCCTGTAAGATGCTTTTAAAAAAAACCCCTCCTTTTTAGGAGGGGGAATGGGGACGAATGACCTTAAAATACCCCTTAACACCATCCATCAAAAAACATTTTCACTACCCGCGACTCATATTTGTGACAGACTCATGCTAAGGAATCAGGAAATCAAGCAAAAATTCAGATCTCTTTAATATGTTGTCTGTTATTAAATTAAATGCTCTTTTATTTTATAAGGCTAAATAATATAGGTATAATACAATCATTAATTAATTAATGTTTGAATATTGCCACATATCTAGAACTTAGAAAACTGATTATTCCTATGTAATTTTGGATGCTGAGTTCAAATTTGTGGGTTATTACTCCTCAAAATGAATTCCAAGGGGGGTTATTCCAATTTCCAATTTTGTTCAGGTTTTGCTCGCATCATGCCGAAGCGACATTTTCACCGAAACATGTAGACCCAATAAGTTTGTTGACTAACTATACTTTGGCAAAGAAACTATCTCCCTGTGACTCCTGTAAGATGCTTTTAAAAAAACAACCTCCTTTTTAGGAGGGGGAATGGGGACGAATGACCTTAAAATACCCCTTAACACCATCCATCAAAACACATTTTCTCTACCCGCGACTCATATTTGTGACAGACTCATGCTAAGGAATCAGGAAATCAAGCAAAAATTCAGATCTCTTCAATATGTTGTCTGTTATTAAATTAAATGCTCCTTTATTTTATAAGGCTAAATAATATAGGTATAATACAATCATTAATTAATTAATGTTTGAATATTGCCACATATCTAGAACTTAGAAAACTGAGTATTCCTATGTAATTTTGGATGCTGAGTTCAAATTTGTGGGTTATTACTCCTCAAAATAAATTCCAAGGGGGGTTATTCCAATTTCCAATTTTGTTCAGGTTTTGCTCGCATCATGCCGAAGCGACATTTTCACCGAAACATGTAGACCCAATAAGTTTGTTGACTAACTATACTTTGGCAAAGAAACTATCTCCCTGTGACTCCTGTAAGATGCTTTTAAAAAAAACCCCTCCTTTTTAGGAGGGGGAATGGGGACGAATGACCTTAAAATACCCCTTAACACCATCCATCAAAAAACATTTTCACTACCCGCGACTCATATTTGTGACAGACTCATGCTAAGGAATCAGGAAATCAAGCAAAAATTCAGATCTCTTTAATATGTTGTCTGTTATTAAATTAAATGCTCTTTTATTTTATAAGGCTAAATAATATAGGTATAATACAATCATTAATTAATTAATGTTTGAATATTGCCACATATCTAGAACTTAGAAAACTGATTATTCCTATGTAATTTTGGATGCTGAGTTCAAATTTGTGGGTTATTACTCCTCAAAATGAATTCCAAGGGGGGTTATTCCAATTTCCAATTTTGTTCAGGTTTTGCTCGCATCATGCCGAAGCGACATTTTCACCGAAACATGTAGACCCAATAAGTTTGTTGACTAACTATACTTTGGCAAAGAAACTATCTCCCTGTGACTCCTGTAAGATGCTTTTAAAAAAACAACCTCCTTTTTAGGAGGGGGAATGGGGACGAATGACCTTAAAATACCCCTTAACACCATCCATCAAAACACATTTTCTCTACCCGCGACTCATATTTGTGACAGACTCATGCTAAGGAATCAGGAAATCAAGCAAAAATTCAGATCTCTTCAATATGTTGTCTGTTATTAAATTAAATGCTCTTTTATTTTATAAGGCTAAATAATATAGGTATAATACAATCATTAATTAATTAATGTTTGAATATTGCCACATATCTAGAACTTAGGAAACTGATTATTCCTATGTAATTTTGGATGCTGAGTTCAAATTTGTGGGTTATTACTCCTCAAAATAAATTCCAAGGGGGGTTATTCCAATTTCCAATTTTGTTCAGGTTTTGCTCGCATCATGCCGAAGCGACATTTTCACCGAAACATGTAGACCCAATAAGTTTGTTGACTAACTATACTTTGGCAAAGAAACTATCTCCCTGTGACTCCTGTAAGATGCTTTTTAAAAAAAACCCTCCTTTTTAGGAGGGGGAATGGGGACGAATGACCTTAAAATACCCCTTAACACCATCCATCAAAAAACATTTTCACTACCCGCGACTCATATTTGTGACAGACTCATGCTAAGGAATCAGGAAATCAAGCAAAAATTCAGATCTCTTTAATATGTTGTCTGTTATTAAATTGAATGCTCCTTTATTTTATAAGGCTAAATAATCATTAATTAATTAATGTTTGAATATTGCCACATATCTAGAACTTAGAAAACTGATTGTTCCTATGTAATTTTGGATGCTGAGTTCAAATTTGTGGGTTATTACTCCTAAATAATGAATTCCAAGGGGGGTTATTCAAATTTCTAATTTTCTTCAGGCTTTGCTCGCATCATGCCGAAGCGACATTTTCACCGAAACATGTAGACCCAATAAGTTTGTTGACTAACTATACTTTGGCAAAGAAACTATCTCCCTGTGACTCCTGTAAGATGCTTTAAAAAAAAAAACCTCCTTTTTAGGAGGGGGGATGGGGACGAATGACCTTAAAATACCCCTTAACACCATCCATCAAAAAACATTTTCACTACCCGCGACTCATATTTGTGACAGACTCATGCTAAGGAATCAGGAAATCAAGCAAAAATTCAGATCTCTTCAATATCTTGTCTGTTATTAAATTAAATGCTCCTTTATTTTATAAGGCTAAATAATATAGATATAATACAATCATTAATTAATTAATGTTTGAATATTGCCACATATCTAGAACTTAGAAAACTGATTATTCCTATGTAATTTTGGATGCTGAGTTCAAATTTGTGGGTTATTACTCCTAAATAATGAATTCCAAGGGGGGTTATTCAAATTTCTAATTTTCTTCAGGCTTTGCTCGCATCATGCCGAAGCGACATTTTCACCGAAACATGTAGACCTAATAAGTTTGTTGACTAACTATACTTTGGCAAAGAAACTATCTCCCTGTGACTCCTTTAAGATGCTTTAAAAAAAAAAACCTCCTTTTTAGGAGGGGGAATGGGGACGAATAACCTTAAAATACCCCTTAACACCATCCATCAAAAAACATTTTCACTACCCGCGACTCATATTTGTGACAGACTCATGCTAAGGAATCAGGAAATCAAGCAAAAATTCAGATCTCTTCAATATCTTGTCTGTTATTAAATTAAATGCTCCTTTATTTTATAAGGCTAAATAATATAGATATAATACAATCATTAATTAATTAATGTTTGAATATTGCCACATATCTAGAACTTAGAAAACTGATTATTCCTATGTAATTTTGGATGCTGAGTTCAAATTTGTGGGTTATTACTCCTAAATAATGAATTCCAAGGGGGGTTATTCAAATTTCTAATTTTCTTCAGGCTTTGCTCGCATCATGCCGAAGCGACATTTTCACCGAAACATGTAGACCTAATAAGTTTGTTGACTAACTATACTTTGGCAAAGAAACTATCTCCCTGTGACTCCTTTAAGATGCTTTAAAAAAAAAAACCTCCTTTTTAGGAGGGGGAATGGGGACGAATAACCTTAAAATACCCCTTAACACCATCCATCAAAAAACATTTTCACTACCCGCGACTCATATTTGTGACAGACTCATGCTAAGGAATCAGGAAATCAAGCAAAAATTCAGATCTCTTCAATATGTTGTCTGTTATTAAATTAAATGCTCCTTTATTTTATAAGGCTAAATAATATAGATATAATACAATCATTAATTAATTAATATTTGAATATTGCCACATATCTAGAACTTAGAAAACTGATTATTCCTATGTAATTTTGGATGCTGAGTTCAAATTTGTGGGTTATTACTCCTAAATAATGAATTCCAAGGGGGGTTGTTCAAATTTCTAATTTTCTTCAGGCTTTGCTCGCATCATGCCGAAGCGACATTTTCACCGAAACATGTAGACCCAATAAGTTTGTTGACTAACTATACTTTGGCAAAGAAACTATCTCCCTGTGACTCCTGTAAGATGCTTTAAAAAAAAAAACCTCCTTTTTAGGAGGGGGAATGGGGACGAATGACCTTAAAATACCCCTTAACACCATCCATCAAAAAACATTTTCACTACCCGCGACTCATATTTGTGACAGACTCATGCTAAGGAATCAGGAAATCAAGCAAAAATTCAGATCTCTTCAATATGTTGTCTTTTATTAAATTAAATGCTCTTTTATTTTATAAGGCTAAATAATATAGGTATAATACAATCATTAATTAATTAATGTTTGAATATTGCCACATATCTAGAACTTAGAAAACTGATTGTTCCTATGTAATTTTGGATGCTGAGTTCAAATTTGTGGGTTATTACTCATCAAAATGAATTCCAAGGGGGGTTATTTCAATTTCCAATTTTGTTCAGGTTTTGCTCGCATCATGCCGAAGCGACATTTTCACCGAAACATGTAGACCCGATAGGTTTGTTGACTAACTATACTTTGGCAAAGAAACTATCTCCCTGTGACTCCTGTAAGATGCTTTAAAAGAACAACCTCCTTTTTAGGAGGGGGAATGGGGACGAATTACCTTAAAATACCCATTAACACCATCCATCGAAAAACATTTTCACTACCCGCGACTCATATTTATGACAGACTCATGCTAAGGAATCAGGAAATCAAGCAAAAATTCAGATCTCTTCAATATGTTGTCTGTTATTAAATTAAATGCTCCTTTATTTTATAAGGCTAAATAATATAGATATAATACAATCATTAATTAATTAATATTTGAATATTGCCACATATCTAGAACTTAGAAAACTGATTATTCCTATGTAATTTTGGATGCTGAGTTCAAATTTGTGGGTTATTACTCCTCAAAATGAATTCCAAGGGGGGTTATTCCAATTTCCAATTTTGTTCAGGCTTTGCTCGCATCATGCCGAAGCGACATTTTCACCGAAACATGTAGACCCGATAGGTTTGTTGACTAACTATACTTTGGCAAAGAAACTATCTCCCTGTGACTCCTGTAAGATGCTTTAAAAGAACAACCTACTTTTTAGGAGGGGGAATGGGACGAATTACCTTAAAATACATATACCCATTAACACCATCCATCGAAAAACATTTTCACTACCCGCGACTCATATTTGTGACCGACTCATGCTAAGGAATCAGGAAATCAAGCAAAAATTCAGATCTCTTCAATATGTTGTCTGTTATTAAATTAAATGCTCCTTTATTCTATAAGGCTAAATAATATAGATATAATACAATCATTAATTAATTAATGTTTGAATATTGCCACATATCTAGAACTTAGAAAACTGATTATTCCTATGTAATTTTGGATGTTGAGTTCAAATTTGTGGGTTATTACTCCTCAAAATGAATTCCAAGGGGGGTTATTCCAATTTCCAATTTTCTTCAGCCTTTGCTCGCATCATGCCGAAGCGACATTTTTACCGAAACATGTAGACCGAATAGGTTTGTTGACTAACTATACTTTGGCAAAGAAACTATCTCCCTGTGACTCCTGTAAGATGCTTTACAAAAACAACCTCCTTTTTAGGAGGGGGAATGGGAACGAATTACCTTAAAATACCCATTAACACCATACATCGAAAACATTTTCACTACCCGCGACTCATATTTGTGACCGACTCATGCTAAGGAATCAGGAAATCAAGCAAAAATTCAGATCTCTTCAATACGTTGTCTGTTATTAAATTAAATGCTCCTTTATTTTATAAGGCTAAATAATATAGATATAAATCCCGCATTGTATGCTGGGAAATGTTGTAAAAAGGGGATAGCCCTATTTTTCCTATTTTATCTTTTTATTAAGTGCCAAGCCACTCTCTCCTACTAAGAAAACTTTGCGTTTGTCATGTTTTTGTAAAGTCATAACTTCCAAATATTGCTTAGTAGGAGAGATCCCATGTTGGCTTTATTCACATGTGAGATCACCCAGCTAATTTCTTTTAGAAAGTGGACTCCCTGCATTTAGGCTTAATGATGCCCATCATGCAGTTACAAATGATGTAAGATGGCTGTTAAAAAAAGTAAATCAAACATATCACTGCACGGCTTCGACATTGATTGGTGATAGATTTATTAACATGCACAACGTCTCACACTCGATCTTAGAATTGTTATCGGTATACAACACTTCGGCAAGTTTGCTACAATAAAATACAATATTACAAGCATTAATAAAGGTTATGACTTCAAAAAATACGAAGGAAAGTGACTATTCTTACAACAAGTTGTAGCTCTGTGATGGTTTTAAACGGTGCACAAATAAACTGTACAAAAATACACTCTTTATACTACTTGAGCAGATTAACCCTTTGACTCCTACGGCGCCCGAAACCGCCCGTAAAAAACGACCTTGCTTTGAAAAATTCTAACTTTTTTAAACAAGCCAAATTTTCCCAGCCGTTTCAAAGTTAGTAAGCACTAGGAAGTTTTTCAAATTTTCATAGCATGTCAGTCACAAGAAACAAGCAATTTTAGCACAAAAATTCCCTATGAACTTTAGGAATGTCAAAAATGACCGTTTTTGCCTTATTTTTCAATAGAGAAAATCACACGTTTTTGACCTTGGATTTTTTATCCAAAAAATCATTTTTAGACAAAAAGGTCGTTTTCACAACAAAATTCAGTCCTTGTGCTATAGCTTTGGCAAGTTTTTTAATTTTTTTTTTTTTCACTTCAAGAACTGAGCTGCGGTCGTTTGATTACGGCCATTTTGATACGCACGTGTTTTCAAGTATTTACGACAGCAAAGCATTGTGGGTAACCATGACAATTTGGCACATGGAGTACCCCCCACTGTCCTTTTATACATTTTTTATAAGTCTAGGGTCACCTCGGTTTTCTGCCAAAATTTCGCGCTGGTTGTGTTCCTCTATCATCACAACTTCGATAAATAGCCGCGGCAAGTCCGAGAATTTGCCTTTAGTCGAAGTCCAAACCTAACCTAACCTAACCTAACTTTGTTCTAAGCCCGCCAAAACCGAATGAACCAAACATCGATCGTTTTTTGCTGACAAAGTGAGATTCCTCGCTGCTTTCTTCCAGAAAGTGAGCTCTTTGCTACCTTGAAGCTTAATGATGCTCTTCCAGTAGTGACTAAAGGCAAAATTTGACCCTAAAATTAACGAAATTCCCATTTAAGCCAACTTTGAGCCAGTGTAAATATCTAACGATGCTTCGAAACCATCTAAAAGTCATGTGGCCTGAGAACTTGAGCCCCTGAGATTACAAAACAGTAGCACTTTCCATGGTAACGCCAAATATGGAGTCAAGAAATCCTACGGATCGTTTATATCCAGAAAATCGCTCAAAAATGTCAAAAAAGCCCAGTAGTCAAAGGGTTAAACAACGAAATTAGAACAAAAGACCGGATTACTGATTACTTAATGGAATGAAACTACTGAAATATACAAAACAAAAGTGTGTTAGGTGTGTTAAAGTGTATATGAACTCTCGCGGTTTTTTTTTTTAATGTTTATCAATACGAACAGGCTGTGCATGAATCGACTTTATAGTTTTAGTTCCGGCGTAGATATATTTTGAACATTTCAATGCATATGTAATGACTAACCTCCTTTATCAATATGGAAACACATTCCCATAGGCATCTATTAGCTCTGTACGTCGTTTGTAAGCGTAATTCCAGCACTTTTGAACCATGCATTTACGATGCAAACCGTTGATCGCCATGTTTTTTGACAAATGTACCCATGTGGGACCCCGTGCGGTTGTGGATGTTTTTAATTATAGCCTCGATTTTATGTTAACTCTTTGATGTCACGCAATATTTGTACGTTTGTTCGGGATTTTTTTTTCCAAAATCGCTTTTAATCTTCCAACTGATTTAATAGTTGAAAAGGCCATATCAAAAATATTTTTGTTTCGAGACCGCATACTCACGATAAATTAGTAAACAAAAGCAATTAATAAAAAGTAAGCATTTTAGAGTACAAAAACTAAAAATGTGCAATACTTTGTACTATTTACCACTAAATAGTGTTGATTAAACAATAGAGAACAAAATAATTTGCATAATTTAGCAGTATTTAGTGGTATTTATGTTGCACACTTTTAGTGTTTGTACTCTAGTAATGTATTTACTAATTTAATAATACTTTATTTTATTTTTTCCTCATGGTTTAAAGTTTAAATTTCTTCAAGCTTTAATTGAAAAGAAGTTTCGGAACATTCTTTTAAAAATCATCTTATCCAAAGCAAATTAACACTTTTAACAGAAACTGTGTAAAATGTCTTATTTAAAAGGACCAGCTCAGAGTCTCTATTCGCATTGAACCCAGAGTGGTCGTTAACGAGAGTTTTGAGTGTGGCTCTAACCTGCAGACGAAGAAGCAAACCTCTATATTAGCCTTTGCGGTATTAGCTTGTAATAATAATAATAATAATAATAAGCATTTCTACAGAGTAGCTCTACATCTTCAAATGTGTAACATAATAATTGTCAAATAGAAAAATTAAATAGTGATATGGAATAATATAAAACTTGTGTATATGAATATATGATATCTTAAAGTTATGAATTACATAGGCGTGTTTTTGCTTTGTTAAACATTAGTTTGTGTACTTGTTTTGCAAATGTTTTAAAGTCTTTATTTTCTCGGGTAGTTGCTGGAAGTTGGTTGTACAGCTTTGCACAGTTGTCTTGGAAAGTTCCAGTTTCGAGTGGGACTACTAAGTGTATGGAACTGCTTGACCGTAACTGGCGGCCGACTTTGCGTATTTCTATCTTGAAGTAGTCTGGAAATTATGGATCCCACAGTGACCTATGGGCTAGGCGGAGAAGGTGATATTCTGTTCGCTCTTTAATTGGGAGCCACATAGGCCGTTGTAGTACGTCACTTTCGGTGGTATATCTATTAAGTACGAAGCTAGCTGCCGCGTTTTGAATTCGTTGTAATTTTCTTTGAAGGTATTGTGGGAGGGGATAGCAAATAACGTCATTATAGTCTAATTTGGATAGAACTAAACATTCCGTAAGTTGCTTCTTCACATTGGGTGGTGTTAAATTCTTCAGTTTTCGAAGGGTGGTTAAGAGAGGCAGTCCGAGAATATCGACCAGAGCTTGCAATAGGCGAAAAATCCAAAATGCTCATACTTTGCCAGTTGATAGCATTTGGGGAGCTAGTCACTCAAAAAAAATTAGACATTCCAAAAATAATTATTTTTGGAGAAATTCGACTTTTTTGGATTTTCGGCTTTTGGTCGGGTTTTTACGAGTTTTTACAACACTTCTTAACCGGGCTCTTTTAAAGTTAAAGATCTATCACACATTTTATCAAATTACCTTCGAAAAAACACCAATAAATATCCTAGGTTTTAGTGTATATAGCTTTCCAATCGACCGAGTCTTTACTGTTTTATGGATTTTTCAATATTGGGTATTTTCTCATTTTTTTCCGAAGCCAAAAATATGCAAAATTAAGGCACGAAAAAACCAAATTGCCACGATGAATCAACGCATTCGGCTATAACCAAGGTGAAGCACTGTATTTCGACTTTTCAAAAATGTAATAAAATTTTTGGGCTACTAAAATCCAAACGTTTTACAGCCTTTAATGTTCATGACTTCAGAGCGAAAATTTGACAATGTCACGGTGTTGCGTGACACCATGTCTGGAATGCCATTGCAAAAAATATTTCGAAATCACCTTCCCTGGCCTAATTTCTACTTGTTTTACAAAAAAAGATGTTACAAATTTTGTTTTACCTTGTTTTAATGTTGTTTGTGACAGTTTTGGAAGACTTTAGTAGCATATTTGCAGTTAATATAACGACATGCCGTCAGACCACTAATGCGTGTTGACGATATTTACATATCGCTGCAACTCGCATGAGAATTCGAATCACTCACATCAATTCAGCCAACTCAAAACTATTTTTGGTTGTAAGTTTATGACGACGAAGTCATTTAAGCCTGACATGAGCTTGATACCCGTTAGGGTCAAACTTTGCAATTGGAAAAGAAATCCGTTCGTTTGTTTTGTATCCTACGCAATCTTTAGCCGTAGGGCTAAGGTATTCCCCTCACTAAGGTAATAGGTTCTTAAAACGTTGGGATAGTCATTGAGACACAAATTGTGAATATGCGAGATGATAACGACCCGAGAACCATTTGCAGTACTTTGAGGCAATTTTTGACGACAGGTGACTTGCGATAAATTTAACCACACTGTAGCCCAAACTCAGTGTTATAGTATTCATTATCCCTGATTAAAATAAATGTATGCGCAAATAAACGCTATCCTATAACATCAACATTCCAATCAAGTTCAGGAAAATCGTCTGAAATTCATATAAGAGGATGGCAAAAAACGAGAATAGACATTGACTGATTGATGAAGCCAGAGAATATTAAGTTAATCTGTCATTCAAACATGATCACAAAAATAATTATTCACAGAGTTTTCAAAGTAATAAAAACGAATCAAAAGAAAAGAAGCAAAAGGTATGTGTAGCAAAAAATAATGAATGGAAGAGAGAATAAGGAAATAGAGAAAAACGAACGAAAGAAAACAAAAAGGTCGAAAGAATTCAAGAAATTGCACAATTAATTCCAAACATTGTTTTTGCTTGATTTGCTTGTAGCTGATTATTCTTTTATTGTCAATGGAATATTTATATTACTCTGTTTCAAAAATTTGATATTTTCACGTGACCTGTTATTTTTTCATTGATAATTATATAATAAACAGAATATTACATGGGCTCTTGGAGGCTATCTTTAAAACGAGGAACGGGGAACGGGGAACGGGGAACGGGGAACGGGGAACGGGGAACGGGGAACGGGGAACGGGGAACGGGAAACGGGAAACGGGGAACGGGGAACGGGGAACGGGGAACGGGGAACGGGGAACGGGGAACGGGGAACGGGGAACGGGGAACGGGGAACGGGGAACGGGGAACGAGGAACGGGGAACGGGGAAGCTATCAAGAAAACTAAACCTATCAATTAGCTTATTTATAACTTGGTCAGAATACAACCATTTGATACAATGTTAAATGGTGAATAAATAATCCCGGAAAAAAAATAGTTCAAAAGATGTGAAAAAGAAGATTCTGTTCTAGAACTGCTTATTCAAAAGCATGTAGAAGTTGGGCCCTGTGAATTATAAATTTCTCAAACTCTAATTATCCGAGAAAAGATATTCCGGTAAATCTAATCCCGCAATAATAAACAATATGAATGGCTGACAATCCAAACTGGGAAATGTCTACTTTTATTGCAATCTTAATTGCATAATAATCAAAATAATTAATTGCATAATCATCGGTTTTCATTGACGCCATAAAAAAAATATTTCAGTTCGTTTCATACTGACCTAAACAAAATAAAAGCACTTTTACGAGGATGAGTCAATAAAACTGTGTGATCAACGATTATACATACAATAACAGAATCAATTAATCACTGTACCCAGAGAATGTAAGATCAAGTATATCAACAAACGTTTTGAAAATAGGGAATTACAAGGATATACAGTAGTTTGTCGATGGTTTATCAGGTCGGTTTGAACTGCAATTTTAAGTTAAGCAGATACAACTGAGCATATTAAAATCAGTATATAATAGTAAGTGATAATTTTTTCAATAAACTTTTAACATACCTGGAGTTTAAAGTCCCGTTAAATGTCTATCACAGGTTTAACAGTATATTTTTTCCCCGTTCCCCGTTCTCGTTTTAAAGATAGCCGCGCTTGGAAATACGGATCAGTTTTATCTTCTGTGTTAAAAAATCTCTCACTCGTAAAAGATATTTAAAACTTGAAGACAAAATTCGTATTTCCGAGCGCCCATGTAATATCCTCTCATTCCATACGTTTATCAATCATTTCCTAAATTTCTCTAAGCTTGTGCACAGTCAATCTTTTTCCCTTTTAAATTTCCTTTCGTGGTTCTTTAATTATCAGCAAAAAAAATATTTCCTTGAGGTGCTGTAATACGCACAACAAAATCGTACACATGGTTTTGTTGCAAGTTACAGGGCGATGTTTACCGCAGTTCTAACCCTTCAACGCAACAAGTACTGTGCCACAGTTCCGTGATCTAATTTATTGACATTTAGTAATTGAAATCGGTAGAGAGTGGCTGGCTTTCGGTTTTTGTACTTGAGAACTGACGAGTCTGAAAATGATTAGTCTCCCCGGGGGAGTTTACTACAAAGCCATAGGTAGTTCTATGCTTTGTTACATGCTTTAATCTTACTTCTTTTTCCCCCTCTTTTCGTTCTTTTTATATTTATCCCTTTCGTTTATGTTATATTCATTATTTTGGCGTGTTACACTTATACCTTATACTTTCTTTCTTTCTTTCTTTCTTTCTTTCTTTCTTTCTTTCTTTCTTTCTTTCTTTCTTTCTTTCTTTCTTTCTTTCTTTCTTTCTTTCTTTCTTTCTTTCTTTCTTTCTTTCTTTCTTATTTGATTGCAATCCTTGAAACAATTATTGTTCATATTCCTCGAACGAAATAAATAAATAATATCTTGTCGAGGGAGAGAAAATTTTCCACTACTCACTCAAAACTGAAACTTCACAGAGGGTCAAAGTAAAACAAACATACAAATTTTGCATACTTTTAACATCGCCGCATATTCTCCCATAGAACGCTTTATATAGTTAGCTTGGTGAGTCAATTTGTGGCAATATTATATCTTGGTATTTCGCAGTTTGTATTTCAACATACTTGATTAGACGGCCAACAATAGTGGGGAAAACCCTGCTTATACTGTCAACAAAAAAGGCAAAGTTTGATCTCTAACGTACGTAGACATATTCAAAGCAGACGAATTACTAAAAGGACTCTATCGATCAACATAACATATAGATTCCAAAAATAGTTTTGAGTTGGCTGATTTGATGTGAGTGATTCAAATTCTCATGCGAGTGGCAGCGATATGTAAATATCGTCAACACGCATTAGTGGTCTGACGGCCTCTCGTTATTATATATTAACTGCAAATATGCTACTAAAGTCTTCCAAAACTGTCACAAACAACATTAAAACAAGGTAAAACAAAATTTGTAACATCTTTTTTTGTAAAACAAGTAGAAATTAGGCCAGGGAAGGTGATTTCGAAATATTTTTTGCAATGGCATTCCAGACATGGTGTCACGCAACACCGTGACATTGTCAAATTTTCGCTCTGAAGTCATGAACATTAAAGGCTGTAAAACGTTTGGATTTTAGTAGCCCAAAAATTTTATTACATTTTTGAAAAGTCGAAATACAGTGCTTCACCTTGGTTATAGCCGAATGCGTTGATTCATCGTGGCAATTTGGTTTTTTCGTGCCTTAATGTTGCATATTTTTGGCTTCGGAAAAAAATGAGAAAATACCCAATATTGAAAAATCCATAAAACAGTAAAGACTCGGTCGATTGGAAAGCTATATACACTAAAACCTAGGATATTTATTGGTGTTTTTTCGAAGGTAATTTGATAAAATGTGTGATAGATCTTTAACTTTAAAAGAGCCCGGTTAAGAAGTGTTGTAAAAACTCGTAAAAACCCGACCAAAAGCCGAAAATCCAAAAAAGTCGAATTTCTCCAAAAATAATTATTTTTGGAATGTCTAAATTTTTTTGAGTGACTAGCTCCCCAAATGCTATCAACTGGCAAAGTATGAGCATTTTGGATTTTTCGCCTATTGCAAGCTCTGGTCGATATTCTCGGACTGTCTCTCTTAAGAGCCGTTCCACGTAAGCTTCGAGTAATTCCAGAATGGTGAAAGGTAGTCATGAGCAAGTAATCAAATGGGCATTATTTAGTCGTTTCATTTTAAAGCGGTCACGTGACATCCGTTCAAAGTTTGACCTATTTTCGGCCTAATTTTGCCGTCTGAATTTTCGAAAATTTGTAATGTTTGTAAATCTCGTGCGACGTTTTGTCTGCATATTTTGTAATCAAATTTACACGGTTTATAGAACATCATTACAGCTTTTGAACAATATGTCTTATTTGGATATAGCTTATTATGTTAATTTTTTATGGATATTTGAAGTAAGAGCATTTTCGGGTGGTCGTGAAAACCGTAATTTTGGTACTTTTCATAAATATTTTTTTCATACAAGAGTTCTCATTTCCTAATAACTATTTTTACTGAAATGAAGAGGAATAGTTGTACTTCATCTTCAATGAAAAACATTTCTGAGCACTTTGCGTTTTGGCTACAAAATATCATCGTAAGAAATATCAAAATCAACAAAATCAATGGACATTATATACATCCACATTACATTGGTTTTAAATCATAAAACATACATTAACTGGTTCAAAAGTAATATTAGAATGTATTAAAACGCAATGCATCGATGAAAAGATCATTTTTCCAGAAAATTTGAATGTAAACACTATTTTATCATATATGCAAATTTGCATTTCACAGCGGGGTCACTCGCTTACTCGCCTCCACTCCCACGGGATATGGTAGATTGTCGAAAAGCTTCGATTTTGCCAAAAAAAAATCACCAAGAAAAATAGTTTTTGATTACAATTCAATTTCAATTTAATAAACATGGAAAACTACAATCATTGTCAAAAGTAGTTGGCACGATTTTAGTATTTTATCTCATAGTGACTACTTCATTTATTTTAAGTATAACAAATTTCCCCCCCCTTCCCCCACATCAATGTTGGTGTGAAATGATAGCGCATTGACAGTTCAACCACAAAATTCAAGCATCAAACAATGATTCTTTCCTCAACATTGCGAAGGGGGTGGGGGAAGAAGTAGAATTTCAGCAGTGCTAAAATTACTTTATCACATTCGTGCCAACACTTTTGTCAATGATTGTAGCCTTTGAAATATTGAATATTAAGGGATAATTACTCATGTGAGCAGCGACCATTACTTTTCTATGTGCTGTAGATTTCATCAGTCTTACATCGTGAATCTTACCTGATTATTCGCTGTAAATCACTGGTGTATATGTATAATTACATATCCACGATTATTTTTAATTGAAGTTTTATAAGTAATTAAAATGTTTGCTTGTGATTATGCATGGTCTACGAACATAAAAACTTCAGGATTTGCATAAATACCGATCTGATTTAATGTAAATTACACTTACCGCTAATGTGTAAGAAGTCGACCTTTACTCAAGGTGCAACTTTTGAAAAAAAAATCGTAGTTCGGTTTATGTTAGATATTCGGCTTTACATCCTTCGATGTGCATAATCTGGTGTTTATGTCGGCATGGAATTGTCAATCTTTGAAATTGAACCAAATCATAGAATGCGTTCACTGGTCGTGCATTTTATGTCCAGTTAAAAAGATAAATAAGTACAAAATAGCGGTAAATGTGAAGATGTGCACGACCTGCAGTTTTAGTAAAATAGGGGATATCCTGACTGCGGCCCGTGTTTCACACCTGAGCATGATCAGATACTTGTGGACAAAACTGTTACTCTTTTATCTTGCACAAAAACACATCCAGGGTCATATGAAGCAGTTGCAACTGTGTACTTCAAAAAAAGTAAAAACAGAGGTTGAATTGATTTTGTATAGAGCAGGTAAATTATATCTTGTAAATATATCTAGGTAAATAGCCAATCAGCGCGAAGTGAACATGTACAACTTGTTAGCGTAACCCCGAGGGGAAAATATTAGTGCGTTAAAGCCTAACCGGGATAGGGAGCTTTCTATACTAATTTTGTAATCTATCGAAAACCGCATAAAATGTGGAAAAACTGTATAACCGACTTTACACCTAAAAGAAATGAGGCTGATTTATACGTTTTAAAAGTTTAAACATAATAATCTTAAAACTTGAGGCTCAAAGGCGAAAATTATGCAAATCCTGAAGTCTTTATTAGAAAATGTTCGTAGACCATGCACAATCACAAGCAAACATTTTAATTACTTATAAAATTTCAATTAACAATAATCGTGGATATGTGATTATAAATATACACCAGTGATTTACAGCGAATAATCAGGTAAGATTCACGATGTAAGACTGATGAAATCTACAACACATAGAAAAGTAATGGTCACTGCTTTAATACATCAGCAATTGTCCCTTAATATTCAAGATTTCAAAGGCAAGTTTTTGATGTTTATTAAATTAAAATTGAGTTGTAATCGAAAACTATTTTTCTTGGTGATTATATTGGCAACATCGAAGCTTTTCGACAATCTACCATATCCCGTGGGAGTGGAGGCGAGTAAGCGAGTGACCCCGCTGTGAAATACAAATTTGCATATATGATAAAATAGTGTTTACATTCAAATTTTCTGGAAAAATGATCTTTTCATCGATGCATTTGCGTTTTATTACATTCTAATATTACTTTTGAACCAGTTAATGTATGTTTTATGATTTAAAACCAATGTAATGTGGATGTATATAATGTCCATTGATTTTGTTGATTTTGATATTTCTTACGATGATATTTTGTAGCCAAAACGCAGAAATGTGCCCAGAAATGTTTTTCATTGGAGTTGAAGTACAACTATTCCTCTTCATTTCAGTATAAATAGTTATTAGGAATTCAGAACTGTTGTATGAAAAAATTATTTATGAAAAGTACCAAAATTACGGTTTTCACGACCACCCGAAAATGCTCTTACTTCAAATATCCATAAAAAAAATTAAAATAATAAGCCATATCAAAATAAAACATATTGTTTAAAAGCTGTAATGATGTTCTATAAACAGTGTAAATTTGATTACAAAATATGCAGGCAAAACGTCGCAGGAGATTTACAAACATTACAAATTTTCGAAAATTCAGACGGCAAAATTAGGCCGAAACTGATAGGTCAAACTTTGAACGGATGTACCGCTTTAATAATGCCCATATGATTACTTGCTCATGACTACCTTTCACCATGCAAAGTTTCAGGTGGGGTTGTATCGGACCATTTCTGAAAATACTCGAAGCTTACGTGGAACGGCTCTTAAAACAGCATAACATGATGATGATAGATGCTTGATCTGATCCATCCATTTAAGATGTTCATTTACCCATGTGCCAAGAACTTTAAACGACGCTTTCCTTTCGAGAATGTCTCCCTTTACTGAAATAGTAGGAATTATATACTTAAGACCATGTACTGTTGACATCTGCTGAGTTGTTATAAGCATATGTTTAGTCTTTGTTCCATTTAGTAGAAGGTTGGATTTGGTTGCCCAGTCCTCGAGTGTTATTTAACTTATCTACTGTGTTAAAGAGTTTGTGTGGTGGACAGTGCATATAAAGCGTGGTATCGTCTGCATATTGATGAAGTTGAGATTATTGGTGAGGTCATTTACGTAAAGGTTAAGAGTCATTGTCTGAGAAAACCATGCAAGGGTTGAAAGATGAGGGTTGGCCGAATCAATTCATACTAACATCATACATAGGTTGGGTGGTAACATGTATAAATATGACAGACTTAGCTTGTCAACCCTTCTCATTCTAGAAATACGACTACCCCTACCCCTCCCCCCAGAAATCACAGTTTTTACCCTTGTAATTTTACCGAAGTTTACGACCTCCTAGAACACTTAAAATGAAACGTATTCTCTTCAAATTTCTTCTGTGTGGAGTTAATACCGTATAGTACTATTTCAATGGGGCTAAAGTGATACCATACTAATTGACCGGAAGACAAATTGAGTAGTATCCGATATATATTATTCTAAATATTTGTGTTTCGAGTGACGATTCTTGCTTATTTTTAACATGATCAACAAAGTTAATGATACAAAGCTATAAATGAAATATGTTGCATGTATATATTGTAAATCAATAAGTAATAAAATAGGTAAATAAAACCATTCAAGACATAGATAACTTGGATAATTAAAAGTCAATTATCGGGCTTGTTAGGGCAATGTCAATCAAAAGGCAATTGATTTCGTTCACTATGTCGAAATGGCTGAGGCAGAATATTCCAACTCAAACTCTCAAAATATCGTGGAAAAAGAAATCATATTTTTAAAGGAAAGTCTGGATTGTATATTAAGTATAGGAGAAGGATATTGTATAGGATATGTCGATACAAACAGTCCCGAGTCAGTAGAAGAACTTTTGGAGAGATTCCTACTGTTGAACTCCACGTGCTTTGTACGCAGCCAGAGTCACTCGAAAGGAAAGGACCACAAGAGGTTTTCCAAAACAGGTACAATAGATTCTATTAATTGTGAATTTCATATACACACGATTCTATCCTATCCTATCCTATCCTATCCTATCCTATCCTATCCTATCCTATCCTATCCTATCCTATCCTATCCTATCCTATCCTATCCTATCCTATCCTATCCTATCCTATCCTATCCTATCCTATCCTATCCTATCCTATCCTATCCTATCCTATCCTATCCTATCCTATCCTATCCTATCCTATCCTATCCTATCCTATCCTATCCTATCTTTTAACGCTATTTCATTTTATCTAGTTTTTCGTTAAGGAGAAATGCCAATTTTTGCAAACAATACAAATGTGATGATGAACATCAATACTGGGTCAGCTGTGATGCATGTGGACAGAATTTCCACGCAAGCTGTCTTGACATTACTAACAGTGAAGCCTTTACTAATTATTTCACATGCCCGTAGTTGTTCTTTTGCCATACAGCAAACAAAAATGTATATCAGATTGACGATTAATTATATGCTTATTTTCCACATTGTATATATTGTATATATCAAATTTAACGATCGTTTCGTTCTTTTCGCACTTTGAGGTGCAAAATCGCAGTTTGCACATGCAGAACCTTTTATATTATCAAAACTTTAGAAATAAGTTACACAAGCAACTTTGTGTGTGTGTTTAGTTAACTTAACAAGCTACTTGTGGACTCGGTTGTGGGCACACACGGACTACTGTAGAAGTCATACAGCGCAAACACTTAATCCGTGAAATATAAAATCAAAATTGTTACTAACAAATAGTTCTTATTTAGTGGCTATCACTTAACGAGAACAGTATAAGAAAAGGCAAAAAAAAAGGAAACAATACTTCATCACAGCTGACCACAGCTTTACTTGTCTAAAATAGTCACTAAATAAGAACTATTTGACAGTAACAAATAGATTTTATTTCACGGATTAAGTGTTTGCGCTCTATATATGGATTTCTTTGACCGCTTATCAATCCAAAAGAAAATATAGCGTACATATTACATAACGTCGTCAAGTGCCAGGTCATGGTGTGTATTTAGATTAAAGATAACTCTTCACTGTCACGCAAGATATATTTAAATATATACACATTGGGGTTCCTTTGTCACTATACATTCCGCTGACCGTTAGTATCGAAGATTGTTTCGGCCTCCATCCTCGCCCGTGATGTAGCAAGACCCCATATTCGCGAGCTTGTAAACAAATCGTCGCCATCTTGGAATCCATTGCCGCGAGAGACTGAGCACTAGCTAAGACACAGGCAGCCCAAGCAAATCACGCAAATTCAGTGGATTTTTCATTTTTTTTTTTTTTTTGCAATAAAATGATACTAAACTTTGTCTGTAGTTATTGTGATGTATTTAAGTACTTTTTGGATGATTTTTGGCTAGTTTTATTTACACAAGGCAGGCGACTCGAGTGGACATTACCTTCACTTTAATTCATCGGCAATTTATCCCCGAAAAATATTACTAGTGGGGGAGAAATTATAAATATGGCCTAAAACTAGCCTAAACTAAACTATTACTTTTGATTCTGATACAGTGGAACAAGGAGGGTTTGATTTTGGGTTTGAGTTTCTCTCAGCATCGCGTTTGTGTATTTTTTGGCGGGTCAAAAAAACCTTTTTTCGTATCAACGATTTAGAGTGTGCACAACTTCTAACGGCTACAGATAGCGTATGGAAGTATTTAAGTATATCTTGATTTGTACAAGTACTATACGGTATTAACTCCACACAGAAGAAATTTGAAGAGAATACGTTTCATTTTAAGTGTTCTAGGAGGTCGTAAACTTCGGTAAAATTACAAGGGTAAAAACTGTGATTTCTGGGGGGAGGGGTAGGGGTAGTCGTATTTCTAGAATGAGAAGGGTTGACAAGCTAAGTCTGTCATATTTATACATGTTACCACCCAACCTATGTATGATGTTAGTATGAATTGATTCGGCCAACCCTCATCTTTCAACCCTTGCATGGTTTTCTCAGACAATGACTCTTAAATAGTATAGGGCCTAGAATGGAGCCTTGCGGAACACCAAAACGAACATCGAGGATCTTTGTTTATCGTTGATTTAGACGAACTGCTTTCTACCACTCAGATAGTTAATAACATTTATGTTATTCTCAAAGTTAAGACCGAAAGTGTCAATAATTTACTAGTAGATTGCAAAGTACATGTTTGCAAATGATCCCAGAACGGTTAATGAATCCAATAGCCAAGGGAAAATTGGGAATCGGAATAAAACTTGCTATCTCTAAGCATAAATCTTGTGTAACATTTTATTTCCGCCGCCTAACTAGTATCGTATATTTTTACTCGCTTTTTACTATTGTGCTTTGCTCTAATCTTTTTTGGAACATGCATATTTAAAGTTTCAGTTTTGTTGTCTAACTACGTTGACATTAGCATTATCATTTGTAGAAAATTGAAATTTGTATACAAAAGACGCCACGACTAGTACTGTTCGTGGTTTTTATCAGCTGAATTGCGAGATTAATTTCTTTGATCGATAGCACATCATCTAGCTAGCTATAGAGTGATTGAAACCGTAGAGTATTGACCATATTATAGCAAAAACCTTATCCACATGCAACAATCTATAGAGTTTGGAAAACCAAAGTTGCTCTATTTCGTGTTATACTTATTGCATGAATATTGACAATAATTTTTCATGTATTATCAGCATAATAATTTTGTTGTCATGAGTTTGGTATCATTTGGTTTGGTCCCTGATTCCGTATTTTCTAGTATCTACCCTGGGTACACTTGCAGGCCAGGTAGTAGATTCATTTACAGGACTGGATATTTGCAAGCCTGGGTTTATTTGCGGGCCTGTGTTCATTTGCGGGTCTGGTTTCATTTGCGGGCCTGTACAGTAATCTATGATATAGATATGCACTAATGGGTGTCATATTGGTTTCATAGTGGTTTACCACGTGCCTCTCACCACTGTCTTCCGTGCTCCAGAACCGGCTTGGGTTATACGCGAGTTAAGACTTTTTGATGTGTCCTATCCCACTACTTTAACCCATGTTCCCATTTAAAAAGAAAAAAAACAGGCTGTTTGTATAATGACTTTTCAAAATTTGATGCTCACTTCGCAATTCTACTCTTTAAAACTATCCATCTCCTAAAACTATATGATAAATTTGTTGTAATAGCTTTGTTTGTGCTTGATTTCACCATAATAATTTGCCAACTATATTTTCGACCAGATTTTTTTTACACCAATATTAAATATTCACTCTCATTAACAAAAAGTCATACTTATATATAAATGGAAACTAGCGAGTAAACTAGTATTGGCTGCGTCAGTGTTTGAAATAAACGATAGGTAATATAATGAAATGTGTAACACTGTAAAAATGTTGACTTAAATTTACTGACGTTTCTAGCTTTAGCCCTTCGTCGGAGTAAAAGTAAAAGTGTAGACTAAGACAGACACTGAGAATAAATAAGAAGCGGGAAAAGTGACGAACCAATCAAAAAGCGATAGCAAATGTTGGATGAGTTAAAGAACAAAAGAAAAAATCAATTGAAAGTGAATCGTTCATTCATGTCAAAGGGTTTCTGTTTACCTAAGTTATAAATTAGTCGCATTTCTTTAGATTTACGGTTATTGTTAGTTCCAGTAATGCGACATAAGCCGAAAGCTGTCATGTGATTAATGTACATGTTATGATTAGCAGAATAAAAATGGCGAGAGACTGTGCTTTGTGTTGTCGTCCGTGCCTATATCACCAACGTGATCGCGCCGCGATCGCCAAGATGTCTACCAGTTTCTCCGACATAAAGCTGTTTACACAAAGTACATTGAATTCAATAAATAACATTAGAGGTAATGCAAGTAAAATGGTCCCTAATGCGATGCGAAGATTTAGGGCCAGTAACAGATGTACATGAAACAATATGGGGACATGTATTACAACGCTTGGATATATGATTATATATTGTTATATATACAATAGATAAAATAATAATTACAAAAACATATATCATAATTGCAAAAATTTACATATGAAATTAATAAAATATTATAATTATTGATCAATCCACTCTTAAATAGTCCAATACTAATGTCCTAAATATTAATTTCTCTTCTGAAGAAGCCTGTAAAATATCCTGCATGCGGTAGAGAGTTCCAGTTTCTTAACAGTCTTGATAAGAAACTGTTACTGTAGTAATAATATACATGAAAAAATACTCGAATTTGATTGGCTTAGAGCAGTGCAGTTCAAGTGTAACACAGTGCAAAGAAGTGTAACACAGTGCAAAAAAGTGTAACAAGTGCAAATTACAAAAAAAAAATTTTGCTTGTGATTGGCTAATAAACAATAGAAATCAGATGAAAGATTATGATGGCGAAAAATTTGCGGAAATTTTGAAGCAAAGTTGACATCCGAGAGGGAAAAAATGGCAGCCATTTTGAATGAGAAGAGTTTTTGTAATGCTTCGCATTTTGTCATTGAAGCACTAAAAAATGGCTAAAAAAAACGAAAATACTAGTAGGAACTTACGTCGTTTCGGCGTAATGTATATAAGAAATAGTGTGAAGAGAGGAATTTAGCCGCAAACTTCTTTTATTTACCGTTTCGTAACGAGTACAATTGTTAAAAGAGAAGGACTTCAACTAGTGAAGAAAGTACATAAAAATATATTAATTACAATGAATTGTTTACAGAAGTTGAAATACAAGTATAAGAAATAAATACTGTATATTGTTTTACCTTAAAAATGTGGCTTCCCACCATAAATATCTAGAAAATTAACAACTCTAATGCCGAGTAACAACTCTATGCCGAGTCAAGGTCCATCTTTGTCAATGAATCCAACGATGATGAAATCACAAGAACAAAGTTTCCTGAACACGTTCAACAACTGCCAGGTTTCCTCCAACTTTAACAACTCGAAGTTTACAGTAAATCCAAACGTCCAGTCAAGCAGTCGTCGAAAGCGTCGATATTTCATTGACAGTGATTCAGATTTAGATTAACTTTCACAGCAAAAAACAGTAAACATTTTACCACATTTCGGCTTAGAAAATTAGAAAAAACTCTTTGAAGTTGGACTTATATGTATTAGAATCCGAAATCGCTTTACATATTCACATTTTGTCGTCAAATAAGCTCATTGAAGTTGGATCCTAAATCGCTTTGAATATGGGGTGTGTCTATAATACGGACGCGGACGATCCGCGGCGGATGGCGGACAGCGGACGAGAAAAAATGAAAAATGAAAAAATAAAAAAATGAAAAAATAAAAAATGAAAAATGAAAAAAAATGAAAAAAATATATAAAACAACTAAATAAACATGAAAATAAAAAATAATAATAAAAAAAAATAATAATAAAAAATTAATAAATAAAAAAAAATTAATGTAATAATTAATATCCTAAATTGAACCATTCTAAAAACAAAACAAAACGAAACGATGTAGGTTTATCTTCATTGGTTTTTGTTTTTGATCTACTAACCGCTGAATAACGGATGACCTGAATGACGTAATAAGTGAATCGCAGCAATTTACACGATACTGTACTCAAACGGCGTACGCTGTGTTGCCATGAATCTTTATCAAAGGGGCTGCTTAGGTTTTTAAGGGTTTTGTAAGCTCTCTATAAGTAAAAATGCATCCGTACACACTTCAAAACCAATATCTGCAGACAACGTTCTCGTACTGTGGCCCGCACCATTCATTTTAAAAACACAGGAACCGTGGACTATATTGAACTGTTCCAACGACTATTAATAATCCGGAGAATTTTCACTGATTTATTTTCTATGTGAGCCCACCATAGATTTACACTCATTTCTAACCATGCACAATTAAATTCTACACATAAACGACATTGCTTTTGAAAATGCTTTTACATTAAACATTCTCACTTTTACGCAAACCATCAACAACTTTATATAAGTCCCACAATCACTACGGCCCTCGACTCTCCGTTGACCTTACATAAATTCTTAAGAAGTGCATATATATTATTATCAAAAGATAGTTCTACCATGTCAGTCATCCACTACTTCGTCGAACAAGTCATTTGAAATAGAAGTAGTAGAAAGGCTGCCTTTTTCGATCTGATTTCGAGACTTCTTCATGACCTTTATTCGCACAAGTTTCTCTTTGTTTCGGCGCCTTTCTCTTTGCACGGCAAGCTTATCTACTAGCTTGTTCGGTCGTAAAATTGGTTTGGAAACTCTTCAGTAGGTCCCTTCTTTCCAGGCCAATGAAGATCATACGTATTTTTTGTAATACTCGTTGTGCTGAAATGACATCGCTCGTGATCGTGCCAAGGATTAACGAATGGTATAAATTCTTTTTTTCCTGATTCCTTCAATTCTTTTAGCGATTTTGGCAGTCTGTCGGGGTATCTGGAATCGCTATTGCATCTACCCCAACAGCAATGTTTCGTACCGACCATTTTAACAATTTGTGTTTGTCCGAATCACGCGGGGGGGGGGGTCTAATCATCTAATCTATTTTTAGACCATGGGGTGCATGTAAGCGTCACATTTTGGAGCAGATTCAGCTATTTGACTATAGTATTTATTGCTATTGAAAAATGGAACATTTCCCCGTATAAATCACGATAATACCAAGGATTCATCTCTGTTCGATTGATCGAGATTGTGTTTTTTGTTGACTTTGAACACACACGTTGAAGGGTGTGTCTATAATGCGGACGCGGACGGTCCGCGGCGGACGGTCCGCGGCGGACGGCGGACGGCGGATGGCGGAAGGTGGACGAGAAAAGGTTCAAATGAAAATGAAAAAAAAAAATGAAAAAATAAATAAACAAATAAAATAATAATAACAAAAAATAATAATAATAAATTAACAAATAAAAAAAATATCCTACATTGAACCATTGAAAGAATTTGAACAAAACAAAACGAAACGATCTACGTTATCTTCATTGTTTTTTGTTTTTGATCTACTAACCGCTGAATAACGGATGATCTGAATGTAATAAATGAATCGCAGCAATTTACATGATACTGTACTCAAACGGCGTACGCTGTGTTGCCATGAATCTTTATCAGAAATGCTGCTTAGGTTTCTAAGGATTCTATAAGCAAGTAACAATCCATCCGTACACACGTGAAAACCGGTAACTATCGCCAGACAACGTTCTCGTACTTTGGCGCGCGCCATTCAGTAACTTTAAAAAACACGTTAGCCAATCTAAATTTGGCGCTTTATCAGGTCACCCGAATAAAGTCACTATTATCTTATAGTTTATTGTACTTGAGTCAAGCAAAACCACATTGAAATACTGACAACTACTAGTTAAGTTTATTTTGGTTTTTCCATAATGTTTGTCAACTATCATTGGAAATTTTGACGAGCAACAGACTAAAATCGATCAAAACTGTACAATGATATTTTCAGATCGAGAGCTATGACTTCAAAATAAGAGTGAAAACAACATGAATCAATATTACTAAGGTTCTTTGGTTACAAGAGATAGAAAAATAGTCCACAAAATGGTTTTATGTAGAAATAGGCCGTATGTGTATATGTGGTTTGAAAGACAGTTGACCTTTTGTCCAGAAGTGTGAGTGATATGTTTTGACAAGTAGCTGGTAGAGATTTTCGTGATTGGGAGATGACAGTCTCTAATTTTCATATCTCTCATAATGATGAAAGTCTATATTTGTTTGTACGAAATTTCACGTAAAAGTAAAGACTATTTTGCAATCTATCTGATAATTTATTTATTGCGTGACACATTAACTTCCATGAGAAGCCACAAGTGATAAGTGACATGGTTCAGATCGGGCAGATTGCTCTGTTGAAGCCGTTGTTGATATAATAAATGATTTGAAATTCACAACAGAAAGTAACTTTGAAGCAGTTTATATCAATTAAATTTGACTTGCCTTAATAGTTATATAATCTCTGGCTCAGGCGTATCTTGGAGTATATGAATCGTATATAGTATATGGAGTATATGAATCGTAATTTATGCTAATATATTATCTCTGATAAATATTCATGGCAACACAGCGTACGCCGTATTCAGATCATCCGTTATTCAGCGGTTAGTAGATCAAAAACAATGAAGGTAAACCTGGATCGTTTTGTTTTGTTTTTAGAATGGTTCAAGTTAGGATATTTATATATTAATTTTTTTTATTTATTAATTTATTATTATTATTTTTTGTTATTATTATTTTAATTTCATATTTTTTTCATTTTCATTTTAGCTTTTTCTCTTCCGCCATCCGCCGTCCGCCGTCCGCCGTCCGCCGTCCGCCGCGGACCGTCCGCGTCCACATTATAGACACACCCCAAGTTGAAGTGATAATTACGAAACCTGTCAAAATTGACATTTTTACAAAGTTTAATAGAGCAGGACACCAGCGTATTTGAAGTTTGGTTGGCAGCGATTCCAAATTTTGTCCCAATACAAAAAATATAATTCGCACTTCCTACCTCGTCGATTACAGATTTTTCTGTTAAAACAAACAAAATTTGCTAGTGCGAATGGGGCCGAATGATTCGCTCTTCAAGACACGTTTGAGATATAGTTGACCTTTCGTATTTTATATCTACGGTATCAGTACCAAAAAATCCAAGTTTGAGATATAGCAACAATATATATATATATATATATATAGGTGAACAAAAAATACAACACAGCAATAGAATAAAAAATCATAGAAAATTACAAAAGAATCGAAGTTCGTCAACACAAAAAATCGAAGTTAGTATTGTACAATATTGTAAACAATAATAAATAAACTTAACTAGTAGTTGTCAGTATTTCGATGTGGTTTTGCTTGACTTAAATACAATAAACTATAAGATAATAGTGACTGTATTCGGGTGACATGAAAAAGCACCAAATTTAGATTGGCTTACGTGTTTTCGGGTTCCTGTGTTTTTAAACTGAATGGCGCGCGCCACAGTACGAAACGTTGTCTGCAGATATTGGTTTTGAAGTGTGTACGGATGCATTTTTACTTATAGAGAGCTTACAAAACCCTTAGAAACCTAAGCAGCCACTTTGATAAAGATTCATGGTAACACAGCGTACGCCGTTTGAGTACAGTATCGTGTAAATTGCTGCAATCCACTTATTACATTCAGGTCATCCGTTATTCAGCGGTTAGTAGATCAAAAACAAAAACCAATGAAGGTAAACCTAGATCGTTTCGTTTTGTTTCGTTTTTAGAATGGTTCAATTTAGGATGTTTTTACATTAATTTTTTTATTAATTAATTTTTTATTATTAATATTTTTTATTTTCATATTTATTTATTTTTTTTCATTCTTTTTTTTTCATTTTTTCATTTCATTTTTTTTTCATTTTTTTCTCGTCCGCCGTCCGCCGTCCGCCATCCACCGTCCGCCGTCCGCCGTCCGCCGCGGACCGTCCGCGTCCGCATTATAGACACACCCTTGAATATGGTTGTAAACGAACGAATTTGGCACGCATTTTGTCAATTAAAATGTCGTCACTTCCTGTCTGTAATGTTTTTAATTTTTTCATGTATATTATTAATAAGTAATCATATGATTTCTCGTTCAATTTGGGATAATTCGCACTCGTGTGTTAGTACGGTCTCTTGCAATTTGTACTCTTTGAAAAACACACTCGTGCGAATTATTCCCAAATTGCACTCGAAACCATATGATTACCTATACTAATTAGGGTTTAGTTGGCATGTGGATTAACAACTAAGGTTTTTGATTTCTATTGTACTAGGGTATCTGACTTTGATTAGTTTTACACCATTTCAGATATCCTAACAACAACATATCAGTTGTCTTGCTAATATATTTATGTATAATTAATTATTGTAAATAAGTGGTGTAAATACAAATATAATATTCATATTTCATCTTTTTGGCAAATTATTCACTGTAAGTAAGTATTTGTTTCCTTCTGGCTAAATACGGTCCATCTGATTGAGATGCTCTCACATGTACTCATGCGCCCTAGGTTTTACATTTTTCAAAAAAACAAAAACAAAACATGCACAGTCTTGTAGTTATATAAACTATAAACTGATATATACTTTACCTATCTTTCATGTAAAATGACGCGCTAACAGTTTTTATATCTGAGTGCACAACGCGAATATGAACCGTGACATCCACTTAAACCAATATATATCGAAATGTATATAAAACGTTGCAACAACAACACTATTAATAGTTAGAATTAAGGTGTATATCTTACCACCAGTTTGAGTTTTTGCTGTAAGATGTTTAGTCCATCCAAGATAATGTTTTCCGTTTACCACTTCTACAAACACCGTGTATGACTTGAACGGTACCAGGTTAATCAGTGTCTTTATGGTAGTCATACCTACGTTAACTCTCTTAAATCCTGACTCTCCTTCGGCTTTGTATTGTAATATATAACCAGTGAGTTTAGACTTATGCTTAATGAGCTTCATAGATAGACGCTGAAAATAAGTACATGATAAGTTTTCTATCAGCAATGAATGGATTGCAATGCATTTACAGTCCATACAATATACTTTAATCTCAATTAAAATTATAAGGCAAAGATTGTACCGTCCAATTGACTTGAATCTCACTAGATGAAATAACGTTTAGTTTTATATCTGTTTGATATCCTTGTGGAACTGAAAAAAAGGAATAGATGAATGGTTAAACTTATATAATCAAATTGTATTAAGAGAAGATTTCTGTAAATACCATGCAAACGCGGCAACACTCAAAAAATCGATTTTGCTCATATTTTAACCATAGGTAGCCCTCAACATGAAACAAATCATGATGGCTTTAGTTAAGAAAAATATTGCATATTTTACGAGAAAATCGCAAAAAACGAAATTTCGTCAAATCGCTGCTTCGAGACGCTAATTTTTATGTCAACTTTTTTTATTTTACTATGTGCAGCACAAAATTTTTCAATAATATTCTGGATTCTAAATGTTAAGATATTGAATATATAACTGTGAAAAATTCAGCTTGGGTAAATGTTATTGAGCGAAGTTATTGAGCTGCAAACTTTTGCAAAATCTTGCTTATTATGCATATTCTACTGTCGGCTAACTCATTCAATTTGTCAAGTCGCGGACGTGATTTGCATAAATAATTACATTTTCCTGCTTTCGAACAGCAAAATGCTATGAAATAAAATCAGTACAACCCAAGCAATGTTTACATTTTAATTAGTTTTGAAAAATATTGCATGTTTTACGAGAAAAGTCTCGAAAAACAACATTTCGTCAAATCGCAGGCATCGATCGAGACGCTAATTTGTCTGTCAACTTTGACGGCCTCGTATGACAAAATTAACTAATTTAATGATTTGGAATGATGGAGAAAGCTGCAAAAATATTACCATAATTAACAATTACCTATTAAAGAAGATTTTTCAAATTTTTCAAAAATTAATATCGCTGGGAAGAAATGGTACCAACGAACAGGATACCGCGGACCGGGCAGATCGTGAAAAACTGGCCCGCTCGCTAGCCAATCACAGCGCGCGAATCACAGGATACCGGACCGAAAAAAAATAAATATATGTTATTTACCGGCTGGGAGGTCCGTATAGTGAAAAACTGCCCGAGGTCTTGGATGTACGGACCGAGGTCCGCCGAGATATTTGTACGACGCGCGTTGCTTTCAAATGGCTTCCCAGTAGTTTTACTGAAAAAGAGCGGGTTGTCAGAAACCGGTTTTCATTCAGTGTGACGGCGCCTCGACAAACTTACAGAAATTTTAATTCTAAAATATTTTAAATTACTGCAGCTTTCTCCATCATTCCAAATCAAATATCGTTTAAAGAGAAAGGGTTTTGTTTATATCTTAACATCAAAGAAAGTCAAGAAACAAAAAACAAGTTTTACAAAGGATTTTAGCTGACACGAACACTGAGTGAACCAAGATGGATGTTGAAACGAGTTGAAATTCGTCGTTCTTGTGGACGTTTGCATCAAGAAAAAAGCCTACTGAAGCTTATTTTTCGATAAATGACAAGAAATAAGAAATTTAGTCGAAGTCACCGACAACTGTTGAAGGAATTAATTTGTCTGTGTCGTAATTTATGAAGAAGATGAAAGTTGAAAGCATTAGGATCGCTGACAGGACTTTGAATCAAGCAAATCGACCTTTTTCAAGGTTGTTTATCCTTTTGTGTGCAGAAAAAGAAAGACAAGAACACTTCCTTACTTCAAAAACGTTGTACACTTTGTACATAAACTTCTCGTGAATTTATAGCATTTTAAAAGTGACTGAAAAGCAAAGACATATCTCATCAAGAAAGATAGCTCAATTCACCGCCGTGTTGTTTACAATGCAAGAAAAGATAAAAACTACAAGTATATTTTTCAACTATTATCGAGGTATGTGAACGAGCTTTATATTCTTTAGAAAATTAAAAAAAAACCTGGTGTATTATCACAACCTTTTGTGTATTCTCGTGTATTCTCTCGTGAGTTTTTGCATTATTCATTTGATTTTCTCAACTTTTGCTTATGTTTACAAAAACAACCAACGCTCGCCATGTAGCTTTTAATTTTCTCTTAGTCGATTATCACATTCTGTCCATTCTGTCAGTGTTTTGGTCAAAGATCTACTATTTTGTTCGATAAATTACCATAATTAACAATAACCTATTAAAGAAGATTTTTCAAAAATTAATATCGCTGGGAAGAAATGGTACCAACGAACAGGATACCGCGGACCGGGCAGATCGTGAAAAACTGGCCCGCTCGCTAGCCAATCACAGCGCGCGAATCACAGGATACCGGACCGAAAAAAAATAAATCTATAAATTCTTGAGTTTAAAGTTAAGATGTCATTAAACAATATTATGAAAGTTTGGAGTCATTTAAGTAATTAATTTTGCCATACGGGGCCGTCAAAGTTGACATAAAAATTGGCGTCTCGAAGCAGCGATTTGACGAAATTTCATTTTTTGCGATTTTCTCGTCAAAATATGCAATATTTTTCTTAACTAAAGCCATCATGATTTGTTTCATGTTGAGGGCTACCTATGGTTAAAATATCAGCAAAATCGATTTTTTGAGTGTTGCCGCGTTTGCATTGTATTTACAGAAATCTTCTCTTAAAACAGTTATGTTTTTAATAATTAAAACGTTTTTAATTTTTACAGCACATGAAAATGAAATACAGATTATGTCAAAAATCTAAGGATGTTGCGTGAGTATTTTTGAAGAGCTAGTCTGATTATATAAGTACAGTCTAATCTTTTTTTGATTGATACAATGAAAAGTCTTCCTCTTACCATCAGCCAAACACCCATCATTATGATAGTGAAATCAGTCGTAATAAATCAAATAGATTGCATTTTCCAAATTTAAAATTTGGTAAGTCATTTCAATTTAACTGAGTCCAGTAACATGTAGACCCATTACATTCCGACAAAGATGAAAAAAATTCCGCGTTCTATTGAAATTAATATTAAATTGAACGAGCAGAAAACCCTCATTAAAAACCACCAACGTTCAAACTTAACAATTACATAAGATTTAAAGCTTACCTATTTCTGTTTTTCCACTGGTTACATTTGTCAAAAAGAAAAGACCAACACCAAGCATATACAGATACCATTTCATGGTGAAGAGACAAGTAGTGTGTATTCTAGTTATTCAGAACGAAAGATATCAATTCTACCACAGCTAACACATACAAATTCATCTTGAATTGTATTGGTTTAAATTCTTCACTGACTGAAACAAGATGTCCAAGCTATTTCGATTTTCTGACACCCAATTAATCGAGTGTTACAGTATATTGTAAACATCCTGAAAAAAATTAGAATATCGAATAAAACTGATATCAATGAAACTATAATGTCCGCTAAAGACTGTAGAAAACCTAAAAGTAGTCTCATGGCAAAACTGTTTCCTCCTTTTGCTAACTTCTGACTATAAGCAACTACTATTAAAGTGAATAAATTTGATTGGATGAGAAACTGAAATGACATGTTGTTTCGAACGTTCATATTTTGTCATATTTCAGTTCATAATTTTTCGGTAAGCTTGGTTAACACAGAGTCCCTCTATTAACTCTGGTTTACATTAGATATAAGCGATTAGCAGAATTATTAGTCAGATGATAACTGTAATACAATAAACATACTTTTAGATTTATAGTATATTATAAATAAGTGCGCTGGTTCATGATTTTGATTTCCTTTGCAAACCGCAGAAATGTTAGGATTATATTCTGTATTTTTATATATTGTGTATTAGATGCTGACGTATAAAAGCTGCGGTTTTCTACTGATTAGTTGTCTGGATTCCGGGTCGAAAGGTACAGACTCAAGCCGTGGTCGGGGTCATGGTTTTGAGTTCTTAGGCAAGACACTTAACAGTGCCTCTCAATACACATGTGCATAATTGGTACAAGGGAAACGTTGGGTGGGAAAACTGACAAACTAATACACAGGCATGATCTTTGTAGATTCTCTGAAGCGGCTAGCTCATCACTAGGGTCAGGCTAACACCAACTGTGGTACCTACACTAACCTCTTCTTAAATCCTAAATAAATACTCACAGCTGATCATTCAAAACCATATTAGCATGCTGATCTAGTTTTACAATTACTATTTAATTAAACTATATTGTATTATATAGTTACAAGATTATACACGGAAGTGGAAGACAAGGAATGTTTACTAGTCTACCCATCCTCTCCTACATCCGCCAAACACGGTCTTATTTTTCTCCCAGCTCGTTTCGCAATTCTTCACATCCCCCTGTACCAATCCCCATTATTTTAATTTGTCTATAGGAAAGACTCATAAGGGGCCGACCGGTAGGAATGATACGTGAAGTAAAGCGCACGGACAAACCAATAATAGCAACTTTGTGATATTGATCATGATCAATATGAAGGGGAACTCATAGGAACATATATAAAAATGTTTCTAGACCACAATCTTGGACAAAAGTAGTTGAGATATTCGCGCGCTTTATACGAATAATGTAAATAACTGTCCGTTTTGCTAACTGACTTTAATTTGATCCCCCTTCCCTCCCCCCTCCATTCAATGTTGTATGTTGGGATTGTCTGGACCACTGGCATTATCTATCAATACATACAACATTGATTGGATGGGGGATGGGGAAGGAAAAGCTGAGAAATGCCGACTAGGGCTATAAAGACCGAAAGTGTCTCAACACTTTTGTCCAAGATTGTCTACAGCACATTTTATAAATTTTCTTCATAAAGACACGACGTGGTTAGCTGAACGGCCATGATAAGTACATAGCCAGTGTACCTAAAAGTCCACAAAGTTTGAGCTATAAAGCATTTAGCATTCAAAAGTTATTGTACAAAGTTCAGATTTCGCGTACTATGTAAATAGACCAATTTAAGCCAATTATGGACATTTTTTAGGTTATGTCGCAATTGATTGTAGTTTTGCAAGTATGGAGATGTCAGTTGACTATGATAGCGATAATTCTGAATTAGAGTAGTCCGATAATGCGTTTCCAAGCGAAGAAATGAGAGTAAATGACGTCCGGAGTGTTAATTTGATAATTTACAGTCAGGCTGATATGGAAAAATTCCCAAAGCGCGCGGATTTCGCCTCAGCTATAGTCGAGTCGTTTTCTCTAGGCACCGCCAATGTCGGTACACTGGTGGTGTTCCCAAGAACCACATCGTGTTTCAGGACAGCACTATCACATTGCCGTAAAACTCGATAGAAACCAAAGGTGGCAATATAGCAATATATGACGCATCGATATGGCATAAGAGCTCACTACTCAAATATACACCATACTTATTATAGCGCGTAATCTTATGTGACTATATTGCTTTCGATGTGGATACCCCGGCCAATATTCTGTACAAGCAAGAAATTATCTAGTCCACATCAAAAACGGTATCATCGATGAGCGCGCGTGGGGTCGCGATAAAAAGCTGAAACTGAAACGACTGAAACGGCTGAAAGCTGAAAGAGCTGAAAGAGCTGAAAGAGCTGAAATAACCCAAATGTTTTATTTTTTTTTTCAAAAATATCATAAACACGAAGTTGTTTGCCAATTTCCGGCTTCCTATATGATCGTTTTAAAAATTATATATATAAATGCAGTTATTCAGTTCTCTTCATGATCACCGACGTGATTTATACTATTCACACAAATATCGACTAATAATGGTTGTATATGTTGAGGTTGCTGTATGGCGTGTAAGCATCTACAGCTCATATAGATTAGTCAGCCTTCACATACAAAAGGTTTTACTCGTATAGACCGTATAATTATTCGCTAACTTTAAAATGATTTTGATTTTGTTTGATTATAGTTCTCCCTATTTTGTCGCCATATGCGACATCAAAATAACCGGCTTATAACGCAGAATAAGTACAAAAGCTATATTTTTTTAATCATATATACGCAAGTAATCTTGTACAAATTTTTGAAGAAAACAGCGCGCGGAGTTTTCTTTCATGAGTCTTTCATGTAACAACTGATGAATGCCACTTTATTTCACTAATCGTGTACAATTCTTCAAAATAGGTATTATTTCAATCCCCATTTACATTGGAAACGAAAGGAATTTAACGAAATATAAGAGTGTGACACAATATCTCTAAACAAGAACTGAAATGAGCGTGACGTTGACCTTTCATGTCAAACTCGCGCGTAAGTTATAAACAGCGATTCGGCAGCTTTTAAAAGCAATCATAATTTTTAACGGATGGACAATTTGTGGATATACAGCATATGAAAAGCAAGATACTCAGGGACATGTTTGTATACTATTTATATAATGCTTATCAAGTGATTTATATTTGCTTATATGCAAGTTATTTATATTTGCTTATTTATATGCAAATTTATATACTGCTTGTTTTATAATTATACTAATTATTTAAAAATGTAAAAAATGTATTTCAGCTCTTTCAGCTCTTTCAGCTCTTTCAGCTCTTTCAGCTCTTTCAGCTCTTTCAGCCGTTTCAGTTTCAGCTTTTTAACGCGACCCCCTATTTATAAATGTCAAAGCTACGCATTGATATGATGTAACATTTGTAACAAAGTTATGACGTCTAAAAATTACTACATAAAAAAACATCATTAATCCACAAATGACGCACGATTTAAAACAATGACATCATATGTATTACCTGCGCGCACAATAAATAACAGTACTTCAAGTGATCATCACTTTAGCTGAAACATTTCGTTCAAACATAAACATCACGTCATTGCCGATCTTTTGATACCAAAACTATGCAGTGTACTAACTCAGAGGCCGTTACAAGCGCAAACGACAATGAAGAATTGTCTACATCATTGTACGGTGGCCCACAAGTGTCACGGCAAAACAAAGAATCACGGCACAACTCCCAATACCCACGGCACAACTCCCAATACTCACGGCACAACTCCCAATACTCACGGCACAACTCCCAATACTCACGGCACAACTGCCAATACTCACGGCACAACTCCCAGAACTCACGGTAAAACTCCCAGAACTCACGGCAAAACTCCCAGAACTCACGGCAAAATTCCCAGAACTCACGGCAAAACACCCAGAACTCACGGCGGAAGTTAAAAACCTCACGGCGGAAGTGAAAAACCTCACGGCGGAAGTTAACAAAAGGCGGGAATGGTTGACCACATATATGACCAAAAGACAACAATACCCTGCGAGTCACGTCGAGGTCAAATGCAAAATGGCGGACACGAATGAAGATTTTTCGCAAGAAGAGCTGATAACTTTCTATTTCTACAGAGGTTTTCAGTACGAGTAAATTCGCATGCTTCTCTGCAAACGTCACAAAATAGAGATAAGTACTTCTACCCTCAAAAGGCGAATTGAAAGTTACGGCCTTAGGAGACGTAATATTTCCTACAATCACGGCGAACTTGAGAAGGAGATTAGAGAAATCGTGGATGGACCTGGTTACTTGAAAGGCTATCGTTCTGTTTGGCACACACTTCAGATGAAGGGTATCAGAGTTCCTAGGTTTGCAGTGCAATCACTTTTACGCGCCATCGATCCTGAAGGAACCAAGGAAAGAAAGGCCCATAAACTTAAACGAAGAATGTACCAAAACCCAGGCCCTAACTTTTCTTGGCATTGCGATGGCTACGACAAACTTAAACCATTTGGTTTTCCTATTCACGGTTGTGTAGATGGATTCAGTAGGAAGTTGTTATGGCTTTTTGTTACTCGCACAAACAATAATCCAAATAGAATAGCTACTTTCTATTTAAATGCTGTTAAGGAATTTGATGGGTCTCCAGTTAACCTGATAACAGATCTTGGAACTGAAAATGGAATAATTGCGGGAATTCACTCATTTTACAGAGATGATCCGACGTGCCACAGATACGTTGCTTCTCCAAGGAACCAACGAATTGGATGCTAGTGGTCTAACTTCAAGAAAAGCTCTTCGACATGGTGGATCAATTTATTTAAGATATGATTGATCAACAACAGCTAGACACTTCATCTGAATTAGAAATGGAGTGTTTGTGGTTTAGTTTCTCTGGTCTTCTTCAGAGCACCCTTGATGAGATTAAAGAGGAGTGGAACTCACATTATATTCGTGCCTCTAGTCATGAAACCGTCAAAGGAAGACCTGACTCATTATACTATGTTCCTGAAATGCATGGGTCTTATTCAGATTATATTTTACCTGTGCCAGAGGAGGAGGTAAGAAAAGCAGAAATGGAGGTTGTTGACAGCACAGATGATAACATTTATCAGGATTATTTTAAATATGTGATGACGGAAAGTGGTTTGTCTCTTCCAACTAATTGGAGAGGGAGTTTACAGCTGTATTCTTCACTGCTAAATTATGCTCGTAATGGTGCTTGATTGGTGTTAGCATAATAAAGAAGACTGAAAAATGCCTGAACAAGATTAGTATAAGCTGAACATTTGCTTTTTATATATATATATTGATTTAAAAGCAATGAATGATATAAAGACTCACATTACTATACAGTGATTTATTTTTATCCATGAAAGAAAAACTATTTAGCTAGTAGTAGTCTTAAAGAAGAAAGATTAAGTTACCTATTAATAATAACTTATTGGTGTGATTGGGTGAAAATTGGTGAAGTAAAATCACTATTGAAGCATTTGACACATGCCAAACAAAATCAGAGAACTGGTAACAATACGAAAAATGTATATTTACAATATCTATTAATCCTGCCTAGTTTGTAACAGTAGAATCCCCCCCCCCCCCCCCCCCAAAAAAAAGAAAGAAAAATCCCTTTTCTTTTCACTTTGGAGGTGTTGATGGCCCTAGTATAGAAGGGGGGGGGGGGGGGGGGGGGGGTGTGCAAAGTTATAGCAAAGTGCAAGAAAACACAAACTGCAGTTATGTAACAAAATGTAACTTGTAACTGTCATTAAAAACAATAAATCACTTTATACTAAATATTTCATGATATGCAATCAATCTGTAACTTACAACTTTAGATTTGCATAAGTATAATGGTATATAATTTTAACTTGTAACTGTCATTGCACAACCCCTATCAAACTGTTGCACCAGAGAATCTTACAATTGGTTGTTAGAGTGCAAACAATATAAGCGTGAAACAAGTAGTACTAAATAGTGCTAAATAAAAAATAGAAAACAATAGAATTAGCATAAAATATCACTATTTAGTACTAATCATGTTGCACGCTTTTATGTTTGTACTCTACAATTGACTTGTGCTCTAAAATAAGGATAACAAAATTTTGCATTGTAAATTATATTGTTCATATTCTCAATTTACACTGCCCTGAACACTGGAGAGAAGCATTACAACTGTACAATGAGTTGTTAAACATTGCTTTGGATGATTATTAGAAGAAAAAAAAACTCAGTAAAACATTGTTACTTTTAACTGGGAACTTTTATTGAATACAAAGCACTAAAATCAAAGATTAATTATTTTTACATGCTAGTTGAGCAAATAATAATCACATCAAGAATTACAAACTCATTCAAATTTAAACTTTAAGGTTAACTCTAAGGCTTTTTTGACATATCTGAATTTCCAAGCCTGCATAGGTGTTTCTGTGTTGGGATAACTGCCCTTCCAAATCCCAATATACATGAATAAAATTCTCAGGCATGTTAACAGCATTTGCTGAAAGAATTTAAATTGTCTTAATTGGGTTTTGAAACATTCAAGCATATTATTCAAATAAATTATTCAAAGTTACAAGATGAATTTTGCTTGTATTTGTGAAATATGTGTGTCATGTGACCTATTATGTCAAATTGTCTTTTTCAAAATGGAGTGATGGAGACAAAATGAACTTTCTGGTTTTTATTCTTGTGCCCTTTATAAATCAAAACCACATTGTTGCACCATCAGTCATGTTTAAATAGAATAAGCTATGATTTGTGGTCATGTGACCTGTTTTGCATATTAACCCCCTTAAATACCAATGATGGTCAGCAATGAGGGCAGATATGCAAACAGCACAGTACGACAAGAATAACACAACAGAAATACTTTAGTCTCCATCAACCCATATCATGAAAATGCCATTAAATTGTTACTTTTTCTTAAGGTAATATACATTAGTCCCAAAACTTGAATGAACTGGTAGAAATCAATAACACAAATATATACCAGGAGTATTTAACCCGCAGCAACCATAACAATAGAGAGATGCTGACTCTTAATAGTTTGCTAGAAGGAATGCTATATAATCTCAATAATGTTAGACAGAGAAATTAGATTTTTAAGGGTACTTTCACAGTGTTTATTCTTGAAACAACAATTTCACCTAATGATTTTAAAATCAAAACCTCAAAGCCTGGAATAAGGTAACTCGAACAACAGTAATCAAGGAGATGCCATTACTAAGACCTCCTTACTTCATGTAACAATTACTAACAGCACTAGATATTGTACTGTGTACGTGATACACTATAATTATCAAATAAATTAGTGCCTGGAAAAGGCCTGTCCCTTACAAAATGCTAACAAAAAAAATTCCCGAAATATTTTATCCTCACCCATGTGGCAAACAGAGAATGTTATCTCCCGTCCACAAGCCCCCACACATGGAAAACAAACACTATGGGAAGGATTACGAATCATGCATTCATGGTCAAATTTGACAGTGATTGAAAATGTTTTGTCAATGTCTCTGTGTTTCTGGCCAGTAAGCCAACCAAGTACTCCTGCTGGGCTAAGGTCAGGTGTGTTGAATGCCTCATTTTCATCTACTAAGTCATCTTCACCGTCATTGCTGTTACTCCATGCAACCATTTCAGTATATCCATTTACTCTTTCCTCTTCAAGACCGAAAAGAAAGTCCTGAAAATTATCCATCAAGGCTTCTTCCAGTGGTAGACGAGAACTTCCTTCTGGGGAATATTCAGGGTTCATTAACGAAAACAAGTAATTAGCATCAACTTGTTCTTGATGCCCTGACACAAACAAATCTCTCATTGCTTGTGGATGACTTGTCAGCATATCTGCAACTCCATAGAGTTCCATACCTTTTTTGAATTCCTTAAGATATATACTCCTCCGCATTAGGATGCTGGCAGAAACAGAAGATACAATGTCACTTCCATGGTCTTCATCTATACGTCCAGTGTATGCATGGTCCATGATGACCTCTTTGTGCATCAAGACATTATCCTGAATGGAATGTAGCAGTTCTTGTTCAGTTTTTGTCAAAAGCTTTTCTTTATCAACCATTGTGAAGTCGATATCTTTGTTTGATGCTAAAGTATCATAGACAGTAGCTGTTAGGAAACAAGGTGGGGGTCCACCCTGAGCCAAGCTTGTGGCAACTATCACACCGCATGCTCTGTAACTTCCATTTTGTAAATTATTTGTTGAGTGTACTGGACTTCCATCAGGAAAGAAAGTATTTCCAATATCTGTAACTGTTTCAGTTAGAAACTCTTTACCTAAAGCTCCAGTATCTATTCCATTCTCTCCTACAAACTTGATTTTTAGCTGTTGCTCGGGACAAATATTGCTTGTTGCTCTTTGCCACAAGGCAAGTTGTCTTTGTAAAGAGGCACCTCTACTTGTTACTATAAACAAAGAGTCTTTTTCAACTCGTAACACTCTCTTTTGTAGAAGCTTGCGTATGTCTGCTTCATCATAAATGTTTACATGTAAATCCTCCAGTTTGCTATCTTCATTTTCACATCCAACTGCACTATTTCATTGGTCATTTTTGGTTTCATAAGTGTCACTATCTGACAAACCAGATGGCCCAGCTTTGGCCCAGCTATGTTCTGTCACGAGATCACACTTTCTGCGTTTGATGGGGATGTCATGATTATCTTTGGGATGATTTACTTCATCATCATCTTTGACTTTGTGATCATCATCATCTTGATGACCAGCCATTAAAGCAAGGTTTTCATTTGTACAAAGGTATAATGTTATTCTTTTGTAATCTCTCATTAACTTTTCTTTGTAACGTTTCAGTCTGAAAACTTCTTTGTTGGAGCCTGGCATAAATAATGCCTCTTGCCCATCTTGAAAAAGCAAGGTATAATCTTTTTCCTCTTCATACAAATCACTATGAAAAGTTTTTATTTTAACCTTTGCTTTGTCGAGAAGTTGTTGGAAGTCTGCGTTGCTATCTGTGCGCAGAGGCAATCTTTTTCCTCTTTTTTCTTTTAGCAAACCTTCGTTTGAGTCCCAAACCATGATTCCAATATTTATTATCACTTCATCATTCTCATCATTACTTTTTTTGTTCTTCTTGTTTAGTTGACTCTTGTTAGGTTTCCCTCGACCACTTTTGTAATCAATAAATGATTTTATATTCAGCCGGCCAAAAGTAGACTGTGTATTTCCCTCTGCTGCAGTTGAGGTACAGAGCCAGCAGTTAAAACATCTAAAAAAAGAAATAATAAATATTAACTTGAATGCAGCTCAAAAGAAACAAGAACTGTGAAACAAGCTAGTTTGTTATGCATAATCTTCAGTTGTAAAGATGTATACCAGCCCCTTAATGTTCACTAGAGATAACATCATCTATATTTTGTATCTGATTGGTCAGTGTGAATTTAGCAGTTAACATGCTTCCTTATTTGTTATTACTTCTTATAAGTTCATCTCTTAGACATTTTGATTATTATCTAAGAATAATGCATGCCTGTCGATTCCTCAGTACATGTAGCAGGCTTGCAACGTGGACATCTGAATACATCATCTTCGCAATAAACTCTAATACACCCACTCTCCGACTCATGCACCTTGGGAGAAAAGATCATCCTGCATCCAACCACACTTTGGGCATATTTCTGAAAAAACTTCCCCTGAGCCATATTTCTCTGCCAAGTCTTTACTAACTGTAATTATACACGTCAACAAATCTGTCTTACATATCTAAAAAATAAATTTATAATTTTACTTTGTAAAATACATCTACATCCCTGCTGACCCCGAGGAAAGGTAGGTTTCTCATCTCTGTACTTTCTCCCCAGCCCTCTTCCCTCTTAATTTTGTATTGCCTAAGTTACATGTACTGTAGTTAAGTTATATAAATGACAGTTGTTAAGTACTGTAGTTTACGAGGATTTTATCACTAAGCCACCTATTATTGTCGCGTAAACGTACGAATCGATGATATCTATCGAACATTTACATAACCATGAAACAAAGTAAGACCTCTGGACCTCTGGCGAAATAGGAAGCCTGATTTTTGATTCAATATTGTCAGTAGTTATCAGACCAAGCCATTCTACAGATCAGAAGTCAATCCAATTTTGTCTAATACTTATTTCAACTCACCTTTTCCACACTTTGAGCAAAAGCAATCTTCATCTGAGATCAGTTGAACGCCACAATGATTGCAAAACATGACAAAATGAACGATGAAAAATATTTCTAACAGTATTTCTGGTCGACAGCATGGATGACCTTACCACCGTGCCTTGCAAAACAAAGACAACCCAAATGTGTAAAATTGTACTTCCGCCGTAAGGTTTTTCACTTCCGCCGTGAGGTTTTTTAACTTCCGCCGTGATTTCTGGGAGTTTTGCCGTGAGTTCTGGGAGTTTTGCCGTGAGTTCTGGGAGTTTTGCCGTGAGTTCTGGGAGTTTTACCGTGAGTTCTGGGAGTTTTGCCGTGAGTTCTGGGAGTTTTGCCGTGAGTTCTGGGAGTTGTGCCGTGAGTATTGGGAGTTGTGCCGTGAGTATTGGGAGTTGTGCCATGAGTCTTTGTTTTGCCGTGACACTTGTGGGCCACCGTATCATTGGGTGCACGAAATGTCCGACAAGTGTACTTGCTAACGTACAGTAAGGCAAACGAGGAAAGGTTTCTCACACGACGCCATTTCGCCGATGCTGTTATAGATGCTTTTAAAAACAACACAGCCCAGATTGAACATTGGGTTTGTGCAAGAGAAAACCACTCTAACGGCGGGATTCACTATCATCTAGCAGTGAAATTAGACCGTATTCAAAGGTGGCTAACAATTCGAAAAGCTTAATTACATGAAGAACATGGTATAAATGTACATTTTTCCAGTAGTCATTATAACTATTACTCAGCATGGAGTTATGTAACCAAAGAGGATGACGACGTCTTAGAGAGTGATGGTCATCCAGATTTAAGCGCAAAATGTTTTGCAAAGTTTATTCTCGAATAATTATGTTTTCGTTATAGCGCTGTAATCTGCGCATGTAACTATGCCGGACACAAGAAGCTGCTGAATGTGTTATTGCTATATCAATAATTATTTTAATTTTAATTTTAATTTTAAATAATTTTATATGTGCCAATATATGTCTATATATATATTGATACATATACTAAGATATGTGTAGTGTATATATTTTTAACTACTATATGCTTATATGCATGTTTGTACATAAAACAACTCGTGTCATGTTGTGTAAAATATATATTACATATTGCCTGTAATTAGTTTTGTCAATAAAGGTCGAAAGAGAAATCTAATTGGATTTGTTTGTGTGACTTATGATTGTACTTGTGTTACGTGACCCTGCATGTGAGCAATATACCGGAGTACTTACTATATGAAAAACACGCATTTACAGCAAGAAATATCACGATTTACCGCTATGAAAATTGTATAGAATAGTATAGAGAACTCAAATATGCATTTTTGCACGATTTACCATTTTCATTTTCCTAAAAAGGGAACTAAGACATCTCTTAAAAGGCCGTTCGCGTAAGAATCGCCCGGTGACTTTAACTTTGAAACACAGATTTTGCTCATCTCTTGTACATTGAAAGGCTATCATATACCAATAACAAAACCACATTTTAAATCAGTTTTTCTTTTGAATTTTTTATGTTACGAATTTTTTTCCGTTATGACTTGGAGAGGCCCGTTCGGAGCAATTTCGAAGGTCAAATTTCATGCAACTTTGAACGACGATATTTCACGAAATAATTAATTCCACCCAAAACAAATACCATAATGAGTTAAATTGGGTATTTATTGATAAACAAATGCGATTTCAGGCTCATTGAGTGAAAACCAAGGAAATAACATTTTTTTATTTTAACCTATGTTACGCACAAATACCGAACACGTGAAAACACATCACACAAAAACTCGAATTTCTAGAAAGTGGGGCGTGCAATTGGAATTAAGTAAGTGCAGGCTAATAGTAGATAGGATAGTAGATGTAAACAACAAAAGAAATCTTGCGGCTATCATTTAACAAAAAAGTTACAGCCTCGCAAACTTACCATAATTCGGCTTTTTTGATAATTTGCCTTCATTTTGACCGTCTCGTTGAAATAAAGAATTGCATCGAGATCCTTCATAAATGTGCCTGAAACCATAAGTTATGAAAGAAAATGTTGTACAAATGCATAGAAATTATATTTAAAAAGAAATAGCGTTAATTTTGGCAAATAACTTCGTCTTAACATGCCTAAAGTTCGATATTTCTCACCTCGATCAGTTCTCGGCTTTCCCTTGTCGATATGCACAGAATATAAAACTTCCATTGCCAGAGGCTTTTTCTTTTAGACCTCATTTACGACATTATGGTATTTGACTTATAGTTTTCTTCGCACACTCGCTCAAACAGGCGAAACAAGACACATAAACAACACGGCAGCAGCGATCCGCCATGTTTACTTTCTGCTAGACAACCGCTGGACAAAAAGAGACCTGGCTCATCTCAAGCAACACAGGGTACCCAGTCTAAAAATTTGCATAAATCGAGGTGCTGCTGGTCGGAAATTGACTATATCGATTCTATAAAATAAATGTACCTTTATTGATACTCAAAACAACTAGTGTCTTGTCAAAATATTATTATTTTACGCGGGATACCTAAGAGATCCCCAAAATCGCTTTAAACGCGCTTTCCACGAAATGTTGCTGTTCATGTGATTTTATTGTAATTAGTAAATTTTTAAGCACAGGAAAATTAATTCAGTTAATAAAGAGGGATTGTTAAGCGTGGTCAATCTTTTGCTTAAGTTCTAAAAATGCCATGTCCAACTGAACTGACAGATATAAACGTTTACCGCAACTGTGAAAGTATCAAACTCTTTATTGTCATAAATCAATTGCGTACGCTAAGAATGTACCGCAATGTTATAAAAATCGATATTTAAGAGGTAGCGAGCGACCAACGATTAACAACTCTACTCTTTATTATATAGGGTATACTATCCTCCAGTCCCGAATATAGCCGAGTACTTCCACTGTAAACTAGATAGCACTTGATTAAACTTTGTCTATGATCTTGCCGCGCTAATTATCCTATCGCTAATTGAGATAACATTTCTTTGAACCAACGACGTTGTATCTCGATCTAACTGCAAATATGTCTTTCGATTGCTTTTTGAACAAAAATGATTATGTTAAAACTAGCTGTGGTCCGTCACGTGGATTAAGTGGTTTTGTGCGTGTAACGGAATGTAATGATTCGGTGGAAACCCATTTGGTTAGTAACCACCTTTCTAAGGAGCATCTGAGTGAGAGTCAACTAATACTGGCCAGGGCTGGTATGTTTTATTTAGATCACGAGGATGCTAGAAAAGTGTGGATATGCTATCAACACCGTCATACCTTAGGAAAATTCTGGAAAAGTACAAAGGTAACATGTCATCATCCTGAACACAGTGGTGTCAAAAAGAGTCTCGAGGGGTGCTCGACGGACCTTTTAGGGTCGAAAATAAGACCCGGCCTCGCGTTCCTTTTAGGGTCTCGAACTGGCACCGTAACTTTTTGAACCAGTTTTCAAACTTAAGATTATACATATTGAAAATTTTTTTAATGCGGTCGTACCTTTTAGGGTCTGAAACCATCTGAGATCAGTATCTGAGTTAATTTATGCATACCTTTTAGGGTCATTGTCAAAACCGTCCGCCGAGCACCCCTATCCATTTTCTAGGGGTGTCCCCCCCCCCCCCCCCCCGGGATGTATATAAGGGCAAAATAGAACATTTAGGCTTCAGGGGCCGGTTGTACGAAGAGTAGATAGGGCTACCAGCGAATAAAATTTAAAAACAACTTATGCAGTATAGATTACTTTATCCGGTGGATAATTTTATACACCTTTCGTACAATCGGCCCCAGTAGTACAATGAATTAAATAAGAGTGTAAAATTAGTATATTTCCCAAACAAGGTAAAAAAATGTAGAGCCGAGTGCATCATCAGAGCATCTTATTGAATCCAGCAAGCTCACCTATTCTATGCTTGTATCATTTCACTCTTTTGATGATCAAATAAGTATGAAAAAAACGCGATTAATTTTTTCCGTGCATATTAATTGCGCGCGTGATATGACAATATTACTAGTGCTATTAGAACGTAAAAATTAGTAAGAACGTTGAGTTACTTTCTTGACACACATTCAAGACCATTCAAAGTTGCATGACAACTACCATACCATATGTAGAATGCATATTATATATAAATGACAAATATGTACTCTTAACTGCTAGTCACTCAAATAAAAATTGTATCACTGAGTAGCTGAGAATGGATACCAAGTAAAGTTGTGTATTTTCCATGATTTGTCATGTGTTTAGATTGAGGGGTCAATTAATTATTATACTAATTCGGTTCCCTCTCTTGACGTGACTAATGAATGGAAAAAATGTTCCCATGGCCACCTCTTTTATTAAGTACGTAGTTCTTTCGTATAATACCCTCCATGCTTGTTATTTTACAAAACAACGACCTTTTTTCAAAGAAAATAGCTAACTAGTTAAAAAACGATATTTGATGAGTAACCAACAGCACTTGCTCGATTTATACAAATTCTTAGACTGGGTACCCTGTGTTGCTTGAGATGAGCCAGGTCTCTTTTTGTCCAGCGGTTGTCTAGCAGAAAGTAAACATGGCGGATCGCTGCTGCCGTGTTGTTTATGTGTCTTGTTTCGCTTGTTTGAGCGAGTGTACGAAGAAAACTATAAGTCAAATACCATAATGTCGTAAATGAGGTCTAAAAGAAAAAGCCTCTGGCAATGGAAGTTTTATATTCTGTGCATATCGACAAGGGAAAGCCGAGAACTGATCGAGGTGAGAAATATCGAACTTTAGGCATGTTAAGACGAAGTTATTTGCCAAAATTAACGCTATTTCTTTTTAAATATAATTTCTATGCATTTGTACAACATTTTCTTTCATAACTTATGGTTTCAGGCACATTTATGAAGGATCTCGATGCAATTCTTTATTTCAACGAGACGGTCAAAATGAAGGCAAATTATCAAAAAAGCCGAATTATGGTAAGTTTGCGAGGCTGTAACTTTTTTGTTAAATGATAGCCGCAAGATTTCTTTTGTTGTTTACATCTACTATCCTATCTACTATTAGCCTGCACTTACTTAATTCCAATTGCACGCCCCACTTTCTAGAAATTCGAGTTTTTGTGTGATGTGTTTTCACGTGTTCGGTATTTGTGCGTAACATAGGTTAAAATAAAAAAATGTTATTTCCTTGGTTTTCACTCAATGAGCCTGAAATCGCATTTGTTTATCAATAAATACCCAATTTAACTCATTATGGTATTTGTTTTGGGTGGAATTAATTATTTCGTGAAATATCGTCGTTCAAAGTTGCATGAAATTTGACCTTCGAAATTGCTCCGAACGGGCCTCTCCAAGTCGTAACGGAAAAAAATTCGTAACATAAAAAATTCAAAAGAAAAACTGATTTAAATTGTGGTTTTGTTATTGGTATATGATAGCCTTTCAATGTACAAGAGATGAGCAAAATCTGTGTTTCAAAGTTAAAGTCACCGGGCGAGTTTTACGCGAACGGCCTTTTAACTGTCTGTTTACGGTAAATCGTCGGAATGTTATAAAGAATATGAAATATATCTTGCGTCAATCAAATATGATCCTCACATCACCATAGAAACTCGTGCATTTCATATAAAGGGGGGATTATGTTACAAAATCTATCTGAACGTGTTGCTGTGATAAGTATTACAGTCAGTTATTTGAAAATATACCATCTCTTTATTGTTACTAAGATAAACTACAAGAAATATAAATACTAATATTTCAGCCTTCTGCCCTTGTTAGTAATTATTTGGTCTATTCGCCGTGGCATTGAACCTATGATGTTATTTATAACTTGAGTGTCTGAGTTGAGAATAACATTTTTGACACGTTTTGTAAATTGCTCAAATGATTCACAAGTTATTTTTTCTTTCACGGCCTGATCGCTTAAATTTCTCTTAACTATACTAAATAGGTTCTGAATAGGGTTGAATCCGGTAACCTTGGCGGGATGGATAACAAGTTCGCCCTCACTTTCTTCAAAGCCTTTCTGGCGCTTGCGCTATTTTTGTGATGGGTCACCGTCCTGAATGAATAATCGGCTTCTCTTTTTCGATCTTTCTAAAATTGTAGTGAAATGTTCGAGGATGAACTTGGAATAAAACGTGCCGTCCATGTGTTCGTATTCCTGACATAACACAAAGCCACAATTGAAGGATATAGCTACAAGTATATGTAACACTTTCCCGCCAGAACCAACATGACTGCCTTTGGCGGTACAGGAGATGTCTAATGCTTTATCCTTCGTTCTCCATATCCTTCCCTTTGGTGTTCTTGCTTGGTCGTATGGGTTTTTCTTGTACCAGAAGCTCACCCCATCAAGATAGAAAGCAACTTTTTTGATCCAAACAGAAGTATCATACCCTCGCTTCATGTTCTTGGCGAATGTCAATCTAAGGGAAAGGTCTTTCTTGGTAATCACTCCTTTCTTACGTGCATTAAGGTATTTGAATCCATTATCCTTTAGTGTTCTGTTGATGGTGGATATGGATGCTTCGCTCCTCGTAAGTCCCATTTCTGATCTTAAGGTCGTTAACGTGAAATGTCCAGTTTCTTCACGCAACGTCTCATGGAACGGACTGATCTTTCCTTGAATTTTCTTTCCCTGCCTCGATCAATATCTTTCTTCGGTGGTTTTTTTTTTGTTACTTTCTAAAAGTCGATACAGCGACGAACGGCTGATGTACATGCAGTTTGGTGGCAATTTCTGACACTGTCAGTCTACTCTCTTCGTAATATAAGCGTGCTTGAGCACGAATCTCGGGAGAAATCACTCTCGTAAACACCATGTTCACTTTTGATTTTACAACGAATGACGCGCGCTTGGAAATTAAGAGAGAATGTCACGAAGAATCAAACAAAATCTCGATTCACCGGCAACATTCAAAAATTCGAATCGGCTCATATTTTGGTATTAGGTAGGCCCTAAGGTAAAACAAATCAGGATATATTTAGTTTGCTGAAAAATTATTTTGTTTTCGAGAAAATCGATAAAATGTATTTCACGCATAATTAACGCTGTTCGATGGTCGAATTATAGCCCATGTTTGGAGGTCTCGCTTGACCTGGCAAAATATTCTAACATCCATCTAATCTCATAAACTTTTAAAGCATTCTTTTAAGGATGTTATGGACAAAATTCAGATTCTTTCTTTGAATTTGAAATGAAGTATTTATTTTTTCCGTTGAGCACCTCGACGCCATGTTATAAACTAAGGTCACTTCAAAAAATTATTTTCCTATGTGCGAAGTGAAATAAACGCTCGAAATTTAAAATTTAGTAAGCAGAAGGAAGATAGTTGTAGCTGGTATGGTTCTTTTTCTGGGGTTTTTGTGCGGCTCTCCGTACGAGAGTTCTTAGTTTACTGAAATTTCGTTCTACGGCGATGTCGGCAACTTAAAAGATAATGGGGAATATGCGATATCTTAACGGATTTATTTACTTAAATTGAAAGAAAAAGAATAAAATGCTATAAGAAAAGTACTAAAAGAAGTCACGATATAATTAATGCCTATATTTTATTTGCAGCCATTGTCGATCATTACGCTTAGTCTTTCTCACTGTCCGGACGCAGACTAGTCACGCGACGGAATTGAATTCTTATATTGTCGCATTTTTCATTTAATACTGAATTACAATCAGTCGGGACAGAGCATTTTTTTATTAGATTTGTTTATTCCTGGGTGTCTATTATTTGTTTAAGGTGTTAAAAAGTCGAGGTTTTTACTGATTAGAGTACATCAGTAGAATGTTATGATTGGCCGGTAATAGACAGTCAGTTTGAGCATGGTTAACACTAGTAAATCGATCACTTGTTTGATGTATTCCTATCTGTTTTTTTTATGTCTTGATATTGGGTTTGACTTCCAGCGAAACAAGAATGGTATTTGATAGATATGGATGCATCGATAGTAAAACTTTTATTATGTAATTCAGAATGAAGACAATATCTTATTACTAGTGATAATTAAGCCCATATTGGTCACGCAACGAACTATCATCATATCCTCATGAACACCTAGTTAAAAACTCGGGTTAAAACGCGTTTCTATTAAAAAGAAAACAAAAGTTTCGCCTGGTGCTTAATGATGATTTTGGGTACATGGTAGTATACAAAAATAAAGAAAAAATAGAGTGAAATGAATGGGTTGACGGACAATGAAAGCGAACACAGACAATTATGAATACTTACACCTGTCAATTCATATCAATGTGCAATTAGTTAATAAACAACATCCTGAGTGGTCCGGCGTTTGGCGCCGGTAAAAAAAATACGTTTAAAACAGATAGAAAATGAAATTGTACACGGTTAAAAGATTTACCTGAACCTACTGGAATATGATATCCCATTTTGAAAAAACTCAGCTGCGAGTCCAGTTTACCTATTCCTCAGTCAGTTTCAAAAAGAGTCAGTAATTTTGATTTCAACAGGCCATGGCTACAGATGATCGCTGGTACCTAAACCAAGTTTTGAGCGATGACGTGAACATATATCAATGATTACGAATACAAAATAGGCATTAATTATATCTTGACTTCTTTAAGTACTTTTCTTATAGCATTTTATTCTTTTTCTTTCAATTTAAGTAAATAAATACGTTAAGATATCGCATATTCCTCATTATCTTTTAAGTTGCCGACATCGCTGTAGAACGAAATTTCAGTAAACTAAGAGCTCTCGTACGGAGAGCAGCACAAAAACCCCAGAAAAAGAACCATACCAGCTACAACTATCTTCCTTCTGCTTACTAAATTTTAAATTTCGAGCGTTTATTTCACTTCGCACATAGGAAAATAATTTTTTGAAGTGACCTTAGTTTATATAAACATGGCGTCGAGGTGCTCAACGAAAAAAAAAAATACTTCATCTCAAATTCAAAGAAAGAATCTGAATTTTGTCCATAACATCCTTAAAAGAATGCTTTAAAAGTTTATGAGATTAGATGGTTGTTAGAATATTTTGCCAGGTCAAGCGAGACCACCAAACATGGGCTATAATTCGACCCTCGAACAGCGTTAATTATGCGTGAAATACATTTTATCGATTTTCTCGAAAACAAAATAGTTTTTCAGCAAACTAAATATATCCTGATTTGTTTTACCTTAGGGCCTACCTAATACCAAAATATGAGCCGATTCGAATTTTTGAATGTTGCCGGCGTATGTTTGATTCTTCGTGACATCCTCTCTTAAGCGTTTGTTACATTTTTTCTTTTCCTTATATGGAGTCAGCATGTTCTATATTCCGATTAGAATGGTATCTGAAATGATTTACCGCTGACATGTTTCAGTTTGGTCGGTATAACAACACGCCAAATGCGCGTTTGAACTTTTAGTGGGCGTATTACGTCTCAGACAATCATGTGCAAAATACCTTGGGAAATTGCCCGTTTTTTACATGTAAATGTTTTGTATAAAATGTTCACGTTTCCCCCTTTCCCCCGTTTCAATGTTGAATTGTGGTGTAACATTTGTAAGAAAGTTATGACGTCTAAAAATTACGACATAAAAAAAACATCATTAATCCACAAATGACGCACGATTTAAAATAATGACATCATATGTATTACCTGCGCGCACAATAAATAACAGTACTTCAAGTGATCATCACTTTAGCTGAAACATTTCGTTCAAACATAAACATCACGTCATTGCCGATCTTTTGATACCAAAACTATGCAGTGTACTAACTCAGAGGCCGTTACAAGCACAAACGACAATGAAGAATTGTCTACATCATTGGGTGCAAGAAATGTCCGACAAGTGTACTTGCTAACGTACAGTCAGGCAAACGAGGAAAGGTTTCTCACACGACGCCATTTCGCCGATGCTGTTATAGATGCTTTTAAAAACAACACAGCCCAGATTGAACATTGGGTTTGTGCAAGAGAAAACCACTCTAACGGCGGGATTCACTATCATCTAGCAGTGAAATTAGACCGTATTCAAAGGTGGCTAACAATTCGTAATGCTTAATTACATGAAGAACATGGTATAAATGTACATTTTTCCAGTAGTCATTATAACTATTACTCAGCATGGAGTTATGTAACCAAAGAGGATGACGACGTCTTAGAGAGTGATGGTCATCCAGATTTAAGAGGCTGTCTCGGTAAGAGCGGACCAGTGGACTTCGGTTTAAAAAATAGATTTCCTTTATTTTCTGCCTGTGAGAAGTACTTTATAGGTGATTCACAAAATCGGCAATTTTTAAGCGATATCTATTAAAATGATTTTTTTAGACGCGTTTGAAGTTTGGGACTCATTTGTCGGCTTTTTCACATAATTTTCGAGGGAATTTTGGGCAACTTCACAAACTCGTCACTCAACAACGTGCACGTATTTTGATTATTTTTTAACATAGCTAGAAAGGACATCATTAGAACATCTAATTGACACAATATCATAGCTATTGCTTTTTTATTCGCGAAACAAAATTATTCCAAACACACCATAGTTGAATGGTTTTCGAAAAAGGTGCGAAGTGGCACCTGTTTAAAGGTAAAAAACTTGAACTTCCGGGAAAGAACAACTTAAAACGAGTAGATATTTGCAAATTTCATACCTTAGCAAATAATAAAATGCAAAAATATCGTGCGGTTATGATCTTCTTCATTTAGCTATGTGCAAGCAAACATTGACGTTTTCACGGGTTCGTCTAATTTCGTCGACTTCAAAGGCGGCATTGAATAAACATTGAAATATAGAATCCATACTTCTAAATACAAATATAAATAATTTAAACACTTTGTATAAGTTAAGAAAATGTTTTAGCTACGAAGAAGTCTTTGAGTTATCGATATTTGATTTTTCTATTAACTTGGTATAGCGTGACTATGTTTACATGTACATTTCACGACGTCGTGTCTGTGTTACTCGGTCAGCATTTTCTAGCGAATTTTACTATCCTTTAGTCCGCTTAGTTTTGCTTTAAATAATTATAGGAATTCAGATTGTCAATAAAACTAAAAATAATCTTCGTAAAGTTTAGTTTTTCCATGTAAAGTGACTGATTGAATAATATGATAACAACTAATAAGCTTATGTAAAGCTTAAAGTAACTTTGTTGTAGACGATTCGGTCGAGAGTTTGCATAAAATGGGATCAATAAAAACGTTTTTAAAGTATAAACCATCACATCAACGGAGTTCCACGGCAGTTTTGTAATTTTAGAAAAGTGTCTTTATTTTGGTTTAAAAATGTCAAGTAACTCGAAAAATACGGATGTCACTTATTTCAGTTAGTAAAGTTTACGTATCAGAGATACATTTATATGGCCTGCACTCGAGCCTTTATTTAGGGAAAATGAAAAACAAAAGATATTTAAATATATAAATAGATATTTATATTACAACTTCATACACCTTGCCTGTTTTATCCTTCTAACGAAAAAAAGTTAATTCACGCTTTCAGTGGAAGGTAATCGCTACTGAAGATCGCTGTGCCACTGCAATCGGTGCCGATTGTTGCTATTAAGTCTATCCACGGCGACTCATTCAAGTTTTAGTTATGCCCATGCATGCATTGCAAATACCACGGTCCCTAAAATGCATTTAAAAAGGGCGTGGCAGGCCGATTTCAAAGCCACAAAACACACGAAGATTTAAACAGAAAAACAAAATGGTTTACTTTTTTATTTATTTTGTTTTATTTATTTTATTAATAATAAACACATATACACACAAAATTTACAATTAAGGAATGTCACAATAAATGTGACACACGATATTGATAACTAATAACAGAAAAAAAAAACACAAACAATTTACAATTTAAGAGTGACGCAATAAATGCGACACACGAGAAGACAATGATTCATATTATTTACTTTTATCTTAAAATATATAAACTAAATTTTATTATCCTTCTAATCTAAACTACACACACACACATTCACAGAGCAAAAAACATTTACATAAGAAAAGAAAAACGGAAAAAGAAAAGAGAAGAGAAGAGAACCTGCTCGACGGTTATGACGTTTATAATAAATTCAAGGCAGAGCCAAAATAATCTTACTCCATTTCTTTTCATATTTCGATTGACTTTTATTTGATTGGGCTATTTTGTATTCAATGTTTTTATTGTAGTTTAATATATTTTGAAAGACTTCGAGTGTGGGAATTTTTCTTTTTTCCCTGAATTTATAAAGTATAATTTTATAGTATAAGATTATGTAGTTGGAAGGAATATTATCGACTCCTAGTACAATATTTTCATAATTACATTCTGGCAGAATTATTCCGGTATTTAAGAAATACGTTTTTACTAACGAGTAAAACATCCTAGATTCGGCACATTCTACGAATAAATGTCTCATCGTTTCTTCGTGAAGAGTGCAGAAAGAACAAGAGGAATAGTCTAGTATTTTGAAACGGTACAGGTCTCGATTCAGAAATAAAATGTTATTTAGGATTTTATATTGGAAGAAACGCGAATATGTATCATATGACGTATCGTATATTCTTTTATAAATGACTTTCCAATTTAAAAGGTTATTTAGGCCCATGATTTTGTTAAAATAATCCTGTGATGTTGGTTTCTTAAAGTTTTTTTTCATAAAATATTGGTAAAGTTGTTTTGTAGTAATTTTTTCGAAAGTTATGTTTTTTAATATTAAAAAACGATGACCTCGAAAATTCGGACACACATTATATCCAATTTTTCAATATATCAGACACAACGTTTTCAGATTTTCTTAAAGGACATATGATTCTAAAAGGTATTATAGAACTGGTTCTTTTTTTTTCTGATTAGGATAGGACCGCATTTCATATTTCATATGGAGGCTGAGCCAGTTTGCTCGATATTTTTTTTTTGTTGCCCTTTTGCCGTATTTGACGTTGCAGGTTATTTATTTTAAGGATCGAAGCCTTACTCGAAGTTGAAATTTTAACATACCCCATCAAATATCCGTTCCTTTCTAGTTCTATTTATAGTACTATAAACATGTAGCTAATAAGCTAATTAGTGTTGTTATCACATTATTCAATCAGTCACTTTACATGGAAAAGCTTAACTTTACGAAGATTATTTTTAGTTTGACAGTATCAATTTCAAGAGTTGATGCTATTGACAATCTGAATTCCTATAATTATTAAAGCAAAACTAAGCGGACTAAAGGATAGTAAAATTCGCTAGAAAATGCTGACCAGTTGAGTGACACAGACACGACGTCGTGAAATGTACATGTAAACATCAAAGTCACGCTATACCAAGTTAGTACAAAAATCAAATATCGATAACTCAAAGACTTCTTTGTAGCTAAAACATTTTCTTAACTTTTACAAAGTGTTTAAATTATTTATATTTGTATTTAGAAGTATGGATTCTATAATTCAATGTTTATTCAATGCCGCCTTTGAAGTCGACGAAATCAGACGAACCCGTGAAAACGTCAATGTTTGCTTGCACATAGCTTAATGAAGAAGATCATAACCGCACGATATTTTTGCATTTTATTATTCGCTAAGATATGAAATTTGCAAATATCTACTTGTTTTAAGTGGTTCTTTCCCGGAAGTTCAAGTTTTTTACCTTTAAACAGGTGCCACTTCGCACCTTTTTCGAAAACCATTCAACTATGGTGTGTTTGGAATAATTTTGTTTCGCGAATAAAAAAGCAATAGCTATGATATTGTGTCAATTAGATGTTCTAGTGATGTCCTTTCTAGCTATGTTAAAAAATAATCAAAATACGTGCACGTTGTTGAGTGACGAGTTTGTGAAGTTGCCCAAAATTCTCTCGAAAATTATGTGAAAAAGCCGACAAATGAGTCCCAAACTTCAAACACGTCTAAAAAAATCATTTTAATAGATATCGCTTAAAAATTGTCGATTTTGTGAATCACCTATAAAGTACTTCTCACAGGCAGAAAATGAAGGAAATCTATTTTGTAAACCGAAGTCCACTGGTCCGCTCTTACCGAGACAGCCTCTTAAGCGCAAAATGTTTTGCAAAGTTTATTCTCGAATAATTATGTTTTCGTTATAGCGCTGTAATATGCGCATGTAACTATGCCGGACACAAGAAGCTGCTGTATATGTTATTGCTATATCAATAATTATTTTAATTTTAATTTTAATTTTAAATAATTTTATATGTGCCAATATATGTCTATATATATTGATACATATACTAAGATATGTGTAGGGTTGAGATCCGGTTATTTTGGCGGGATGGATAACAAGTTCGCCCTCACTTTCTTCAAAGCCTTTCTCGCGCTTGCGCTATTTTTGTGATGGGTCACCGTCCTGAATGAATAATCGGCTTCTCTTTTTCGATCTTTCTAAAATTGTAGCGAAATGTTTGAGGATGAACTTGGAATAAAACGTGCCGTCCATGTGTTCGTATTCCTGACATAACACAACGCCACAATTGAAGGATATAGCTACAAGTATATGTAACACTTTCCCGCCAGAACCAACATGACTGCCTTTGGCGGTACAAGAGATGTCTAATGCTTCATCCTTCGTTCTCCATATCTTTGCCTTTGGTGTTCTTGCTTGGTCGTATGGGTTTTTCTTGTACCAGAAGCTCACCCCATCAAGATAGAAAGCAACTTTTTTGATCCAACAGAAGTATCATACCCTCGCTTCATGTTCTTGGCGAATGTTAATCTAAGGGAAAGGTCTTTCTTGGTAATCACTCCTTTCTTACGTGCATTAAGGTATTTGAATCCATTATCCTTTAGTGTTCTGTTGATGGTGGATATGGATGCTTCGCTCCTCGTAAGTCCCATTTCTGATCTTAAGGTCGTTAACGTGAAATTTCCATTTTTTTGCGGAGTTTCTTCACGCAACGTCTCATGGAACGGTGTTTTTTTTTTTGTTACTTTCTAAAAGTCGATACAGCGACGAACGGCTGATGTACAGTTTGGTGGCAATTTCTGACACTGTCAGTCTACTCTCTTCGTAATATAAGCGTGCTTGAGCACGAATCTCGGGAAAAATCACTCTCGTAAACACCATGTTCACTTTTGATTTTACAACGAATGACGCGCGCTTGGAATTTAAGCGTTTGTTACTTTTTTTTTCTTTTCCTTATATGGAGTCAGCATGTTCTATATTTCGATTAGAATGTTATCTGAAATGATTTACCGCTGACATGTTTCAGTTTGGTCGGTATAACAACACGCCAAATGCGCGTTTGAACATTTAGTGGGCGTATTACGTCTCAGACAATCATGTGCAAAATACCTTAGGACATTGCCCGTTTTACATGTAAATGTTTTGTATAAAATGTTCACGTTTCCCCCTTTCCCCCGTTTCAATGTTGAATTGTGGGTGTGTAAAACGCTTTTCATTTGAAAGACCAATCAACATTGATTAGGGGGGAGGGGGTTTGTACATGAAAGCGATGAATTTTGCATATATTTTTAAACGCAAACAAGTCGAGAAAGGAAAGCCTACTTACACACCATTGCTAACGAATCGTTTACCAATCCCAAGCGCTTTTGGTCCTATTATTCATTCAAGAACAAAAGGAAACCAATACCTGACAGTTGGAAGATATAGGTTATCGATATATTTCTTTTCTTAAGCAAAATGAATATATCCGGCTTAAATAAATGGATGAGAGAGCCGTGGATCAGGATATATAATTTATCTATGAATGTAGTGTGTTTGGCAATATATTTCCATATTCTTATGGAATGTCAATATTATATCACTTTTATTAATAATTGTACAAAGATATTGAGTTACATGTTATACACCAATATTGAAAAAACTGTTTTTAATATCGATTAAAAATCAATATCTGATTTTTATTTAGCCTCCTCTGCAGTACCCTGCGAGCAGAGATTTCTTTCTCTCTTTCCTGGAAAGACGAGGAAAGTAACCTCTGCCGGCAACCGGTTGTTAATCCTGTTGAGCATGCGCGTTTTCCAAAGGTCAACTGATTAGGATTTTGCGTGACAAGTTAAAATATCGTATTTCGTGCAATGAGCAAAGATGGCGAAATGCTCTCCGTTTAATGTCGTCAAAAACTCCAGTTAAGAAATATTATAACATATGCAAGTAGAATCGCGCGCTCTGATTGGCTTATTTTTTATTGACAAGAAATAGATATCCCATAGAGATATCCCATAGAAATGTGAGGCTTTCAAGTTCAAAATGTTTTTACTTTTTTTTTGCGACAAAAACAAATTGAAATGGCCGCTTTGGACGACAGCAACGACTTTCCTGTTTTGCTTTTGGCATATTTGAAGAAAATGTTGAGCCAGTGGAGGAAAAAGGCGAAATACTTGAGAGAAAGGTCGACCAAAACCCACAAAAATTTGCAAATTTGCAAATAGGTGGCGAGCATTGGTTGTTTTTGCATACATTTTAATAAGCAAAAGCTAAGAAAATCAAATCAAATTGCAAAAACTCCAGAGAGAATACACAAAAGGGTTGTATTTTAATTCTCTAAGAATATAAAGCTTGTTCACTGTTCTGTACAATACAAGTCATTAGGGTGAACTGTCATAAATAAGCTCATTGATAAACATTGTTTGATTATGTAACTGTATGTAGGTTATATAACCCCCTTTGTCTTAAAGGCTAAGAAATATAGTTTTTTGAATCCATAAGTTAGTATGTGTGTGTGTGCTTAATGGTAGTAAGCACGAAACGAATCGAACCGAACCGAAATAAAGAAGTTTATAAACCAGCGCATTGAATCTAATTGATATAAACATTTACATACCTCGATTATAGATGAAAACAATAGTTTTTTTTTTATCTTTCCTTGTAAACAACACGGCGGTGAGTTGAGCTATCTTTTGCTAAAAGATAACGTTTCTTTTCAGTTACTTTTAAAAAGCTGTAAAATTCACGATAAGTTTTTTCTACAAAGTTAACAACGTTTTTTGAAGTCAAGAAGTGTTCTTGCCTTTCTTTTTCTGCATACAAAAGGTTCAAAAATCTTGAAAAAGGCCGTTTTTTCTCGATTCAAAGTTCTGTCAGCGATCATCATGCTTTCATTTTCTTCATTAAGTACGACACAGATAGATTAATTCCTTCAACAGTTGACGGTGATTTCGTTTAAAGTTCTTATTATTGTTTATCGAAAAATAAGCGCTTTCAAAGGCTCTTTTGCTCGATGCAAACGTCCACAAGACGAATTTCAACTCGTTTCCATTGTGGCTCACTTCAGTTCGTGTCTGCTAAAATCCTTTGTAAAACTTGTTTTCTGTTTCTTGACTTTCTTTGATGTAGAGGTATAAACAAAAGCCATTGTCTTTAAACGATCTTTGTTTTGGAATGATGAAGAAAGCTCCCATAATTTCAATATTTTGGCATTAAAATCACTGTAGGTTTGTCGAAGCAGCCGTCACAGGCATGCTGAATGAAAACCGGTTTCTGACAACCCGCTCTTTTTCAATAAAACTACTGGGAAGCCATTTGAAAGCAACGTAAATACGCGTGTCGTTAATTAAATTAATTAAATTAAAAAATGATTACTTATTTATCGAAAATAGTTGTGGTCATATAATAAAAATCTTGTTAACTGAGCTTGGTCGGTCTGTACAGGAGAATCTTGACCTTGGTCGGGTCCTCATTGCGTTCGGTCTGTTCTTTCCGACTTCACTCAAGATTCTCCTGTACAGACTGTAAAATATGTTGGACAGCGCACCAACCAGGTTGCGCATGCGCAAAATAAATAAACACGTGTGGGCCGAAAATCGTTGTAGTAGTTAGTCGTTTTTTACATGGCGCCCAACGTGGGGCAGGAATTAACCCAAATTTAACGTAAATATGGCAGAAAAATCAAGTGATTTAGTAAGACTCGTACATATTCGTGGATCAAATCGTGGAGTAGTCACAAAATTCGTTAATGAAGCGGAGTTAATTCTATCGAAAGGTCGTAGTATCGGTGACACGGATTTACATCGTCTGGAAACGTTAAGTTTAGAGCTGGATGGCAAACGAAAATTACTACAATTAGCAAGTTTAGCAGATATCGAAAGAGAAGTCGAAAAATCGTCAGAAATCAATACAAGGATATCAGACGTGACACTTCGCATGTCCTGTCTGATCACTCGTGATTGCGAAACCTCGTCACCTCGAAGGAAAGCTGGCAACCAAGGTTTATTCAATTTTTCATTTGAGCATTCTGAGTAAAACCTCAATTCAAGTTCTTCTACAGCGAAAGCAAAATTACCAAAGCTACAATTACCTCATTTTAAAGGCGAAGTCACAAGATGGAGTTCGTTCTGGGATTCGTTCGAGTCGTCGGTGCACAACGAAATTTCTGAGATTGATAAGTTCAATTACTTAAAATCTTTGCTAGAAGGAGAAGCTTTAAGAGCTATTCAAGGTTTACCGCTTACTTCTGCGAATTATGAATCTGCAGTCACAATTTTGAAAGATCGATACGGACGACCACAATTAACTTGTTATTACAGCACACATGGAGGAAATTTTGAAAATACCCGAATGTCAATCAGTCGAGAAGGTTACACAGCTCAGATTCATCTTTGATCAACTCAATATTCACGTAAGAGGATTACAGGCACTTGGAGTCGATTCGTATCAATATGGAAGCTTGTTAATACCTATAATCATGTCAAAATTACCCGCCGAAATTCGTTTAATCATTACTCGTAAAACTGAAAAGGATGTCTGGCAAATCAACGAAAGTTTGGAATTATTGAAGTCAGAAGTTGAAGCACGAGAAGTCAGCGTGAAAGTTAAAATCAACGAAGGTTCTGAAAATAATTATCGTAGATTATCAAGTGAAAGGAAACCATTTAACACAACACCTCGTCAACAACCATCATACTCGACAACATCGTCATTCTTCACAAAGGCTGATACAAATAACAAGATGTCTGTCAAATGTGCATTTTGTGGTCAACAACATTACTCAGCATCGTGTGAAACAGTACACGACGTCAGCAAGCGTAAGGAAATTCTCATTAAGGAGCGTCGTTGTTTTGTTTGTTTGAAAGTAGGCCATCGAGCCAATGCCTGCACTCGTACTACAAATTGTCGGAAGTGTCGTGGTAGACATCATCGATCAATCCGTTTGTAACCAAGATAATTATTCGTCGCTCAATAGAGCTAACACTGGTACAACAGGGTCAACTAATAACTTCTCTCAATCCGATGAAGGGGCGAGAGGAGGGACGGTGACACAACAACAAAGTTCATTTACAGGAACTGTTAACTACAATGTCTCAGCTGAATGTAATTGTGTTTTACTTCAAACCGCCATAGCATATGCAAGGTTTGATTCTGAAGTTGAACCCGTTGAAGTGAAAGTATTATTCGATAGTGGTAGTCAGCGTTCATATATTACACAAGAACTGAAAGACAAACTGAATCTTAAACCTACAAGGACTGAAACATTGAATCTCAACACATTTGGAGATAATTCATATCGACGACAAAAATGCGACCTTGTTAAACTATCATTAAGCAAGACATCAGGAAGAGAGATATCTGTAAACGCACTAGCATTCCCAACCATTTGTTCGAAACTACCCATGTCTGTGGAAATCCAACAGTACCCACATCTACAGTAGCCTCCTCCGCAGGCAACTCCTGAGTCCGAGAGAGATTTTCGTGATTTTGGGGTTCCTGTGTTGAAAATTCGAGGACGGCGAAGCCTGGTGACGAGCCCCGAGAAAAGGAAGGGAAGGAGTTGCCTGCCATACATCGAGCCGTTTGGACATGGCGTGTCGCCCCAATGGACATGGCGTGTCGCCCACCTGTCGGGAGTACCCACGGGGAGCTTTTGTCGCGACAAATTTTCTTAGCCGGTACCGTGGTTAGTCGGTTAGTAGTAATTTGGTGTGAGATAAAAACAAACGAAGCTATTATATTTCGAAGACTTCGAAAATCGAAGATATGTAAAAAGTTCGCTGCCTTTCGCGAGCACAGAGTACAAGAAAACTCTGCGTGGAGTTAAAGAAAATAAATTATCAATCAAAATTAAGCTTAAAATCCTGAAAACCACAGCGAAGAGTGGTGTCGTCGTTCAGCGACTTGATCGGGGAAAGTCAAACAACAAGAGTAAGTTTCGACGCGAATTGAAGCCAAGACAGAGGGAAGCATAAGAGACTTTTCCCGCCTCAGGTTCCTACTACAGTCAAAACGTTTGCATCGCTCATTGTTGTTTCGATAGCCTCTTTCTCTTTTTATTTATCGATTTAATTAATGTGCGGATAATTTCTACTTTTCAAATGTTTATAAACTGCCATTGTAGACCATGAATCTAACATCTGACCTGAATCGACTAACAGTTATCAGGGTTATGATATTTGCAGTTTAGATGTATATCTTGTAAATTAATTAAGGTAAATACATTGAATTGAATCTGTACTATAAGAGGCCGAAAGGTTTCGAAGCCGAAGTACATCTCCTCAAAGTATCACCGACAAGCGAGCGCGTTCATTTAGCTTGTCTGTTGAGAAATTAACGGTCTCTCTCGTTTCCTTTGACTCAACTGGTGCCTCAACTGTTCCATGGAATTACTATTAGTTCCGTCAAACTCTTCGATCGAGCTCGATCAATACCTTTCTCTTGTCTGTGCCTTCTTGGCTGGTTTTGTTTTTCACACACACAACGGAAACTCTATCTTCGTTCTTCGACAGAATGCCGAACTCGCGGAACATAAACTTAAATTTAAGTGCTGCTTTATGGCAAGAACTGGCTCTAAGAACTACTGTGAACTCTCCAGAATACGTGGTTTCGAAGTCCGTAGAATTTATACTGTCAAAGGAAGGCAAAGTCGATATTTTCTCAGTCGAAATGAGTAGGATATTTATGAGAGTTCACAGCCATTCGCTGAGGTAAGCAGTTTTTTGAATTCCTTAGCTAGGCAATTTTTTATTTCTGTATCGCAAACTCAGCTATTTTTTTAGGCGAATTCAGAATTTGTGAATTGAATATTAATCCGGAAATAATCCGATGAAAGCACTTTTCTATAGGGTATTCAAATCCTAGTAGGGTGTTTATTGTCCATGGGATTAGTTAGAAACAAAAGGTATATCTGTTCTATATTTAGTCATTATTAATGGTTTTATATACGCGTATGAGAATAATTTCCTTACACAAAATTCTAACATATAGAAATATATCTACAGAGCTGTTTAGTTTAGCTTTTTTTGTAATCATGTTCATTTAGTAATATGTAAGTTGGTGTATTGTTTGATGATCCTTTAATCCTTTGTTTATCTTAAAACCTACAAAATTGTGCAAAATTGTGAATTGTTAATGAGTTCAAAGACTGGTCTACGATAGATTGATGATCGCTAGCAAATTGATTTTTATTATAAAACTCTCAATTACAATCATTGTTATCCGGTCTATTCAATTACAGAGGATGGTAAAAGTCTAATATTTCTGCCACTTTTCTGAAGGCTTCTTGATTACTGCTCTTAATCTATCCGAACGTCGAATAGGTTCTGGGATGCCTTTCTGTTTCATTGAATCGGCATAATTGAGCCATTTTACAGGCTTCTTATATGAAGATGGTGGCGTTAGTAATAGTGTTTGTCGTGATGAACTAACTTCAGGATCAAATAAGGTTGATGGTTTTCTGACTTCATAAGTAGAAGGAGCCTTTAATGGTGTCGACGAAGCTTTCTCTAGCATTTGACTACTCGACGAGTGAGGTAGTAATGATTCGTTGGTTTGAATTGATGATACTGCACTTGTTTTAGGCATAGCCATTAAGCTCTCAAAGCCACTATCGAATACTCTAGTTGATGGAGCATTTTGAGGGGTTGTAGGTTGAGTTTCATCTAGGTTGTCATCATGCGTAGGTAATGCTTCGACCATAGGGATATTAGATGGAAGATGAACTCTTGAAGAATTGTTATTTAGTTGTTTTTCTAGATCTAAATAGCGTTGATACACCTGAGAATATATTTTCATTTTTATTTCCGATGAAACATTTGGCTCGTTGAGTATATTCTGCATTTGTTTATTCAATCCCTGCAATATGGTTAACTGTGGTGGCTGCATAACACTCTGACGCTCAAAATAGTTTACCAAACTTTCTAAGGCCGTGTTTGAGTGAGCTTCAGCTGAGGACTGGGTAGGAGCCCTTTCTTCGGGCAAAACATTAGCCCGCAGTCTACACTCTTCAGCGGTATTGGGTTTGAGATCCACAAAAAGATATCCGTAAGGCCGTTGGACAGCGGCTTCATATTTTTGAATAAACTGCTCTGTTTTTTCCGGGGTACATCTGTTTGCCCAAGGTAGTTATTTGGAGTTTATCTCTCGGATTTTTAAACAATACAAGATAGGCTGTATTTAGACTTAAAGTTCGCATTATTTTCCCTTGAAAATAAAGGTTCTGTACCATGAAGATTCCGATGGTGAGATCCTTTGGTAAATAAATTGAGGATGCGTTTATCATTAGAGGTTTCAGACATTTGATCATTAATGACAATCAGGTTATTGAATTTTGCATCAAAAAACCAATCTTCGTCAATATCGTGAGGCACCCCTTTAATAAATTCAATTCCAGGAACTGTTTTCAACATATTATCGTATGCCGGCTGCCACTGTGAGTAGCTCCACACAATTCTTTGTGAGACAGGTGTGATAACTTGAGTTGCATGCTTAAGCAGATTTTGGACCCAAAATGTTTTTTCCTGATCCTGTCATACCCGCTACAAGCGCAGTGAATGGGTGCTCTAACTTAAATTTTCCACAATTCTCTATTGATCCATTTCCAAGTTGAAGGGTTGTAGGTTTTTGATGACTATCATTTTTCCTTGCTGATACCAGTACGTTCTGGTCCATTTATTTTGTGGACTCGACTCAAATGGGATGATAAATGTTTGACTGACTTCCGACACAATGAACACATCCGAGTCATCGCGAGTCTTTTTAGTTATAAATGAATAGATCATTTTAGCCCTATTTATATACACTTTCTAAACATCAATAGCTTGGCTACCAAGCTGTCAATTTGTAGCTAGAAGGCTATGGGTAGCCTATGTAGCTAGCAGGACATGTATGGGCTATTGGTAGCCTATGTAGCTAGCAGGCTATGGGTAGCCTATATAGCTAGCTGGCTATGGGTAGCCAAAGCTAGCAGGCTATGGGTAGCCTATGTAGCTAGCAGGCTATGGGTAGCCTGTATAGCTAGCTGGCTATGGGTAGCCAAAGCTAGCAGGCTATGGGTAGTCAAAAGCTAGCAGGCTATGGGTAGCCAATAGCTAGCAGGCTATGGGCATTCACTCCTATCTGATAGGGGAATCTTTTTTGCTTCACCCACCTATAAAGAAAAACATTTCCCAATAGCTAGCAGGCTATGGGTAGCCAATAGCTAGCAGGCTATGGGTAGCCAGTAGCTAGCAGGCTATGGGTAGCCAATAGCTAGCAGGCTATGGGTAGCCAAAAGCTAGCAGGCTATGGGTAGCCAATAGCTAGCAGGCTATGGGTAGCCAATAGCTTGCAGGCTATGGGTAGCCAAAAGCTAGCAGGCTATGGGTAGCCGGCCTATTTAGCTAGCAGGCTATGGGTAGCCAGTAGCTAGCAGGCTATGGGTAGCCAATAGCTTGCAGGCTATGGGTAGCCAAAAGCTATCAGGCTATCCTCGTCATTTTTTTTTTTTTTTTTAGTGCGTGCGATCCGTAAAAGGATAAAAAAGCATGACCCCGACGCGATTCGAACACGTAACATTCTGGTCTGGAGCCAGATGTGCTACCATTGCACCACGAGGTCTTCCCTAGAAATTTCACCGCCTTAAAAAGTTTAAATAACTGTATTAAGTTCTAATTGAATAACTAGTTTACGTAGCGGATCTGCTATTGGCTTCCGTTGGCTATAAATATCCTATCATATTATCAGGTAGCTCATTATTAAAACAGCTCAGTACAGGAAACATGAGCCAGTTGCTTGTCAATAGTTTTGGTTATCTCCACCTATTAGCTCATTGCCCTGATCATCAAAGACTATTTCTGCTATCATCTGCTACCCCACCACAAGTGCATTCTTTGTGCGAAGTTTGCTATAATCTGTTGAGAGGGTTGATTCCTCTTTCTGAAATACAAAAACGGCAATTGGAAAGGCATAGAGATTTGATAAGAAATTTAGCCGACTCATCAGTTCCATTCAAAAGGAAAAAGCAAATTTTATCTCAAAAAGGTTCAGGATTTGTGGAGGAAATCGTATCGCCTTTGATGTCTACTTTGAGTCTACTTTTGCTATAACTAAAACTGTTACTTTCCTAAACGATCATTATACATTTGAGAGTTACAGGAAAATGAGCATAAAGAGAAAGCGAGAGAGGATGGATTCAGAGGATGGCATTAGCACTGTCAGTGAAAGTGACGACGAAAGCATAAACTTTGATGAAACTGACATTGATGCTATGTTGAAAAATATCTCACCTAGCATACCCAAAGATAGGGCTTTAGAATTTCTACACAGCATGGCGTCTTTGATCTAACAACAGGAGCTGAAACTGTGACTGAAGCAATTAATACATATAATACGTCAAGAAGAATCATGAAAGAAGGAGGATTCAACCTCAGGAAATGGGTTACGAATTCATCAGAGCTACGACAACACATTATGGAAAATGAACATTCTCTTAATACTGAACAAAACAATGTTGACAGCACCAAATCTGAACATAAAGTTTCAGAAGATGACCAATCATATACCAAGAGTACCTTCAATTCAATTGTTGCTAGCAATGACAATGTCGTTAAAGTGTTAGGTGTCCACTGGGACACACAAACCGGTATGTGTCTTTATGACTTTACAGACTTAATTAACTATGCCCAATCGTTGAAACCTACGAAACGTTCATTCCTACAGCTATCTGCACGCATATTTGACCCTTTGGGACTCATAACGCCATTTACTATCACCCTCAAGATACTTTTCCAGATTCTGTGCATTGATAAGCTGAGTTGGGACGAGGATCTGTCAGAAGAACTTAAATCGAAATGGCAGACACTCATCAATGACCTTAAAGAACTTAACAACCTTCGTGTACCCAGATGTTATTTTCCTGCACAAAACCAGTGCAGACACATTGAACTTCACGGATTTTGTGACGCTAGCGTCAAAGCCTACGCAGCACTTGGTTACTAAAGAGCCATGTATGATGACCACGTCAAGATTACTCTGTTGTGCTCAAGATCACGAGTGGCACCGTTAAAGCAACAAAGTATACCGCGTTTAGAGCTCTTGGGATCCTTATTGCTATCTCGTTTGATGAACTCTGTTCAATCTGCATTAAAGGGAAGACTTAATGTCAATGACATTTATTACTGGACTGACTCAACGACCGTCTTATGTTGGATTCGTAACCAGAAACATTGGAAACAATACGTTCAACATAGAGTAGATGAAATCCACAAACTCACATCAGCTGCATCATGGCGACACTGCGCTGGACAACTAAATCCTGCAGATTTCCCTTCACGAGGAATCCCGTCTTACCAACTTATCTACAGTTCACTGTGGTGGAATGGCCCTCAGTTTCTTCAACAACCGGAAGAGATGTGGCCTGTCACTAGCACCAGTTCAGTCGAGGAGGACCTACATGCTACAAAAGAAACTGTGAAATTTCCAGTACCTACTACTCATATCTTCACTAACACCCGGGGAGTGTCTTCTAATATCAATGTTGTTCAACGTGTTGACAAAGTAATGACCTGTCAGAATTACAACAACCTTAGCCGCTTGTTGAGAATAACAGCTTATGTTCTAAGATTTATCAACAACTGAAAGAAAAGAAGGAAAGACAAATTGCAAGAATCCAACAAAGTTCAAATTATACCTACAGCTGACGAAATACAGCAAGCTGAGCTGCAGTGGGTGTTGTCGATACAGTTAGACTCGTTCAGCAAAGAAATTGAAGCATTGGACAAGGTGAGTGACGTCTCTGCCTCATCTGTCCCACTCGTGTGATAATTTAATCTATTCATAGATGAATTAGGTGTCCTCAGATGTAAAGGACGATTAGACAATTCAAGTGTTTCACCTGCAACAAACAATCCAATCCTGTTACCAAACAAACATTTCTTCACAAAGCTTGTTGTCAATGAAGTTCATCACCAAGTAAATCACAGTTGACTTAGAGTCACTTTAACAACCCTTCGAGAGAAGTATTGGGTCCCACGAGGAAGAGCTCTTGTTAAGGACTTTATAAAGGACTGCATCATTTGTACCAGATACTCAGGAAAACCATTTGCAATGGAAAACCCGCCCAGTCTACCGGAGATGAGAGTTGATGATGGACCACCGCGTTTTCAAATACTGGAGTTGATTATGCAGGTCCAATGTATGTTAAGGACATAAACTTAAAACAGGAAGATAATACATGCAGTAAAGTTTACGTTGCACTTTTTACATGTGCTGCTACACGAGCAGTTCATCTTGAACTAGTTCCGGACTGTTCAGCCGATTCATTTTTGTTTGCATTTAGAAGATTTTCCAGTCGTAGAGGACTGCCATACAGAATGATTTCAGACAATGCGAAAAACTTTAAAGCAAGTCAGAAGATAATTCAAAAGATTGCACGCTCTCAAGTTGTCCAGAGTTACCTTTCGAAGAAAGAAGGCTCATTGGAGTGACAAAGGACTGTATTAAACGAGCTGTAGGAAGAGCCCAACTGACATTTGAAGAATTACGCACAATACTTATTGAAGCTGAGGGAATTGTAAACTCCAGACCGCTGACATACATATATGACGATACAGAGGGAATCTCCTAAACATTGTCACCATCTCATCTCATTTATGGCCGCAGGATTACACCTTTGCCAAGTGGAGAACATTTTGATATCACAAGCACCAATCAAAGTCTGACCAGAAGAGCAAGATACCATAAGCAAGTTTTGCAACATTTTACTAATCAGTGGAAACGTGAATACTTAAGAGGCTGTCTCCGTAATAACCTCCAGGTCGATATGCAGCTTCAAAATAGATTTCTTTCATACTCTACTATTTTGAAGTTCTGTCCTTGGGAACAACTAATATCAAAGTGATTTGGCTCAAATTTATTTTAATATTTTTTTGGGGACCGTTTAATGTTCGACTAGTCGAAGGCCAATTTGAACTCCGAAATAGTATGGAATAACGACATATTCTCATCTCATTTTATACACCAAAAACATACTCAACTGATATAATTTTTGCACAGATGTATAGACATTTTCTTCTAGTTTCAACCGCCATATGACTTAAATAATAATTATTTTTTTATTTTAACGTCAGCAGTTTAGAAAGTGACCCTCCTGCACTCGCATCGGACATCGGCTCAAAACAATTCAACTTTAAGAGCTTATTTCAAAATCGTGGCACCTGATTGAAACTTCTCCTTTACTTCACTATAAACTACTAACATTAATCAATACAAAACGCCAATAAAATCTTTCTGATCTACAATTTCGAAAGAATGACAAGGACTTAAACTTTGTTAAATTTCCAAATGTGTCAAAATCGAGCATTCTTTAACGGTAAAATACTCATTGGTATTAACAGCTAAAATTACCTTAAACTGCATTCAATAATGCTCGGCTGTGCAATTAAGTTGTTAACCATCCTCTTTAGCGATCTAAATAACGTAATAACTTGACCTTCAAGGTTAGGGATTCAAGTGTCTTCTGCAGGCGTGAGTTCCATGCGTTCAAGCCCAGAATCTAGCAGTTGATTTTCGCTGTTTCGAATGCTTTAAATGTCCATGTGACCTTCGTTTAAGGTACCGTTTCCATTAATATAAATGTCTCGGGGATTACTAACAGTTATCAATGAAATTAAAACTCAAAATAAGTCATAACTTGGAGTTTTAAGATGTCTTCTATCTGTTATAAATGTTTGTTTATATTCGGCACTCGTTCCCAGTCTATCACCACTATTGTACCTGGGGAGGGAGGGAGGGGACACGTAGCAAAATTAAAAGAATGAAGGAAATTAATAAACTAACAAGTAAAAGAAAAAATAAACCAAACTGATGCCCTTTATAAACAAAATGAAAAGCACTTGGGAGAGACAAAATTGTAACAAAATTGTAACAAAATTGAAAGAGTCAATATTTATGAAGGGGGGAGGGAGAAATCATGGGGGGGGGGGGGGGGGTTGGTCAGGTGTATTTTTCTTGATGACTTGGGGTGAGTCATGGTTTAATAAAATAATTGTTTATTTCCCCCTAATTAGGAAATAAAATATTTGTGTGCGATATATACTTTTCAACGCTTAGATTATTTCTTACGTGAAGTTTTCAAAAGCCAATGGCAAAAATGATGATAACAAACAGGCGAAAAGTATTTTGATTAAAAAAAATAAAGGCGTTTCTGTATCAAACTTGACAATAATATTTACGGATTTTAATCGGAATGGCGCGTTCTTGGCTAGCAGAACGCATTATTAGGGCCTTCCGCCCTTGTATTGCGCTAACACCTTTGTATAAATTGTAGACTAGATCATCGTTCTGCTCATTACTGTAGAAGCTGATACTTTGGCTATTTAGGGTCTCCTCTATTTCACGAAGACAAGTCTTCATATCTTCACACTGGTGACATACGAAATAATAAAATAATTAAGTGACAGAATTAATTAAGGAAGGAAATGAATAAACTAACAAGTAAAAGAAAAAATAAACCAAACTGATACCCTTTATAAACAAAACGAAAAGCACTAGGGTGAGTCAAAATTGTAACAAAATTGTAACAAAAGTGAAAGAGTCATTATTTATGGAGGGGAAGGGAGAAATCATGTGGGGGGGGGGGGGGGGGGGTGTTCAGGTGTATTTTTCTTGATGACTCGGGGTGAGTTAATATAATAGTTATAATACCCAAGACGTTAAATTTAGCACTTCAAGGGGTGGATAATTATTTGTTTTGCCAATTGTTTTTCCCCTAATTAGGAAATAAAATATTTGTATGTGATATATATACTTTTTAAACGATCAGATTATTTCTTACGTGAAGTTTTATAAAGACAATGGCAAGAATGTTAATAATAACAAATAGGCGAAAAGTATTTCGATTAAAAAAAACTAATTCAGGCGTTTCTGTATCAAACTTGACAATGATATTTACGGATTTTAATCGGAATGGCGCGTTCTTGGTTAGCAGAGCGCATTATTTTATAATTTCGCATGTCACCAGTGTGAAGATATGAAGACTTGTCTTCGTGAAATAGAGGAGACTCTAAACAGCCAAAGTATCAGCTTCTACAGTAATGAGCAGAACGATGATCTAGTCTACAATTTCTACAAAGGTGTTAGCGCAATTCAAGGGTGGAAGGCCCATATAATGCGCTCTGCTAAATATTATTGTTAAGTTTGATACAGAAACGCCTGCATTAGTTTTTTTTAATCGAAATACTTGTTATCATCATTTTTGCCATTGGCTTTTGAAAACTTCACGTAAGAATTAATCTAAGCGTTGAAAAAGTATATATCGCACACAAATATTTTATTTCCTAATTAGGGGGAAATAAATTAAACAATTATTTTATTAAACCATGACTCACCCCAAGTCATCAAGAAAAATACACCTGACCAACCCTCCCCCATGATTTCTCCCTCCCCCCTTCATAAATATTGACTCTTTCAATTTTGTTGCAATTTTGTTACAATTTTGTCTCTCCCTAGTGCTTTTCTTTTTGTTTATAAAGGGCATCAGTTTGGTTTATTTTTTCATTTACTTGTTAGTTTATTAATTTCCTTCATTCTTTTAATTTTGCTACGGCTCCCCTCCCTCCCTCCCTAGGTACAATAGTGGTGATAGACTGGGAACGAGTGCCGAATATAAACAAACATTTATAACAGATAGAAGACATCTTAAACTCCAAGTTATGACTTATTACTCGGGCTACCTGTGGTAGCTCGAGTCTAAAAATGCAAACGGTTCTTCGTCGTCGTCGTCGTATTATTCTTTGTCGTGGTCCTCAAATAGGAGGGTCAGGTCCCAGGCGTTCCTAGTAGGGCATGACAGCGCATGGGCAACGATCGCTGACCGAAGGTTAATACGAACGAATAAATATCGATTGAAATGAAAACTTGTTTTTATTTTTGATATGATTGACGAGACTGACGATGATTGGCGTTGCATTATTTTGGATAACATGTGAAGACGATTCATTGTGAAAATGACGAGTAAATTGTTAGTGTCGAACATCGACTCGCGTTTACTCGTTTAACTCCGATTCCTCGATTCCTCGATTCCTCAGAAAGCTGTATATATTTTGGACTGATGATCACACATTCCCTATAAAGACGAGGATATCTTGGCCGGAATGATCCGCCGTTAATAGCGAAGTCCTTTCTAGCACAAAACAGAAGATGTGCCAGCAGAATTGCATTCGCTACGGCATATTATCAAGCACTTACGAACAGAAATCTTGAGTTTATTTCGATTAATGAGCTATTTTTGTTCTTCATAATGTCAGAGAACGTGACTTCCTTCACGAAGCCTACAAAGCGAACACCGTCAACATGGCATGAAAACATTCAAATCGGCCTGTCTGAAAACCACTCTCAAAGGCCCAAATCGCCTCAAAAATTACACAAATTGCTTTAGTAACTATCTATCTTTCTTGTTCTGACGTTCAATTTTCAAGAACAACTTTCAATGTTCGAAGCTTTCGAGTTTTCGAACTCTAGATCGCATTCTAACTTCGTAGCGGCGCTTTGGGGGGAGGGGACGGGGTGAAATGTCAGCACTTTCTAACACAGGCATCCCGGTACATAGAAATATATGTCGAGCAGATTCATACAGCCAGGAGCCCATTACCCCAAAAAAAACACAAATGCCTCAAGAACTGTCGATCTTTATTTTCGTGACGTTTATTTCTCAAAAGGTTCTTGATAATAATGTTTCTGAGACTTAGTTTTCATTTTCTCAATAACATAATGAAATTTGGGATAAGGACATTTCTCATTAAAATAACCTAAAATTAAATGATTATTTGTTTATTTTTGTGCACATTTCAAATATTTTGTTAACATTAATCAACCAATTTAGTCCTTCTTCACATTTTCCTATTAGTTCCTCAGGATACCTTTGTGTAATTATGTGAATTTATGAAACATTTTTAATGCTGTTTTAAACTACCAACCAATGCATCAAAACACGAAGTGGGTTAAAATGCCTAAAATAAAACACAATTCTGGCTCTGTCATCTCCTTTGATATAATAACGTTTTCCTATTTGTGTCTCAGGATAGGTTTCTATACGTATAATATGCCTGCGTTAGAGCGTGATCAGTTTGCTCGTGACTAACTGAATTTGCATCAGTTAGTTTCTATGTTTACTGTGGTACCTCTATTAAGCAGTGGCCCTCGGAACTTTCCAAAGTGGCCTCTTAATAGAGGTTGGCTGATGAATACAGGTATAGAATAGGTATATGAATAGATTTGGGACTTTTTATTGTGATCGCCTAATAGAGGGTGACCGCTTAAAAGAGGTACCACTATATATGTATTGTGCATGATCTATGTATGATACATTATGAATTTCAATCCCTCAGAATCCCTTCTGTTCAGTAGCCCGAGTAATCGCTCACAGAGCGTCTAGTTTTGAGTTTTAATTTCATTGATAACTGTTAGTAAACCCCGAGACATTTATATTGATGGAAACGGTACCTTAAACGAAGGTCACATGGACATTTAAAGCATTCGAAACAGCGAAAATCAACTGCTAGATTCTGGACTTGAACGGATGGAACTCACGCCTGCAGAAGACACTTGAATCCCTAACCTTGAAGGTCAAGTTATTACGTTATTTAGATCGCTAAAGAGGATGGTTAACAACTTAATTGCACAGCCGAGCATTATTGAATGCAGTTTAAGGTAATTTTAGCTGTTAATACCAATGAGTATTTTACCGATAAAGAATGCTCGATTTTGACACATTTAGAAATTTAACAAAGTTTAAGTCCTTGTCATTCTTTCGAAATTGTAGATCAGAAAGATTTTATTGGCGTTTTGTATTGATTAATGTTAGTAGTTTATAGTGAAGTAAAGGAGAAGTTTCAATCAGGTGCCACGATTTTGAAATAAGCTTTTAAAGTTGACTTGTTGAGCCGATGTCCGATGCGAGTGCAGGAGGGTCACTTTCTAAGCTGCTGACGTTAAAATAAAAAATAATTATTATTTAAGTCATATGGCCGTTGAAACTAGAAGGAAATGTCTATATATTTGTGCAAAAATTATATCAGTTGAGTATGTTTTTGGTGTATAAAATGAGATGAGAATATGTCGTTATTCCATACTATTTCGGAGTTCAAATTGGCCTTCGACTAGTCGAACATTAAACGGTCCCCCAAAAAATATTAACTATTTTGAAGTTCTGTCCTTGGGAACAACTAATATCGAAGTGATTTGGCTCAAATTTATTTTAATATTTTTTGGGGGACCGTTTAAGAGTGATAGTCAGCAAAAACCAGACATTTTCTCAAATTCGTGGCAAGACTTGAAAATTAGATTTCGCTCATATTTTAACCATAGGTAGGCCCTGATGTAAGAAGAACTGCTATTTATTTAGTTTTGTAAAATACCGCTTAGTTTTCGAGATATTCGAAAAAATAGGTTTTCGGCTAAATTCGCTAATTTTCGACCGATAATTTATACCAATTTTAAAAGCTTGTCGCAAGCAAACTAAATAAAGTATCGTTGTTTAAAGACCACAGAATTGTTAAATAGTATTTAAAGTAACATTTTGAAGGCTTATGAACTTTCATAAAATCCTTCTATTTTAAATAAATTTATTTTTAGGGGACACTTTTATCCTCTCTAAAAATAGGGTGAATATATTCAAAGTTTTTTCTATGTGCTACGCAAAATGTTTTCCAAAAAAACACCTCAAAGGAAAGTGTGAATAATGGTCTCTACGAAACAAGTTTGATTTGGGGAAATGTACTTTTCGCGTTGTATTACATTCTCAAAGTTGTAGAAAATTTGTAAATTTCATGTGTCGGCAAAATCAATGTAATTTGCATATCTTAAACTTATTTCGAATTTAAAGCAGCTTCGTGTTAACTTCTAAGAAAGAAAACGATTTTGAAGACTAACAAGAAGTTCATACTGCCATTTTAAAAGAAATGATACGTATTATTAATAAAATAAGAACCGAGAAGTGATTTTATTTAAATCATATCCGTCTGTAATTCTCTGCTCTCGAATCACATATTGTTTTTTTTTTTTTAAAAAACAGCAGGAAAAATGCTATAAACTGCTAGGTTTCACTTGTAATTCTAACCTAGATGAAGTTTAGAAGCTGTTGTATTATTATTATTATTATTATTATCATTATCAAAGCTGTCATTATATATTTTAACAATTGTACATTTTAATAGCGCTTGACGCCGTGTGAAATTGACAAGTAATTGTTTAATTAACTCGCGCTAATGCTTTCAATGATCTAGACGGATTGAAAATCCGTTTGCTGTTCATACTGTTTTTTGTTTGTTTCGTTTTTGAAAAAATGCCTCAATAACTGACGTTTCAAAATTATTTCAGAATTTTTTCTTGATCAGATTTTAGATAATAACATATTTTACTAAACCGTAAAATTATAACGTCAAGCACTTCACGCTGATAAGCAATCGTTAACTATGTGCTAAAATTATAATAATTTGTTTACCTTTCGATGTCGATTATTCTGCATGACAACTGCACATAGTAACCAGGTTTTCCAGCAAATCAATGTATGGCTTTTTTCGTTTTATCTTTATGTGAAGAGTATCTAACTCCAGGGAAGAACAGATTTCTTGTAACATCTGCACAGAAAATTTAGTCCTTTTCAAAGTTCACTTTATCAACATCGTCCTCACTTTCGTTATCCTCATCCTGATCACCATCATCTACTTCTACTTCTACAGCATTTGTTCTCCTCTTTTTTGCTAAGCGCGAGAAAAAGCCTGTAACTTGTTGTTGTGTTAGATATTCATCTTTTTTGAAAAGACGTGAACCATCGGTGTTTCTGTCCGATCGCATTGCTCTAGAGACGTCCGCAGGATCTGCTTTTCGACCTGTCTGTTCTCCGGCATCAAATATGTTAATGAGATACCGTTTTTGCTCATCAGAGAAGCGCTTTTTCTTTGAAGAGGATTTCAAAGCCCAGCCCATCTTTAGCTCTGGGACAGCATTTGAGTGTTGTGAATCATCGGTTTGGGTTGACTGTGGGTTTGCACCGGATCCTTCTTCAAGTTTTCCTGCATACAATAGCATCGCCTTGTCGTAGAGAGTTTCGTACTCTAGGGCGTACTCATGGCTTCCAAAATCTAAATGCTTTTCAAGAGAAGAGTACCTTTGAAATGACCTAATGCATCCTTGCTCGGGACAAAAAAAAAGTTTGCTGGACTTGTCAGGTAGTTGGTTACTAATTTCGTCATCTCCACTTTCTGGTTTGGGCTCACCACGACTTTTCTTTGGTTGTAACCTAGGTTTCACTGTTGTAAACGATACTTCCGGTTCATCAGTGGCTTCATTGTAGATTACCTTTGGAAGTGTTGGCGGCTGTTGAAAATTAGCCATGTTTAGGAGTTTCCCAGGACCGATATCATAGGCCTTCCACGTTTTCATGGTGTCATTTGCGTACTCTATATTGTTTAAACTGCTCACACCAGCCCATTTCCCTGCCTCGCCAGTACCAGCTTGTAAGGTACACACCGTTACTTTTACTCCAGGGATACCTCCAAACGACTCGATCGCTGCTTTCATTTGTTCTGGGTTCTCCACATCTTTCCCTGAATTTAAATATTTATTTATGTGGTTTTTAATGTGTGCTGCTTTGCGGTCACATGCCCCCTTTCCTCCTTGAGGGTCGGAAAAATCAATACGCTTGATTTGGATGCCAGTTGCTTTACTTATCATCGGCAAGGATAATAAAGTATACACAGAGTGATAACACCCAGCATAGTCCTGTCTCAAATATACAGTTTGAATCTCAGGGACAATAGTAGAGAGCTGTCTCAACACATCTTCAATGATGGCCACAACCGTTACGCTATCTTGATTGCATGATTTGAATATATGCACAAATGTCAAGATTTGTACTTCACCGTCGTCACTCTTTTTTGTCAACACTGTTATATGCCAAGAGAGGCCCCTCTTGCCGAACCAGTCTCGCTGGCTTTCACGATATTTGCGTGGTATAAGTTTCATCGCCCAGTCTAAAACAATGAAAGCGCTATGGGAGTCCAGGTCTTCAACAATGTGATGTCGAGCAGCGTCTTGGTTTGCTGACCTTAAAATATGTGCTTTCCAGGACTCAATTGATTGGGCTGCCTGTGTAATTACGTACTCCATCCCTTCTATTTCGTCGTTCGAGCAATCTACATCATTCAAAGCTGCACGAATTTCAGCTAAGGCGTCGGGAAATATGCGGCATCTATCGCATTTTGCTCTGTGATGATGCTTACAGACAGTACCGTAATCTTTATCATTTGGACAACTAAGTGCATATGTCCTACAGTGATCACTAACTTCAGAATGAATAGAAACGTGGATCTGTAAAAAAAAAAAAAAATTAAAGAAATACTAAACCTTCCATCTTGTTATATTTAATAACGTCATCTTTTAATTCTTACATGTACAACGGTTACGCAGCTCAAAATTCTTAATTGATTAATGCTATTATTGGTTATTGGATTAATTTATCCTTCTAAACTATTCCCACAGGGAGCCCACATTCATTGTTGATTTCCGAATAAAAAAATTGATAAATGTAAATAAAATCGATCAACGTTTAATGCCGTGTCACGCGATTGTTTGACCTAACTGGTAAACACCGGTATCCTATATCCACGGTCATTTTTTACCCGGCGGGGTACGTTATCAGCGTCTCGGGTTTCGGCTTACCGGATTAACCGTTAAGGCTTACCGGATTGGCTGAACTTCAAATTTGAAATAGCTATCAACTGTCGCCCGTTCCAGTATACACTAAAAAAGACAAGGGACGCCGCTCCACAGATTAATCGTTGTATGTGCGTACAGGGTTAGGGGGGACGGAAGCGGAAATGAATCCTGCGACCGGAAGTTCTCGTCTGCCATTTCAAGCAGTTATAAATAGAGTCGAACCACAACAAAACACAAACTCGTTAGCATTGATTCATTGGTAAATGACAGTTGTCCAACGTTTTTCAGCCACATATTTCTCCGATTTGAAATCGAATTTTGAATGCTTTTCTAGTCTTCTCAAGAATTATACAATGGTTGCTGGTAAAGTAACGCCAACTATCAACTTGTATGAAAGATATCAAAAACAGTTCTCACTCGAGAAGGAAAACCATGAGCTTCTGACAGCTGATGACCTAGGCCGTCTGATAAAGAAAATATTCCCTGATTGTACAAGAGTACGGGCTAGGTCTAAGGATCAGCGATGCTATGTAAACTTATGCGAAGCAATAACCAAAGATCAACCGCTCGCTTGGCTAGATGTAGCATCGCTATCCCCGAGGCACGGATGCTCTATAGTAAAGAAAACTGAGGCATTCGTAGAACTAATTACACCGGCTTTACCCGTCAAGAATATGTTATGTCCTTCACAAGCTAGATTTATTGCCTGTTGTTGCTCGTCCGTAAAACAACTGTGTAAAGAAGATAAAGTGATATCAATAAATATAGCAAGATAACAACAAATAAGACAGTCTTCAATACTTACAACTCCATCACAGGCCAAACGAATCTGAAACAATGTAGCTTCCCGCAGAAGATTCTTATGAACGAATACCGAAGCCAGTTATAGTTACAAAAACTTTTATTTCGCGGGCTATTACATATAAAAGACTGCGCGAAAAAGATAATCGTATGCAGAACGGAAGTTACGATACTGACTTAATGACCGAGCTGTCAAGTTTACGACAATAAACACATATCTTTAAGCGTTCAATTTCACTTCCGTCCCCACTAACCCTAGGCAGAGACTGTTCGAAACAACGCTAATAATTTTTCTTCAGCACTAAGGACCATTCTGATTTTTTTGTTAATGTCATACGTTAGATAATCTATCTAAGCATCAACTTTGAGAGGTTTAAAGCTTTCAAGACGTTTCTTGAATTTCTTTCAGAATTTTTATTAGGGGTGCCCATCTCGAGCTGCGTCCCTTGTCTCTTTCTTAGCTTTGAGAAGCCTTAACGGTTAATCCGGTAAGCCGAAACCCGAGACGCTAATAACGTACCCCGCCGGGTAAGAAATGACCGTGGATATAGGATACCGGTGTTTACCAGTTAGGTCAAACAATCGCGTGACACGGCATTAAACGTTGATCTATTTTATTTACATTTATCAATTTTTTTATCCGGAAATCAACAATTAATGTGGGCTCCCTGTGCTATTCCCTTATTCTCACCTTGTAGTCTCCTTTTAAGTATCGTTTGGCCTCCTTAAGGTTCTGGTCCGTCTGTCTGGCCCATGTCAAGCCTTTGCCAAAACAATCACCGATCTTTTCTACTGTGTTTTCTAAATCGTCAAACGCTTTGCCTCCCATTGCTGAAATATAATCCAGGCCCTGTAACGATTTCCTTACAGAAGCTGAACACACGCTGAGAACTCTGCGCAAACTACTGCGGCTCATCGGCTGGAACTCAGATTCGTTGCAATATTCTTCGTATTGTTGAATACATTGCTCTGGGATAAGGTTGCGAACAACATTTGGAATTTTTATAGCTACGCTTGTTGAAAGTTTCAGTGTTTTTTCCCCAAATGGCAAGTCTTGTATAATATGTGAGCTGGTGATAAATGTCACAAAGTGGTCTAATTTTGCTTCATCGACGTACATTCTGCTGTGCTTTACCGATGGAAGCACCGCACCCCTTCCATGAAGCAGCAAATGGTGCTTGGCAATTACAATGTTATATCTATATCTTGTCAATTCTGGAATCCATTTCTGCAGGTCTTTAAAAGTAACTTTGTCGGCCATTATGGACAGAATTTGTCTTCGGGTACCCCAATTACTGGTGTTGTTGTAGCATTCCGAAAGGGCGTCTAGGAGGGAAATATCTACTTTTTCATCACGTGATATCTTTTCAGAAGACAGGTTTTCAAGTAAAATAGCTGATTGCCCAGGAGCGATTTCTTCTAAACATGATGTACTAACTTGGCGGGCTTTACGCATGTGTAAACGTTTAGTTCGATCTGATATTTCATTCCATGGCGACGATAAAGGATGTCTGATGGGACTTAATTCCCTTGCGGCTAAAAATTCATTGAGTATTTCTCTTGGTGTAGAGGAATTATACTGTGATACATCTTCTGGCTCATACAGACTAACAGATGTATCACGTGACCTTTGGCAAGTAGGCGTTGAGGTGGCCTGTAGACGGAACGTCACTTCTTCGTCTTCTTCCTGGAGATTAAGATGCTGGTTATAAATGTATGCATGAAAAGCGCCTAAGATAACCTCATTTGTATTGTTGATATACGGCACTTTACAACACTGTTCAGTTACACATCAGGGACGGGCCACTTTTGATTAGAGTGAAGCCGGTATTTTTCCGCCTTACTTTTTAGGGTTTTGATATATATCCCCAACTACCAAACCCCCCTCCCATTCTCTCTCCCCACCCTCCATCACATGTTTAGTCTCGCTAGACAGATTAGCGTCATTTCCCGCCAATAATTCACTTCTGATGAACATCTAATCTAATCTAATATATAAAGGTGGCATATATACATATATAGACATGATAGATGATTTTACCCTAAAATTTGAAGGGATTTTTTTGGAGGAGAACCTCTATGAAATAGTTTTCAAGATGCTATAGTCTGATTGCTATAGTCTATAGTCTATTTAATGAATCCCAAATCTAAAACATGACATTACTCCTTTTTTTCTTTTCATACATATATATATGCTCACATTGAGGCGTTCACATTTGGTTAAGTATTGCCAGTTTTTAAAATAACCAGCGTTAATGTATTCATCTGTTCAGACAGATTTAATGGACTATGCAATAACTTCAATCTCTTACGACATGTTGAACAGATACCTTAAACATAGAATGTAAAACATAAGATTTAAGATATCAATAATAATTTAATATACCTGTATTTCTTACCTGAACCAACTGGCAGAAAAATTCCCGTCTTTTTTAATATTAGTTTTGAGCGTCCATGTTAATACCTCTATCGCACTTAGGCCGTTTACGTTGACTACCATGATGAGACAACTCGGCGGGTACTCTGCACCTAGTATTACTACCTCTAGTCCAGCCTAGTCCAAGTTTACAACGATGTAGTGGGCATACTGTCCAGCATTGGATATTCTCCGGTAAAGTAAATATACTAGCTCTACTTAGAATTAAATCAACTTCATTTTCCACGCCAATAAACTGGAATGTGGCTTTGTGATCCGTGATTGGCTTTTCACAAGCTTGCAAGGGAATAACTGCTGTGTTTTGTTTCCGGTCTTTCCTATCAAATCCACAAGCTCCTCCAATGAGTGCTTTAAATGAGCAGCAAATCTCCATCATAAGCCACACAAGACAGAATACGCAATGAATTCTAATTAAACCCGTCTATATAATGCACGATGATACAATGGCTTGTCAGTTTCATACTGCGTCAAGCGCTAAATGATAACAGCTTCGAAAATAATAATAATACTAAAACGGTTTAATAGAATATGTTAAGTTTTTAAAATCTGATCAAGAAAAAACAAATGTCAGTTATCGAGATATTTTTTCAAAAAAAACAGTATTAACAACAAACGGATTTTCAATCCGTCTAGATCTTTGAAAGCATTAGCGCGAGTTAATTAAACAATTACTTGTCAATTTCACACGGCGTCAAGCGCTATTAAAATGTACAATTGTTAAAATATATAATGACAGCTTTGATAATGATAATAATAATAATAATAATAATAATAATAATAATAATAATAATAATAATAATAATAATAATAATAATAATAATAATAATAATAATAATAATAATAATAATAATAATAATAATAATAATACAACAGCTTCTAAACTTCATCTAGGTTAGAATTACAAGTGAAACCTAGCAGTTTATAGCATTTTTCCTGCTGTTTTTAAAAAAAAAAAAAAACAACAACAATATGTGATTCGAGAGCAGAGAATTACAGACGGATATGATTTAAATAAAATCACTTCTCGGTTCTTATTTTATTAATAATACGTATCATTTCTTTTAAAATGGCAGTATGAACTTCTTGTTAGTCTTCAAAATCGTTTTCTTTCTTAGAAGTTAAGAGCCGAGGTCAGGAAAAACCAAACATCTCGTGGCAACGGCCCATTTTCTGATTTCGCTCAAACTTTGCCACAGAATACATTATCATACAAGGGAAAGCAGTCAGATTTTTTTTTGAAAAAAATATTTTTATTTTCGAGAAAATTACGATTTATTGTCGAGCCGCCGAGATCGCCGTTTTGGCGGCCTAAAATGAGGGAAACTTTGATCGTCTCGCTTACAAAGAAAAAATAAACCTTAGAAGCCAAACATCTTATAACATTGCTGTTTAGTCTTTTAACATTCATTTGCGTGATTTTGGAAAAGTTTGCTCTAGTTCAAAGATCAAAAATAATTTTATTTACGAAGTGAGGTAATTTGACTCGTCGAAAGTGTGTTTTAGATAAATATCATTTTTACCATGCGATAAACCTTTAAATCAAACAAGATTCAGCACATTGATAGAGCTAGAATAAATTTGCTTTCGAATGGTGTATAGATTTCTTTGGGCAAATAAATATGCGCTTCACAAGAGCTATTCAAAGGTTGGTGAAAATCGTGTTTACGTGACCTTGACCTCACTGTTCAGACCGCGACGCATACTTCCGTTACTTGATATATTTGATATTAATTCTTAATAAAACCTCAAAAAACAATCCCAAATTGTTAGTTATTAAGCCTTGCTTACTAATTATGGTTTTACTAATGCGAAAAATAGCTGTAAAATCTACCTCTTTGCCGTTCTGCTTGTGCATCGTCTGAGTCAGTCTTTGTCGTGTCGAGTGTGGCGTCAGTCGATTACTTCCGATCGCTTCCCAGGAACGTCAACAGGTCAATAGCTTATACGATTTAAACCATTTCTTCCTGGATTTAGCCTTATATAAACGTACAAGTGTCTGATAGTCAATTCCATGACGATCACTCGTGGTTTTAAATAGAACTTTGAACAGCACTTAGACCAAGTAAACAAACAAGTATGCTAATAAGGAGAAGCGCACGGCCTCAAATAAAAGTATAGAGGGGGGAGGGGTGTGTAAAGTGTTGTCATCTCAGATCGTTCAAATCGTTAAACTATTTATTTTACTTTTTACCTGATTGCTTGCTTTATTCGTCATTCAGTTTATGGGTCGGTACTATTTTTGAACGAAAAGGAAGCAAGGCCGTTGACATTGACATTGACATGTTTTTATTTGCAATGACTCCCATCCCCTCCCCTACTCAAGAGAACTCTAGATACGTAAAATCACTAGCTTGTTCATTCCTGCAGATGGAAGTGTTTTGTAAGAACTTTCTATTTCCCACCCTATACTTTTTGAAGCACACAACATATGTGAACTGACTGCAAAGTCAAGATTGAACACATTCTCAGTACAAATGCTTCAAGATATCTGCGACTATTTTGAACTCGAACTGACTCCTTCTATGAAGAAAAATAAACGAGTTACAAAGAAACCATACATCGATCTCATCAGTGAATTGGTGGCAAACTGCACCTGCAGCAGTAGTTCCCAAGACTGATTTAAGTATATCATCACCCGCTATTGGTATATTATGTATGCTATGACTGATAATATTTATTGCTTCTATTGTAATAATAATAATTATCATTTTTGTTATTATTATAATCATCATTATAATCATCATTATAATCATCATCATCATCATAATCATCATCATAATCATAATCATAATCATAATCATCATTATAATCATCATCATCATCATCATCATAATCATCATCATCATCATAATCATAATCATAATCATCATCATAATCATCATTATAATCATCATCATTATAATCATCATTATAATCATCATTATCATCATTATAATCATCATTATCATCATTATAATCATCATTATCATCATTATAATCATCATTATCATCATTATAATCATCATTATAATCATCATTATCATCATTATAATCATCATTATTATCATTATAATCATCATTATAATCATCATTATAATCATCATTATATATCATCATTATAATCATTATAATCATCATTATTAATCATCATTATCATCATCATTATCATCATTATAATCATCATTATAATCATCATTATAATCATCATTATAATCATCATTATAATCATCATTATAATCATCATTATAATCATCATTATAATCATCATTATCATCATCATTATCATCATTATAATCATCATTATCATCATTATAATCATCATTATAATCATCATTATCATCATTATAATCATCATTATAATCATCATTATAATCATCATTATCACAGGAGCCCATCATTATCATCATTATAATCATCATTATAATCATCCTTATAATCATCATCATCATCATCATCATCATCGTCGTCGTCGTCGTCGTCATCATCATTATTATTATTATTATTATTTTATTATTACTATTATTATTTTATTATTACTATTATTATTGATGAATAGTAGAGACTGTTCACATCATCAAATTCAAACCGAGTAGGTCTGATAAAGTTTTTCACATCATTTTAAATTATTTAGGCTGTTTGCAATAAATCCGTATATCTAAAGTAAAAAGGATGAAATTACTAATCCCTGTATAATAAAAAAAGAAGAAAGAAAGAGGGGAAAAAATGACAGATCATTTGATTATATTGTATCGCGTGACTTACAAGTGTAAAAATAGCTCATAGTAATTATCCTAATTAGCATACTTATTTGTTTACTTAATTTTTTCGCAGTTTTAAGTGCCAAAGCTTTAAAACCACGAGTGACCGTCATGGAATTGACTATCAGACACTTGTACCTTTAATATGAGGCTATAAAATCCAGGAAAAAATTGTTTAAATCCTCTAAGCTATTGACCTGTTGACGTTCCTGGGAAGCGATCGGAAGTAATCGATTGATGCCACACTCGACACGACAAAGACTGACTCAGACGATGCACAAGCAGAACGGCAAAGAGGTAGATTTTACAGCTTTTTTTCGCATTTAGTAAAACCATAATTAGTAAGCAAGGCTTAATTGTAGATATAATAACAATTTGGGATTGTTTTTTGAGGTTTTATTAGGAATTATTATCAAATATATCAGGTAACGGAAGTATGCGTCGCGGTCTGAACAGTGAGGTCAAGGTCACGTAAACACGATTTCCACCAACCTTTGAATAGCTCTTGTGAAGCGCATATTTATTTGCCCAAAGAAATCTATACACCATTCGAAAGCAAATTTATTCCTCTATCAATGTGCTGAATCTTGTTTGATTTAAAGGTTTATCGCATGGTGAAAACGATATTTATCTAAAACACACTTTCGACGAGTCAAATTTCCTCACTTCGTAAATAAAATTATTTTTGATCTTTGAACTAGAGCAAACTTTTCCAAAATCACGCAAATGAATGATAAAAGACCAAACAACAATGTTATAAGATGTTTGGCTTTTAAGGTTTATTTTTTCTTTGTAAGCGAGACGATCAAAGTTGCCTTTGATTTAGGCCGCCAAAACGGTGATCTCGATGGCTCGGCAATAAATCGTAATTTTCTCGAAAATAAAAAATATTTTTTCAAAAAAAACTTCATACTGCTTTTCCTTGTATGATAATGTATCCTGTGGCAAAGTTTGAGCGAAATCAGAAAATGGAACGTTGCCACGGATTTTCGAATATGTTTGATTCTTCCTGACATTGGCTCTTAACACGAAGCTGCTTTAAATTTGAAATAAGTTTAAGATATGCAAATTACATTGATTTTGCCGACACATGAAATTTACAAATTTTCTACAACTTTGAGAGTGTAATACAACGCGAAAAGTACATTTCCCCAAACCAATTTTACTTGTTTCGTAAAGACCATTATTCACACTTACCTTTGAGGTGTACATTTTGGAAAACATTTTGCGTAGCACATAGAAAAAACTTTGAATATATTCACCCTATTTTTAGAGAGGATAAAAGTGTCCCCTAAAAATAAATTTATTTAAAATAGAAGGATTTTATGAAAGTTCATAAAAGCCTTTAAAATGTTACTTTAAATACTATTTAACAATTCTGTGGTCTTTAAACAACGATACTTTATTTAGTTTGCTTGCGACAAGCTTTTAAAATTGGTATAAATTATCGGTCGAAAATTAGCGAATTTAGCCGAAAACCTATTTTTTCGAATATCTCGAAAACTAAGCGGTATTTAACAAAACTAAATACATAGCAGTTCTTCTTCAACAGGGCCTACCTATGGTTAAAATATGAGCGAAATCTAATTTTCAAGTCTTGCCGCGTTATGTTCGATTTATGCTGACTACCGCTCTTAATGTTCGACTAGTCGAAGGCCAATTTGAACTCCGAAATACTACGGAATAACGACATATACTCACCTCATTTTATACACCAAAAACATACTCAAATGATATAATTTTTGCACAAATGTATAGACATTTCCTTCTAGTTTCAACAGCCATATGACTTAAATAATATTTTTTTATTATTTTAACGTCAGCAGCTTAGAAAGTGACCCTCCTGCACTCGCATCGGACATCGGCTCAAAACAAGTCAACTTTAAGAGCTTATTTCAAAATCGTGGCACCTGATTGAAACTTCTCCTTTACTTCACTATAAACTACTAACATTAATCAATACAAAATGCCATTAAAATCTTTCTGCTCTACAATTTCGAAAGAATGACAAGGACTTAAACTTTGTTAAATTTCCAAATGTGTCAAAATCGAGCATTCTTTATTGGTAAAATACTCATTGGTATTAACAGCTAAAATTACCTTAAACTGCATTCAATAATGCTTGGCTGTGCAATTAAGTTGCTAACCATCCTCTTTAGCGATCTAAATAACGTAATAACTTGACCTTCAAGGTTAGAGATTCAAGTGTCTTCTGCAGGCGTGAGTTCCATTCGTTCAAGTCCAGAATCTAGCAGTTGATTTTCGCTGTTTCGATTGCTTTAAATGTCCATGTGACCTTCGTTTAAGGTACCGTTTTCATCAATATAAATGTCTCGGGGTTTAATAACAGTTATCAATGAAATTAAAACTCAAAATAAGTCATAACTTGGAGTTTAAGATGTCTTCTATCTGTTATAACTGTTTGTTTATATTCGGCACTCGTTCCCAGTCTATCACCACTATTGTACCTAGGGAGGGAGGGAGGGGAGCCGTAGCAAAATTAAAAGAATGAAGGGAATTAATAAACTAACAAGTAAAAGAAAAAATAAACCAAACTGATGCCCTTTATAAACAAAAAGAAAGCACTAGGGGGAGACAAAATTGTAACAAAATTGAAAGAGTCATTATTTATGAAGGGGGAGGGAGAAATCACGGAAGGGGGGGGGGTGGTCAGGTGTATTTTTCTTGATGACTTGGGGTGAGTCATTGTTTAATAAAATAATTGTTTATTTCCCCCTAATTAGGAAATAAAATATTTGTGTGCGATATATACTTTTCAGAACGCTTAGATTATTTCTTACGTTAAGTTTTCAAAAGACAATGGCAAAAATGATGATAACAAACAGGCGAAAAGTATTTCGATTAAAAAAAACTAATGCAGGCGTTTCTGTATCAAACTTGACAATAATATTTACGGATTTTAATCGGAATGGCGCGTTCTTGGTTAGCAGAGCGCATTATTAGGGCCTTCCACCCTTGAAATGCGCTAACACCTTTGTCGAAATTGTAGACTAGATCATCGTTCTGCTGCATGTCACCAGTGTGAAGATATGAAGACTTCTCTTCGTGAAATAGAGGAGACCCTAAACAGCCAAAGTATCAGTTTCTACAGTAATGAGCAGAACGATGATCTAGTCTACAATTTCGACAAAGGTGTTAGCGCAATTCAAGGGTGGAAGGCCCTAATAATGCGCTCTGCTAACCAAGAACGCGCCATTCCGATTAAAATCCGTAAATATTATTGTCAAGTTTGATACAGAAACGCCTGCATTAGTTTTTTTATTCGAAATACTTTTCGCCTGTTTGTTATCATCATTTTTGCCATTGTCTTAGCTTTTGAAAACTTCACGTAAGAAATAATCTAAGCGTTCTGAAAAGTATATATCGCACACAAATATTTTATTTCCTAATTAAGGGGAAATAAACAATTATTTTATTAAACAATGACTCACCCCAAGTCATCAAGAAAAATACACCTGACCACCCCCCCCCCCTCCGTGATTTCTCCCTCCCCCTTCACAAATAATGACTCTTTCAATTTTGTTACAATTTTGTCTCCCCCTAGTGCTTTCTTTTTGTTTATAAAGGGCATCAGTTTGGTTTATTTTTTCTTTTACTTGTTAGTTTATTAATTCCCTTCATTCTTTTAATTTTGCTACGGCTCCCCTCCCTCCCTCCCTAGGTACAATAGTGGTGATAGACTGGGAACGAGTGCCGAATATAAACAAACAGTTATAACAGATAGAAGACATCTTAAACTCCAAGTTATGACTTATTTTGAGTTTTAATTTCATTGATAACTGTTAGTAAACCCCGAGACATTTATATTGATGGAAACGGTACCTTAAACGAAGGTCACATGGACATTTAAAGCAATCGAAACAGCGAAAATCAACTGCTAGATTCTGGACTTGAACGCATGGAACTCACGCCTGCAGAAGACACTTGAATCTCTAACCTTGAAGGTCAAGTTATTACGTTATTTAGATCGCTAAAGAGGATGGTTAACAACTTAATTGCACAGCCAAGCATTATTGAATGCAGTTTAAGGTAATTTTAGCTGTTAATACCAATGAGTATTTTACCGATAAAGAATCGAATGCTCGATTTTGACACATTTGGAAATTTAACAAAGTTTAAGTCCTTGTCATTCTTTCGAAATTGTAGAGCAGAAAGGTTTTATTGGCGTTTTGTATTGATTAATGTTAGTAGTTTATAGTGAAGTAAAGGAGAAGTTTCAATCAGGTGCCACGATTTTGAAAGAAGCTCTTAAAGTTGACTTGTTTTGAGCCGATGTCCGATGCGAGTGCAGGAGGGTCACTTTCTAAGCTGCTGACGTTAAAATTTAAAAAAAATTATTATTTAAGTCATATGGCCGTTGAAACTAGAAGGAAATATCTATACATTTGTGCAAAAATTATATCATTTGAGTATGTTTTGGTGTATAAAATGAGGTGAGTATATGTCGTTATTCCGTAGTATTTCGGAGTTCAAATTGGCCTTCGACTAGTCGAACATTAAACGGTCCACCCAAAAATATTAAAATACATTTGAGCCAAATTACTTCGATATTAGTTGTTCCCAAGGACAGAACTTCAAAATAGTAGAGTATGAAAGAAATCTATTTTGGAGTTGCATATCGATCTGGAGGTTATTACGGAGACAGCCTCTTAACAAGCCTCAGAGAAAATGCAAAGGTATATAACAAACGCAACAACAAAGAAATTGCTGTTGGAGATATCGTGATTCTAAAAAGGGAAGGTACAGCCCGATGTTTCTGGAAACTAGCAGTGGTCAAAAATCTCTTACCTGGAAAGGATGGCAAGGTACGTGCAGCAGAAATTCGTATTCTCAACTCATCGGCTAAAGCCAACAACACTCAAACGACCATTACAAGCGTTAGTTCAAACAGAGGTAAAGGCTAATCAAGATGAGGAAACTCTAAATAATTCATCAAAGAGGAAACCTTGCAAATCCAAAGAGAACGAACCAGTTACTACGAAGAGTCTACGAAAGGCCGCTGTCCTTGGTGAAATGAGAAGAAGAGAAAACAAATGAACACTCAATCATATGGAACATTGAATATTTTAATCATATGGACCATTGAACGTTAATATTGTTATATTAGATTATACTGTTGATATCTGATTATGATGTTGATTCCACTAGCAGAATCAACCGGGAAGTGTAAAATAAATTTGGACAGCGCACCAACCAGGTTGCGCATGCGCAAATGAAATAAACACGTGTGGGCCGAAAATCGTTGTAGTAGTTAGTCGTTTTTTACACAGACCTCCCGCTCGGTTAATAAGATCGTATTATTTTACTGAAAAAGGGCCTATGTTATAAAAGAAATTGTCGATAATTAGCGTGCGTATATCCAGTTCTATACGTGCTTCCAGAACTGGATATACGCACGCTAATTATCGACCATTCCCTTATAAGAACGGCATTGTTTAGTGAGTAGATTATATCTAATGTTGCGTATAGCTAAAGCGATTGTTAATGTTAAATCTTGTTGGTCCTGGCCTCGACTGATTGGAATCAAAAGTAAACATCAACGTTAATTAACGCTTGGGAAAGTGATGTTTTCTGTCATCGCATGGTTGAAAAATCAGTTTATAATCAGATAGCCCATACGTTTTACATCCAGAAACTTGGATGTAATTATCGGGTACCGGCAGAGGTTACTTTTGTCGTCGTTCTAGGTAAGAGAAAGGAACCTCTGCTCGCAGGGTTCCTCCGCAGTGAACTATTTTATAACAGTTTTTTCGTTTGGGTTTCCTGTTTCAGAAATCTCCACAGGAATCCCAATCATTAAAGGAGAAAGAAAGTGAAAGGAGTGGCTTGCGAAGAGAGTTAATGTAAATATACTACTTGAGTTGAGTTTTACTGAGCCACGCTTAAAGTCCTCTTTTTATTTTTTGATGTTATGTTTCTACAACGTTGAGAAAGCAACATGACTGCGCTGTATGGTCCAGGTCCTTTACCGGTGAAGGCCCTGACAGGTACTGTGTATTGTGCACACAATGCTAGATCATGGAAGACATATTGCTGCAGGGGTGATTTGCTTGGAACATGAAATGTGCTGTGAGTGTTGTAGACTTTCTTTTTTTATCCCTGCAAGACTGAAACACTACGTATTTTGTGATAAAACCATTAGATATATCTTTATATACTGGCTTCCACGTGACTCGAAAGGATTTGGCGTTGATCTTAGTGGTAGCTAATCTTAGTATATAGACACATTTTTAAGAGGTACATCAGACTCTGAGAAAAATAGCAAACACAGAGTGAGACACGTAGTATTTGGATTTCAACATTTAACTTTTTAAACTTACAGTCTTCTTTGATCTTTGTCACTGTCTATTTACTCAGTGGACCATCTTTCAGAGTGTAGAGCAGGACTTAAAAGATGCAGTCAGTGTATTTATCACGACCACTCATAACTGTTGACATTCTGGTACTTGGTTCTACCTCGGTACAATGCAAGTATTTGTAAGGCACCTTGTATCCTCTCAATACGCCGTTTAGACTACAGTCTTTGCTATTACTCAATGGCGACCAGTAAATGCGGACACTTTTTGATGACATTGCCTTGACCAATTTCATGTCTGGAGGGCAATCTTGAGCTAGGAATGAACGAGAAGCATCAATATGTGTACACTGATCACTTGTTATCTAGCTATGGTACTATTTATTACTTCTGACATAAAAGCTGCCATAAACCTCAATACGCATTGCTTTCCAGTTGTTAAACTTTATGGATATACAGTTTTAACAATTATTCTCACGGATGACGCGGTTATTCTGTTGTCTGATATTATAGACCTGTTCTTTACACCAATCGCATGGCTATCACGGCAATCTGCAACTCAAATTGAAATATATTTCTTTAAAAACTAGAAAAAGCTGATAAAATTATACACAAGATCTGCTAAGAGTAACTGAATGATTAAAAAATTGCTAAAATGAATTTAAATTAGCTTACACCTGTAGCAATGGCGGAAAATTAAGACTAATATGCAATTTTATACCAGCTTATAAAACATCACATTGCCATAAGCATTCCATAGCAGCGTTTTGCATGGTCGCATGGTGACATCAGCGATGATGTTTTTAATCACATGCGACCATGCAAAACGACAATCTTTTATCATGAATGCTCTTCGAATGTAAAACAAAAATATTGCTTTAGAGAGTCTATTGGTTCAAGCACACTGAATGTGAGAGCGATTAAAAATCCGATTAAGGTTACTTTAGGAAAGATTACATCCAACATGACATTGCTTACCGTCTATAACAGAAGAATGCATCAGTAACTAAATTGCACCAATTGCTTCACCTGGTCTTTACTGTTCCAATTCCTATGATATCTTTTAAAATGTTGACATGCAAATATGCTATGCAGTAGGCATAATACTAATAATACTATACTACTTTACTAACATTACCACTGCTTATAAATTCAAATCAGCATCTATACTAATTTTAAGAAGAATAAGGGAAATCAGAATAAAATAGAAAAGGAACAAAAGAAAGTTCAATAAGATAATAACAAGCATAATGTATGACGAGAAAGGTTGATGTCAGTGATGTCAGGAATTATCATTGTACATGCATCTCAAGCTTTTCAGTATCTCTGTACTTACCACCGGCAACTCTGATATAGGCCACAAGTGCTTCTTTTCCATTTAAAGTTTTCTAATAAGAAATATAATAATACTTTCAAATCCAAATTCCACTACAAACTTTAAATCTATCATTATTGAGGCGATGTTCAAATTATCTGTGGTAATTGAAACATGTAGGCTTCAAACAAATTCAAGAGAAACCTTTCCGCCTAAGCATTAACAAATCATTAAATAATTTGTTATATGGCAGTTCATTCGCTCAGCTAGATTTAACCTCCAGTCTCATTCGGTTGTACGAATAGCGCTATCCACTGGATATATCTCTATCCAACGGATAAAAGCTAAACAAATACTATACAATGGATAACTCTTATCCAGTGGATAGCTTTTCCAGGCTTTGTACAACTGTCCCCTGGATGTATATAACCATATATAATATACGTAATCTAGACGTCGTTCTCTGGAACCTCAATTCTAAAAGGATGAGGATGCTCAAACTATAAAGACTACGAGTGGTCCCTCTTTTCTCTCCAGAATCAGTGATTAAAAAACGAGTGTTGCGGAATTCCTGTGGAGCGGGCCGGAAATAGGTCGGGTAAGTAGGGAGAGGAAAAAAGGGACTACAGACACAACTGTAGCAAATGAATTACCGCCCTTTTTAACACATAGTTATCTTGTCAAAAATGTGTCATCGGGTCATCAATATCAAATGGATCAATTAGACTGCATTTAGATCCAAATAATTTTGACCAATCAATTTCCAACTTTAAAATGCCAAGGTTGTTACACACGCAGTAAACCATTTATGGCGGATACACCAACAAAAACTGCAAAGAGATGGCGAAGCCGAAGCCATTCACAATCGATAACTTTTGCAGAGCATGTGGTTGCTCTTTTTTAAAACCCTTTGACGACGTCGGCCCCTTTAAAAATCGTTCCCCATGGAACGATGACTTCAAAAATTCTAGCTCTCTCGCTTTGAAAGTCATGGCTCTAAAATGTAATTATCTGTATTGCCTGGAAAGTTCCACAGCATTAAAATGTGCGTGTTTTCGCCATTGAACAACCACGGTAAAAGTCATTTTTCATCCTTGATTTTAATGCAAAGAATATCGTTTAAAAAACAAAACTCGGCATTCTCAGAACACATCAGCCCCAGTTCTTTGGGTTTCTTTACTTTTAATTATCAAACATCTTCTACGAGCCGCACAGCAGCCTTTTTTATTTAGACTACTAACGAAAAACTCGTTACTCCATCTAATAACGAAAAGCATTGTGGGTAATTATGCAAATTTTCGACAGCACATAACCCAAGCCCCAATTCTTTATGAATGTTTTCAGTCACCCGCTCCAACCGGACAAAAATTGCACCGATTGCCATCTTTACCAGGCGAAACACACTAAACTTGCCTTGGTTGGTTCTGGTATCTACTACAAGACGACCAGGAAAGCGATTTCACTCCAACGACGCCATTGTCAATGGGGATAACTGCTGGCGCTATTTTCTTTGTAAAATCGTCTTCCACCTTTGAATTCGTCCAAAAGAGCGTCTCCACCACCTAGACAAACCTAATGATGCATGACTAGGGGCTCTTGTAGTAGGAAATGACTGAAAAAAGCACTTAATTATAAACTGGATTTTAGCTCAATTCAAAGTCAAAACGTTGATTTGGAATAGAACGAGCTAAAATCCGCAAGGTGTTTCTGGAAACCTTGAGCCATTGGTAGTTCGAAACAACAACCATCTCCCTGACAACACCTTATTTAGAACTGACATCGATTTTTTAACTTTTCGTATGAAAAATAGTCGAAAGTCCAATAATCATTGGCGGACGCCAAAGGCTAAAATAGTTCATGGAAAGTTCGCGAAAATTTAATATATTTCAACTGAATGAAAATATATCTCAACTCAGCTGAGTTTACAAACTTTTTGCCCTCTTCGGTTGCAGTGATGCCAACATCAGTTAAATCTCGTATTTGATCATGAGCGATAGGATACTTGAAGTTCGTGAACGAAGACATAATTTGCTTTACAATTGATATAGAATATATACTAAAGTATGAGTAAATGAACTATTTACCTGTAGCTTGACTTTATTCCTTTTATCGTCCTCGAGTTGTATTTTAAAAATGGCGCCTTCAATAAATTTAATTTTATACAGTCCTAGTCTCTCACGGACTTTAAGCTTATTACGTCATACATTCGCCCCTCGAAGCTATATCTACACTGGGTAGGAAGTCTTAACTCGGCTTTCGTGCTATGCTGTAAGAACTTTCAATTGTCAGGCAATCTTCCATATATTAAGGCAATGTGCCATGCAATGTTCTAGGGTGGGGTAAATTTAAAAATTTGTAAAGGTAAGTTCTAGGGTAGGGTAAGGCACAAGTTTTCAATGACCACGTGATGATAATAACTTGCAAAACAATGAGGACACAACAGCTTTGAAGTTTCGCCAAAACAAATAGTTGGTAGATCAAGGGAAAACGTCTTTGTCACCTTTGCAAAGTTTTAACGGCAACTTTATATTCTTCTTTTAAGCAAGAAACGCTAGGAAAACTCTCCAGGTACCGGTACTCGCTTAAATCAGTTAAATAAGTGACCGTGTGCTGGAATGTTTCACCTTGACGCTTGACAGATCGGCGCGGTCCGTTACAGCCGCTTACAGATAGACCGTTTTTAGCCAATTGGAATTTTCGATCCGTTGTGAGAGCCACTGCTAATTCATTTGTTACAGTGTTGTCTGTAGTTCCTTCTTTTCTCTCTTTGCTCACCCGATCTCTTTCCGGCGCGCTCCACAGGAACCCCGCAACACTCGTTTTTTTAATCACTGATTCTGGAGGGAAAAGATTGACTGCTCGTAGTCTAAAACTATACTTTGTACTACTTTTTACGTTAAAATGTAAGTTAACAGGTCATTAGCTTTTAGGGTCCTTCCATTTGGTAAACAACTGCACAGACAGTAGAACTACACAGTGCGTTTCAGAAGCAAATTAATCGGAGAAATCATAAGATACCCACCTCTGTATAGTAAGCCACTGCTCGTTGATAAACCAAGTATTGATATCCCTTATCTAACGGTACGTTGACATACTTGTCTTTAGAGACACTACCATCTCCAATAGTTATCACTCTTGTATGGTTTATTTTTGGAACTTCAGCTGTGATGTAATAACTGAGCCCAAGCAAAAGCTTGTGAGGACCTCGTGAAATAATTACTTGATAGGCACTATATGGGGAAAGCATTAGTTTGTTTAATGTGCTACATTGGTGTAAAATACACAACAATTTATTCTGTTACTAATATATATATTTGTAGTCTTCCTTGCAGCCGTTTTTAGGGCCGGGCTTCCTGTGCCCCTCCCCACTAAATGCTGCTTATTATTATTGTTATTATTAATAGGTTGTATATATTGTTTAAATTACAAAATGGCGACAACATTACAAACAATCAAAATATATGTGGTAAAAACATTTTATATATCACTTGCTTTTTTAAAGTAAATTCATATTCAAGTCACCTGATTTCGCCGTTGAGCTGCTTTGCTGCCCATAGAGTAACATTTACGATTGTTTTTGTTTCGTCGTGATATTCAACCATTTTGACGTCTGGTGCTAATGGATCTGAAATGAAGAAACAGTGCATCAATCAAAATATGGAAGAGAGTATCGTGATAAATTGTTATTAAGTTTATATACACCTATTTCAAAAATCGTTGTCGCAGCCGAAGTTGGCAGTCCACACTCTAAAGCCTGCAAAGGATGTCGGTTACATGGATTTAATTTGTGATTCATTGCGCATTTTTAAATAAATATTTCTATTTATATCTACCACAACAGCAACTTCTTATGGTCATATAACACAAACACGTACAACCAAAATATGTTATGAATAAATCGATAACAAGAGACGAAATACCGACATCCTTTGCAGACCTTAGAGTATGGACTGTGGCATTGTTTGCGACAATGATTTTTGAAATAGGTGTATCTGATTCATGCACGAATTGGTTCTCTTTGCTATTTTCACTAATACAATTTTTACGTATGTATATTATAATTTAAAACTGCCAAAAAAAGTAATGCAATTGACTACATTGCTTCTTTAAAATTCATACTTACAATCTATGTCAGTTTTAGTCCATGTGTTAACACTATGACTGTTGCCACAAAGAGTAGTCACATGCACCAAGAATTGATATTCTGTGTCGGGCGTAAGATTCTTCATAAATATTGTTGTCTCGCGAGATGTGTAGTGTTTGGTGTGAGAGAAAGTTGGCCAGTAACTCTTGTATCCTATTTGTTTTATCTGGGGAATAATCGTACGTTTTACTCAGTATGCTATGAAAAAAGAACAAACAGACAAACAATTGAAAGCATACAAAATATGTGCTGTTCACGTTTTTATTTGTTCTGTTATATGTCAAAAAAATGCGACTTGCAATAATAATAAACAATTATGAATAATTTTGAAAAAAAAGCTATATTACATTGTAAGTCAACACTGAACTGACACCATCTGGTTTCTTCCATGTTAGCTTTACTTCAGTCTTTGAGGATCTGGATATATTCAACTCTTTTGGTGGATCCGGCCCTGAAATATTTAAACATCGTTACTAGTACTAGTTACGCAATCGCAACGTTAAACCGCAATCACGTCATACAAGTTAGCCTCCAGTACAGGAATATATAGAAAAACTTCACTTTGATACTTTATAATTAAACCTGCCACACTTACTCTGTGTGACAATGGGAATAGCTTTGCTGTATGGTCCATGTCCTTTACGGGTGAACGCCCTGACAGACACGGTATATTGTGCACACAAAGTGAGACCATGGATGACGTACTCGAGCTTCAGGGGTGTTTCTCTGGAATGGAATGTACTGTGATTGTTGTATACAATCTTTCCTATTCTTACAAGAGTGAGATTAACCTCGTATTTTGTGATGATACCATTAGCTGAGTCTTTATGTACTGGTGTCCATGTGACTTGGTACGATGTGATGCTGATTTTAGAAATAGCTACCTGTTGTGGAGCACCATCAGGTTCTGTGATATTAAAACAAAAACTAACAATAGGGTTTTACGATACAGTTAACATTATAACGAAGATTATCATTCGTGTCGTTCATGATTATAATTTTGGATTTACACAGAGGGACATAATCTCCGCCTAGAGCTTTACACGAGAAAAGTTTTGTATCCTTACTGTCTTCTTTAGTCCTGTTCACTATCGCTTTACTCAGTGAACCATTTTTTATAGTGAAGGTCAGGACTTGGAAGCTATACTCGGTGTATTTAGCAAGACCAGTCACAAGTGCTGTGTAAGTCTCACTACTTCTGACATCATTGTACTTGGTTTCATCTCCTTGTCTTTGGTTATAAACCACTACGTAACCTCGCAATATACCATTCCAGCACTTGGTATCGGCAGGAGGTTTCCAGGTAACACGGATACTGGTAGACGAAACTGCAGAGGCTGTTTTTAATATTGGAGAACAGGAAGGAGCTAAAACAATCAAGAAAACTGCAAATCTATGTTTGATCAATTAACAAAAATTATAGTGGTAAAAGAACATAATAATACCATCCTCCTTGGTTGTTTTAACTATCGCTGTACTCAGTAGACCGTATTTAGAAGTGTAGGCCTGGACTTGGAAGCTGTACTCAGTGTATTTTTCAAGACCAGCCACTGTTCTTGTGGTAGCCCCACTCCCATAGGCAAACTTGTACATCATCCTGCTTCCATGTCTATTCAACCTGCAAGCCACCCTGTAACCTCTCAACACACCATTTAGTCTGCACTGTTTACTATCCCTCAATGGTGACCAGGTAATGCGGATACTTTTCGATGACACTGCCTGGACTGATATCCCGTTTGGAGGGCAATCTGGAGCTAAGAAATTAAAAAAAAAACATTAAATTAATACAACTTTTTAAAGGCAAACGTAGTGTTTACAAGTGTTGGCATTGGTAATTTGCAACCATTTTCATATTTAATTAATTAATAGCGGAGCTCCGCGCAGGCCGAAGACCCGCGCAAGCGGAGCACCATACTTAAAAAAAAATGGTAACCCATCGAGTTGATTTTTCGTCGACCGACACGTAGGATCGCGGGCGCGCACGTCCGTACGTGCCCATCGCAATACTGATTGGCTGATACATTTCGGCGGGAAAGTGATGCGCGCGCGCACGGAATAGCAGCGCCCGAAAGCAGATTTTTCTTTTATCGACAAAAAAGTCAAACAAACAACAAAATACAATATTTAAAATATCAACTGAGAAAGATGAACATCGAAGAACACAAAGATAGTTTTGGCCGAAGAAGAAAATAAACTCAGGCCGGATACAAAATGAAGAAATTTAACAGTAGAAATAAAAGAAAACGACTGAAATGCCAAGAAAACGTGTCTGCAGATAAAACTTCTTGGAAGAATAAAGACTACCAAAGAAGAAAATAAACTTCAAGGAGACAAAAATGAAGAAATTTATTTCAAGAAAAGGAAAAGACTGAAAGGCCAAGAACACTTGTCTGTAGATAAAACTTCGTAGAAGAATAAAGACTACAGCAACGTAAAAGAATAGAAAATGAAGCGACTTTATTCGTTATGAAAACTATCTTCAAAATGCTTCCTTCAGTACAGTTTATTTATGAATTTTCAAGCTTGGCAGTTAATTAACTATGATCCATGCTTAATTCATCAAAACTGATTCAAGTACATACATGTATTCGTCAAAATATTATCGATGTCATCCAGAAGAAGAAAACTTCAGGAAAATAATCACCGATAAAGTAAGTTCAACGAATTATTTTTTCAAGTCAGTCTTTTGAGAGGAGATTTATTTAGAAATTTATTTATGCAATTTTCACATCCTCATAAACGGAAAACATTAAAAATGAATTAAGATACAAATATAATTCAAAATTGGTTGAATAACTCTTGTTTATTTAGACTTTTTAGGCCTACTAAACGAGCTTTTTTAGTAGTTTTTCCTTCGAAATTGTACGAGGATGTTTTTACAAACAAAATGATGTTTTACACAAACTTATTCATTATAAAATACCTTGTTTTAACTTCCTTGTCTTTTCAAATCGATCTTGTGTTGGTAGAACTGATTCTTGAGGCTCTTAATTCCATTTCAGGTTGTTTTTTGTTTGTTTGAATTTTAAAATTTGCCGTGATATCTTTTTAGTAAATCTTACGATGAAAACTATATTTTACAAAGAAAATGCAATAGAATTTCTTTTTTTACTTTTAATATATAGTTACCACACTATTAAGTTCTAGTTGAAGTGAATCTTTTGTCCATTTGAAGCTCAAAAGCTTGATTTTTCTCAGTGTTTTGCCTTGTATTGTGTTTAAAGCGAATTTGAAGGTTCATTGGCGTTTGCAAACGCGCCAGCTAGAAATTTTGTCACGCGGTGACGTGACACAATGTCACGTGTGTCACGAATTTTCGCACGATTTTACATAAAAATGAAATCTAAAAATTCATATCTTTCAAAAACGTGTGGATACCCCTAATTTGACTTCGCTAGAAATGTTATAGTGATATCGAAGTTTTTTTCTAAGTTGATATTTTAAAAATAAAAATGGTTTTGGTTTGACACTTAGTCAATAATACGGTATACACACAAAATCTTTTTTTCGTGATTTTGGCCAAAAAGCTATTATAAAACATAGCTGTCTGCGTGATAAATAACATTTTTGACTTAAAGTCGAAAATATATATGTCTTAGATTATTATTTCACGTTTATTTCTTGAGTAACTCTTAACAGTATGAAATAGTATTTCTTTAAAATTCGCAAAAATACACCTACGTCATCAGGTATTTAACAATAATTATCTCGCTTCGATGCGAGGTGACCCCCCAATATTTTTTCCCTTTTAGATAGTCCATTGGGTGTTTGAAATAACTGGTATAGTTTCAATAAAATAAAAATGGTTCATATTTTAAAAACATAAATGGTTTAGGTTGGATTTTTTTATTTAGTCAATAATTCATAATGCACATATATAAAATATCTTTTTCATAATTTGAGCATAAAATTATTGAAAAATATAGTACTTTGTATGCGTGATAAATAAGGTTTTTGAATTTTTACCGAAAATATATATATCGCAGATTATTATTTGCTCAGAAAGTAGATAATTCCGTCCCACCTATATCTATGATTTTGTAGTTGTCTTTTGCGGTTACGTAACTAAAATAATTACAGTTCAGATTGGGCATGGCCAATGCACAAAAACTATTTACATGCACATATTGATGTTGTAGGAACAATTTAAACTGGAGCTCCGCTATTAGGTATTACCTAATTTGTATATTATGCTTTCTTGTAATAAGTATAGTTGGCTGTATAATAAGTTGGCTGTATAATAAGTATACGTCGCTGTACGCCCACCTATTCTTGCGAACAATATGCTGTATACGTATATATACGTATGGCTGGCATTGGTTGTGTAGTGGTTTGTCACGCGCCTCTCACCGCTGACTTCAAGTATCGATACATGTTGATATATATATATACAGCTTTGAAGCCTTGAATGGGTTTCTTTTAATAAAGTGAATAGCATGCATGTTGGTGCTGCAGAAGTAAAAGTATTCGAGGGTGCGATTTCTTGCTTTTAACAACACCAATGTATTGATATTTGCTACATCGGAAAACAAGTACTAACAATTGGTCCGGTAAATTTCATGGTTTTTGGATCTTTTTTTTCGAAATATATTTCATTAAAGGAAACAAAAAAGTAGCTATGGCTACAGCTAATTTAATATTTTATTGACCTTGTTATATGGTTTTGATCTACATTCCGTGCAAAGAGTATAAGTACTTTCTGAGTTGAAAGCGAACGGTTTGATCACTCTACTAGTTAGAGGGATTGTGCAAATATTCTCATGTCAAGTTACAATACTGTGGAACCTCTATTAAACGATCAACCATTAAGCGGTCACCCTCTATTAGGCGGCCACAATAAAAAGTCCCAAATATATTCCTATACCTATTCTATACCTCTATTCAGCGGTCAACCTCTACAAAGCGGCCACTTTGGAACGTCCCGAGGGTGACCGCTTAATAGAGGTACCACTGTATTTGCATTGAAATGAAACAGACGCTATTAAAAAGTAGCAGTGGATCTGACTGAAAACACTATGCTTTAATGGACATTTTGATGTGTGATAAATTGCTTATTGCAAAGAAATACATAAGTACTTTACAAGAATTCTAATCTTTATTGCTATATTCTCTCGGTCATTCCCTTATAAGACTCTCATTCAAATCGAGCGGACTGTAGAGCCTCGAATACTAGCTCTTTGAATGATATATGTATTTTTTGCCATATTTCTACCGCCAGTTATATGTCGTCTGACTAGATATTATCATATTATGCTGTGCAGGCTTCTCTGGCATGGATGTTCATTTTTTTTTAATAGCAGGTTTTTCCTTGACAAAGATCAAATGTTAACAATCGTAGAGCTATGTTTCCCGATGCTTCATGTGAAATGTATGATATGGCCAACTCCCCAATGCCTTACCAACCAGTTAGTTTTTTTAGGAATTGCTTATTCAAAGTGAACTATTAATGTTAAAATTAACATTAATAGTTCACTTTGAATAAACAACCCCTAAATTTCTTACATTGCACGGTACCTCTATTCTCTGAAAACAACTTTATTTTCGCTTTATTCATTGTCTCATGTAGAAAGTTTCATATTCATAATTTATACTTATTGGGCATATTTTACGTTGAAACAATTAGACTACTAATATAGCCAATACTAGTAACTAACTTTTTTATGAATCTTCAATGTATTAATTAACATACCATCTTCTTTGGTTCGTTGTGAGATGGCTTTACTAAGCGGACCGTCTTTAGTTGTATAGGCCAGGACTTGAAAACTGTATTCAGTGTATTTATAAAGACCAGTCACAACTGTTATGGTAGTACTACTACTGACATCCTGATACATCATCCTGCTTCCATCTCTATTTAACCTATAGTTCACCTTGTAACCTGTCAATACACCATTTAGCTTGCACTTATTAGTATCTTTCAATGGTGACCAGGTAATGCGGATACTTTTCGATGACACTGCCTGGACTGATATCCCGTTTGGAGGGCAATCTGGAGCTAAGAAATTAAAAATAAAAAACATCAAATTAATACAACTTTTTAAAGGCAAACGTAGTGTTTACAAGTGTTGGCATTGGTAATTTGCAACCATTTTCATATTTAATTAATTAAATGCTTTCTTGTAATAAGTATAGTTGGCTGTTTCATATTCATAATTTATACTTATTGGGCATATTTTACGTTGAAAAAATTAGACTACTAATATAGCCAGTACTAGTAACTAACTTTTTTATGAATCTTCAATGTATTAATTAACATACCATCTTCTTTGGTTCGTTGTGAGATGGCTTTACTAAGCGGACCGTCTTTAGTTGTATAGGCCAGGACTTGAAAACTGTACTCAGTGTATTTTTCAAGACCAGCCACTGTTCTTGTGGTAGTCCCACTCCCATAGGCAAACTTGTACATCATCCTGCTTTGTCTATTCAACCTGTAAGCCACCCTGTAACCTCTCAACACACCATTTAGTCTGCACTTATTAGTATCTTTCAATGGTGACCAGGTAATGCGGATACTTTTCGATGACACTGCCTGGACTGATATCCCGTTTGGAGGGCAATCTGGAGCTAAGAAATTAAAAAAAACCCATTAAATTAATACAACTTTTTAAAGGCAAACGTAGTGTTTACAAGTGTTGGCATTGGTAATTTGCAACCATTTTCATATTTAGTTAATTAATATGCTTTCTTGTAATAAGTATAGTTGGCTGTATAATAAGTTGGCTGTATAATAAGTATACGTCGCTGTACGCCCACCTATTCTTGCGAACAATATGCTGTATACGTATATATACGTATGGCTGGCATTGGTTGTGTAGTGGTTTGTCACGCGCCTCTCACCGCTGACTTCAAGTATCGATACATGTTGATATATATATATACAGCTTTGAAGCCTTGAATGGGTTTCTTTTAATAAAGTGAATAGCATGCATGTTGGTGCTGCAGAAGTAAAAGTATTCGAGGGTGCGATTTCTTGCTTTTAACAACACCAATGTATTGATATTTGCTACATCGGAAAACAAGTACTAACAATTGGTCCGGTAAATTTCATGGTTTTTGGATCTTTTTTTTCGAAATATATTTCATTAAAGGAAACAAAAAAGTAGCTATGGCTACAGCTAATTTAATATTTTATTGACCTTGTTATATGGTTTTGATCTACATTCCGTGCAAAGAGTATAAGTACTTTCTGAGTTGAAAGCGAACGGTTTGATCACTCTACTAGTTAGAGGGATTGTGCAAATATTCTCATGTCAAGTTACAATACTGTGGAACCTCTATTAAACGATCAACCATTAAGCGGTCACCCTCTATTAGGCGGCCACAATAAAAAGTCCCAAATATATTCCTATACCTATTCTATACCTCTATTCAGCGGTCAACCTCTACAAAGCGGCCACTTTGGAACGTCCCGAGGGTGACCGCTTAATAGAGGTACCACTGTATTTGCATTGAAATGAAACAGACGCTATTAAAAAGTAGCAGTGGATCTGACTGAAAACACTATGCTTTAATGGACATTTTGATGTGTGATAAATTGCTTATTGCAAAGAAATACATAAGTACTTTACAAGAATTCTAATCTTTATTGCTATATTCTCTCGGTCATTCCCTTATAAGACTCTCATTCAAATCGAGTGGACTGTAGAGCCTCGAATACTAGCTCTTTGAATGATATATGTATTTTTTTTGCCATATTTTTACCGCCAGTTATATGTCGTCTGACTAGATATTATCATATTATGCTGTGCAGGCTTCTCTGGCATGGATGTTCATTTTTTTTTTAATAGCAGGTTTTTCCTTGACAAAGATCAAATGTTAACAATCGTAGAGCTATGTTTCCCGATGCTTCATGTGAAATGTATGATATGGCCAACTCCCCAATGCCTTACCAACCAGTTAGTATTTTTAGAATTGCTTATTCAAAGTGAACTATTAATGTTAAAATTAACATTAATAGTTCACTTTGAATACGCAATTCCTAATTTTCTTACATTGCACGGTACCTCTATTCTCTGAAAACAACTTTATTTTCGCTTTATTTATTGTCGTTATATTTTGTCTCATGTAGAAAGTTTCATATTCATAATTTATACTTATTGGGCATATTTTACGTTGAAACAATTAGACTACTAATATAGCCAGTACTAGTAACTAACTTTTTTATGAATCTTCAATGTATTAATTAACATACCATCTTCTTTGGTTCGTTGTGAGATGGCTTTACTAAGCGGACCGTCTTTAGTTGTATAGGCCAGGACTTGAAAACTGTACTCAGTGTATTTTTCAAGACCAGCCACTGTTCTTGTGGTAGCCCCACTCCCATAGGCAAACTTGTACATCATCCTGCTTTGTCTATTCAACCTGTAAGCCACCCTGTAACCTCTCAACACACCATTTAGTCTGCACTTATTAGTATCTTTCAATGGTGACCAGGTAATGCGGATACTTTTCGATGACACTGCCTGGACTGATATCCCGTTTGGAGGGCAATCTGGAGCTAAGAAATTAAAAACAAAAACATTAAATTAATACAACTTTTTAAAGGCAAACGTAGTGTTTACAAGTGTTGGCATTGGTAATTTGCAACCATTTTCATATTTAGTTAATTAATATGCTTTCTTGTAATAAGTATAGTTGGCTGTATAATAAGTTGGCTGTATAATAAGTATACGTCGCTGTACGCCCACCTATTCTTGCGAACAATATGCTGTATACGTATATATACGTATGGCTGGCATTGGTTGTGTAGTGGTTTGTCACGCGCCTCTCACCGCTGACTTCAAGTATCGATACATGTTGATATATATATATACAGCTTTGAAGCCTTGAATGGGTTTCTTTTAATAAAGTGAATAGCATGCATGTTGGTGCTGCAGAAGTAAAAGTATTCGAGGGTGCGATTTCTTGCTTTTAACAACACCAATGTATTGATATTTGCTACATCGGAAAACAAGTGCTAACAATTGGTCCGGTAAATTTCATGGTTTTTGGATCTTTTTTTCGAAATAATTGCATTTAAGGAAACAAAAAAGTAGCTATGGCTACAGCTAATTTAATATTTTATTGACATTGTTATATGGTTTTGATCTACATTCCGTGCAAAGAGTATAAGTACTTTCTGAGTTGAAAGCGAACGGTTTGATCACTCTACTAGTTAGAGGGATTGTGCAAATATTCTCATGTCAAGTTACAATACTGTGGAACCTCTATTAAACGATCAACCATTAAGCGGTCACCCTCTATTAGGCGGCCACAATAAAAAGTCCCAAATATATTCCTATACCTATTCTATACCTCTATTCAGCGGTCAACCTCTACAAAGCGGCCACTTTGGAACGTCCCGAGGGTGACCGCTTAATCGAGGTACCACTGTATTTGCATTGAAATGAAACAGACGCTATTAAAAAGTAGCAGTGGATCTGACTGAAAACACTATGCTTTAATGGACATTTTGATGTGTGATAAATTGCTTATTGCAAAGAAATACATAAGTACTTTACAAGAATTCTAATCTTTATTGCTATATTCTCTCGGTCATTCCCTTATAAGATTCTCATTCAAATCGAGCGGACTGTAGAGCCTCGAATACTAGCTCTTTGAATGATATATGTATTTTTTGCCATATTTCTACCGCCAGTTATATGTCGTCTGACTAGATATTATCATATTATGCTGTGCAGGCTTCTCTGGCATGGATGTTCATTTTTTTTTAATAGCAGGTTTTTCCTTGACAAAGATCAAATGTTAACAATCGTAGAGCTATGTTTCCCGATGCTTCATGTGAAATGTATGATATGGCCAACTCCCCAATGCCTTACCAACCAGTTAGTATTTTTAGAATTGCTTATTCAAAGTGAACTATTAATGTTAAAATTAACATTAATAGTTCACTTTGAATACGCAATTCCTAATTTTCTTACATTGCACGGTACCTCTATTCTCTGAAAACAACTTTATTTTCGCTTTATTTATTGTCGTTATATTTTGTCTCATGTAGAAAGTTTCATATTCATAATTTATACTTATTGGGCATATTTTACGTTGAAACAATTAGACTACTAATATAGCCAGTACTAGTAACTAACTTTTTTATGAATCTTCAATGTATTAATTAACATACCATCTTCTTTGGTTCGTTGTGAGATGGCTTTACTAAGCGGACCGTCTTTAGTTGTATAGGCCAGGACTTGAAAACTGTATTCAGTGTATTTATAAAGACCAGTCACAACTGTTATGGTAGTACTACTACTGACATCCTGATACATCATCCTGCTTCCATCTTTATTTAACCTATAGTTCACCTTGTAACCTGTCAATACACCATTTAGCTTGCACTTATTAGTATCTTTCAATGGTGACCAGGTAATGCGGATACTTTTCGATGACACTGCCTGGACTGATATCCCGTTTGGAGGGCAATCTGGAGCTAAGAAATTAAAAAAAAAAAAACATTAAATTAATACAACTTTTTAAAGGCAAACGTAGTGTTTACAAGTGTTGGCATTGGTAATTTGCAACCATTTTCATATTTAATTAATTAATATGCTTTCTTGTAATAAGTATAGTTGGCTGTTTCATATTCATAATTTATACTTATTGGGCATATTTTACGTTGAAAAAATTAGACTACTAATATAGCCAGTACTAGTAACTAACTTTTTTATGAATCTTCAATGTATTAATTAACATACCATCTTCTTTGGTTCGTTGTGAGATGGCTTTACTAAGCGGACCGTCTTTAGTTGTATAGGCCAGGACTTGAAAACTGTACTCAGTGTATTTTTCAAGACCAGCCACTGTTCTTGTGGTAGCCCCACTCCCATAGGCAAACTTGTACATCATCCAGCTTTGTCTATTCAACCTGTAAGCCACCCTGTAACCTCTCAACACACCATTTAGTCTGCACTTATTAGTATCTTTCAATGGTGACCAGGTAATGCGGATACTTTTCGATGACACTGCCTGGACTGATATCCCGTTTGGAGGGCAATCTGGAGCTAAGAAATTAAAAACAAAAACATTAAATTAATACAACTTTTTAAAGGCAAACGTAGTGTTTACAAGTGTTGGCATTGGTAATTTGCAACCATTTTCATATTTAGTTAATTAATATGCTTTCTTGTAATAAGTATAGTTGGCTGTATAATAAGTTGGCTGTATAATAAGTATACGTCGCTGTACGCCCACCTATTCTTGCGAACAATATGCTGTATACGTATATATACGTATGGCTGGCATTGGTTGTGTAGTGGTTTGTCACGCGCCTCTCACCGCTGACTTCAAGTATCGATACATGTTGATATATATATATACAGCTTTGAAGCCTTGAATGGGTTTCTTTTAATAAAGTGAATAGCATGCATGTTGGTGTTGCAGAAGTAAAAGTATTCGAGGGTGCGATTTCTTGCTTTTAACAACACCAATGTATTGATATTTGCTACATCGGAAAACAAGTGCTAACAATTGGTCCGGTAAATTTCATGGTTTTTGGATCTTTTTTTCGAAATAATTGCATTTAAGGAAACAAAAAAGTAGCTATGGCTACAGCTAATTTAATATTTTATTGACCTTGTTATATGGTTTTGATCTACATTCCGTGCAAAGAGTATAAGTACTTTCTGAGTTGAAAGCGAACGGTTTGATCACTCTACAATTTAGAGGGATTCTGCAAATATTCTCATGTCAAGTTACAAGACTGTGGAACCTCTATTAAACGGTCAACCATTAAGCGGTCACCCTCTATTAGGCGGCCACAATAAAAAGTCCCAAATATATTCCTATACCTATTCTATACCTCTATTCAGCGGTCAACCTCTACAAAGCGGCCACTTTGGAACGTCCCGAGGGTGACCGCTTAATAGAGGTACCACTGTATTTGCATTGACTTGGCTTACAAGAGAAACATATCGCTCAAAGATAATTCCAACAAGAGACTAGATGTATACTAGATGTATAAAATTAACATTAATAGTTCACTTTGAATAAGCAATTCCTAATTTTCTTACATTGCACGGTACCTCATTCTCTGAAAACAACTTTTCGCTTTATTTATTGTCGTTATATTTTGTCTCATGTAGAAAGTTTCATATTCATAATTTATACTTATTGGGCATATTTTACGTTGAAAAAATTAGACTATTAATATAGCCAGTACTAGTAACTAACTTTTTTATGAATCTTCAATGTATTAATTAACATACCATCTTCTTTGGTTCGTTGTGAGATGGCTTTACTAAGCGGACCGTCTTTAGTTGTATATGCCAGGACTTGAAAACTGTATTCAGTGTATTTATAAAGACCAGTCACAACTGTTATGGTAGTACTACTACTGACATTCTGATACATCATCCTGCTTCCATCTTTATTTAACCTATAGTTCACCTTGTAACCTGTCAATACACCATTTAGCTTGCACTTATTAGTATCTTTCAATGGTGACCAGGTAATGCGGATACTTTTCGATGACACTGCCTGGACTGATATCCCGTTTGGAGGGCAATCTGGAGCTAAGAAATTAAAAAAAAAACATTAAATTAATACAACTTTTTAAAGGAAAACGTAGTGTTTACAAGTGTTGGCATTGGTAATTAGCAACCATTTTCATATTTAGTTAATTAATATGCTTTCTTGTAATAAGTATAGTTGGCTGTATAATAAGTTGGCTGTATAATAAGTATACGTCGCTGTACGCCCACCTATTCTTGCGAACAATATGCTGTATATTAAGTATGTTTAATTTATTCATCAAATTAATTATCTTTATAGCTTAGCTAGTGCTTACCATCAGCTAATGTTGCTACATAGCCATTTCCACTCCATAGCCCTGTATATTTGGTATTTTTCACAGCTAGTTGTATGTAGTATCCTGTGTATTTTTGAAGTGACCGGATAGTATGCTGGGTAACCAAACCCACGTCAATTATCTTTGGTGATCCTTCTTTTGGCTGGTATTTTATCTTGTATCCAGTCAGTCGTCCATTTACAAGGCTTTGTGAAGGACTCTATGGACAGTTAACAAGATTTGTGGGAAATTAAAGTTCATTAGAGAAAAGATTTAAAAACAGAATTAGATAAACATAAGAGGAAATTTGTATAACTTTTCTAAATTACCTTCCATTTCACTTGAATACTTATTGAGGAAAGAGCACTCAGCTCAATCCATTCTTTATGATAACGCGTTGGAACTGAAATATCAAACACATTTATGTTATTCTCGAAGTTAAGACCGAAAGTGTCAATAATTTACTAGTAGATTGCAAAGTACAGGTTTGCAAATGATCCCAGAACGGTTAATGAATCCAATTGCCAAGGGAAAATTGGGAATCGGAATAAAACTTGATATCTCTAAGCATAAATCTTGTGTAACATTTTATCTCCGCCGCCTAACTAGTATCGTATATAGAATATTGACAATATTAATTTTTTTCTTATTATATGACCGTGTATCTTGGAGTCTGCAGGACACTAGTAAATTTTACTTCTCTAAAGAATATAAAGCTCGTTCACATGCCTCAATAATAGTTTTTGTTGAGAAATATCGATGCTTTTCAGCTACTTTGTCTACAAAGTCAACAACGTTTTTGAAGTCAGGAAGTGTTCTTGTCTTTCTTTCTCTGCATAAAAAAGGTTCAAATATATTGAAAAAGGCCGTTTTTCTCGATTTAAAGTTCTCTCAGCGATCATCATGCTTTCATCTTCTTCGTGGAGTATAGACCATATTATAGCAAAAACCTTATCCACATGCAAAAATTTATAGAGTTTGGGAAACCAAAGTTGCTCTATTTCGTGTTATACTTATTGCATGAATATTGACAATTTCATTCAGCATGTGACGTCTACTTCAACAAACTTACAGTAGTTTTAAGGCAAAAATATTAAAGTTACTGCAGCTTCTTTCATCACTCCAAATCAATTGTCGTTTAAAGACAAAGGCTTTTGTTTATACCTCTACATCAAAGAAAGTCAGGAAACAAAAACAAAAGTTTTACGTGAGGATTTTAGCTGATTTTAATTAGATGACAAGTAGAAAATTGAAGTTTGTATACAAAAGACGCCACGAATAGTACTGTTCGTTTTTTGACCACATTATAGCAAAAACCTTATCCACATGCAACAATCTATAGAGTTTGGAAAACCAAAGTTGCTCTTTTTCGTGTTATACTTATTGCATGAATATTGACAATAAATTTTCATGTATTATCAGCATAATAATTTTGTTTTAATAAGTTTGGTATCATTTGGTTCGGTCCCTGATTCCGTATTTTCTAGTATCTACCCTGGGTACACTTGCGGGCCAGGTAGTAGGTTCATTTACAGGCCTGGGTTTATTTGCGGGCCTGTGTTCATTTGCGGGCCTGGTTTCATTTGCGGGCCTGTACAGTAATCTTTGATAAATATGCACTAATGGGTGACATATTGGTGTCATATTGGTTTACCACGTGCCTCTCACCACTGGTGTCCGTGCTCGAGAACCGGCTTGGGTTATATGCGAGTTAAGACTTTTTGATGTGTCCTATCACACTACTTTAACCCATGTTCCCATTTAAAAAGAAAAAAAAACAAACAGGCTGTTTGTATAATGACTTTTCATAATTTGGTGCTCACTTCACAAGTCTACTCTTTAAAACTCTCCATCTCCTAAAACTATATGATAAATTTGTTGTAATAGCTTTGTTTGTGCTTGATTTCACCATAATAATTTGTAAACTATGTTTTCGACCATATTTTTTTACACCAATATTAAATATTCTCTATAATGATAGTTCATTAACAAAAAGTCATACTTTTATATAAATGGAAACTAGCAAGTAATTAAACTAGTATTAGGTGCGTCAGTGTTTGAAATAAACGATAGGTAATATAATGAAATGTGTAACACCGTGAAAATGTTGACTGAATTTTCTGACGTTTCTAGCTTCAGCCCTTCGTCGGAGTAAAAGTGTAGACTAAGACAGACACTGAGAATAAATAAGAAGCGGGAAAAGTGACGAACCAATCAAAAAGCGATAGCAAATGTTGGATGAGTTAAAGAACAAAAGAAAAAATCAATTGAAAGTGAATCGTTCATTCATGTCAAAGGGTTTCTGTTTACCTAAGTTATAAATTAGTCGCATTTCTTTAGATTTACGGTTATTGTTAGTTACAGTAATGCGACATAAACCGCAAGCTGTCATGTGATTAATGTACATGTTATGATTAGCAGAATTAAAATGACGGGAGACTGTGCTTTGTGTTGGGTGTGTCTATAATGCAGACGCGGACGGTCCTCGGCGGACGGCGGACGGCGGACGGCGGACGGCGACGGCGACGGCGGATGGCGGACGGCGGACGGCGGACGGCGGACGGCGGACGGCGGACGAGAAAAAAATGAAAAATGAAAAAAATGAAAAATAAAAAAAATGAAAAAAATATAGAAATAAATTAAATAAATATGAAAATAAAAAATAATAATAATAAAAAATAATAATAAAAAATTAATAAATAAAAAAAATTAATGTAATAATATCCTAAATTGAACCATTTTAAAAACAAAACAAAACGAAACGATCTAGGTTTACCTTCATTGGTTTTTGTTTTTGATCTACTAACCGCTGAATAACGGATGACCTGAATGTAATACGTGAATCGCAGCAATTTACACGATACTGTACTCAAACGGCGTACGCTGTGTTGCCATGAATGGCTTATCAAAGGGGCTGCTTAGGTTTCTAAGGGTTTTGTAAGCTCTTTATAAGTTAAAATCCATCCGTACACACTTCAAAACCAATATCTGCAGACAACGTTCTCGTACTGTGGAGCGTGCCATTCAGTTTAAAAACACAGGAACCGTGAACTATATTGAACTGTTCCAACGACTATTTATAATCCGGAGAATTTTCATTTATTCTATGTGAACTCACCATAGATTTACACTCATTTCTAACCATGCACCATTAAATTCTACACATACACGACATTGTTTTTGAAAATGCTTTTACTATTTAAAGTGCAACCATGCGTAACAAAGAGTATATAATAGGCGCGTTCAATAGACCCAGGACAGTTTGGCGTCGGTCGTACGATAGTCAGCAATATGGAGAACGAGCAGCGTCCGGCACAAGTTGTGGTCCTTCCACCGGACCAACAAGATCTAGAAGTCGTACAAGAAGTGGCGCAAGAGGTTGCACAAGTCGCCCGTGATGAAAACGAACAGCCTGCTGCAGAGGATCAGCGCCCGATTAATCCAGAGGTATATTATACATTGGTGTTTTAGCATTTTTGTGCTAGCTTTTCGCTTCGGAACACGTTTTAAGATTCTTTCCTTTTGTAGTAACTTTAGACTTATCCTTCCCTCGTGGGTTTTATTTATCTCACTCGGTAGTTTGCCCGTTGTGTTAATAGTCAGTTAGTATTTGCTTTATTTTCATGCTTTATAAGTACTTATCGTTGTAAGATAACTAGCGTATAAGTTTATAAAGATTGCTAAAGTGTAATTTTAAAACAACGACTTTCAGTAGAAGCGGTTGTGGCCGCTATATAAAAGTAACGTGTTGCTTGGTTGGGGCCAGCAACAGTAAGTTAGCGGTGGTGGCCGTTATATAAAAGTAACGTGTTTAATTGCTTGGTTGGGGCCAGCAAGGGTAAAGGAGCGGTGGTGGCCGCTATATAAAAGTATTGTGTTGTTTGGTTGGGGCCAGCAACTGTAGTGTATACAAAATATCATGTTTTCCAGATCTTCAGTTATGCATAGGCGATAGATACTATATGACTATGTTTGCTTGGTGGAGGCCAGCAAAGTTTCATGTATTTTAAAGATTGTATCAGCTTGTTGGTACATATTATATTTGTTTTCGGTTCATTTCTTCGTTTTATACTTTATTATAGTTATTGTGATGCGCTTTTGTTCAGTTTTTTGTTTTTCTTATCTTCAAATAAGCGGATTTAGAAGTGTGGTATGTTATTCCATCTAAGTAGATCCATTTTACGCCCCTCGTTTACGGTCCTTTGTTTTATTTGATTATTTCGTTTATTTTGTGATCCTTATGTTAGGTTGGGTAAAGTTATCCCAACTAACGAGGTGCATTGTGTTCATCGAAACTCCCTTTTTTCATTAGTCTTTGATTATTAGTTTCGGTGACATTAAAATGGTCCCAGTGGAATTGGGGGCGTGTTATGTTATCTCTGCCCTACTAGTTTGCATTGTGCACATGCAGTTAATTCATTAAAGTTATTCAGATAGCTTTGTTCAAGCAAATGTATTAACATTTAGTTTATCCTTTGCAAAGTAATGAAGAGCTTTATGTTAATGAAGCGGGTTTAAATAGCTTTTGTTTTATTTTACTCCGTAGCTAAAGGCTCAAATGCAGGAACTCAAACAGGAGTTAGAGAATTTAAAAGCGCAAACCACAGTTGTTAGCGTTGAGGCATCCTTAGCCCAGGTCAGACAGTTGGCCTCCGCCCCTACCCGATTCAGGGATCCTTCTGCCATTGTAGCTGCACTTCAAAAGCTAGCGGACGACGCAAGAGTTTCTGGACACTCCAAGGCGGCTGAGTACGAAGCAATTCTAAGGCAAACAAGGTCGCTAATGTACAACTGCCCAATTTGGTGATATAATTATCAGACTGATGGGATCGAAGGAAGAGAGTCGAATCGCCACTACAATCGCGAAGATAACCCAGAACGCTCCGACAAGCCTACCTTCCAACTTAAGCTTCCAGCCCTACCCTAGACGGGGTCGGGGTGGGTTTGCAAGAGGGAGAGGTACATGTTTTAGATGTGGTCAACGTGGCCACTTTCAAAGACAGTGCCATATGCGCTAAACTATGGGCTTTGCATGATTATTCACAATTATTTGATTAAACAAATAAAGTAAATTTGTCTCCATTTGCTTTGCCTATTCTCTTATTTTCCCGTTGTTTTGTTTTATTTATTTATTTATCTATTCGGTTTTTTTTTTTTTTTTTTTTTTTTTTTCTTCTTTCTTTCTTTTTTTTTTTTTTTTTTTTTTGGGTGTGTCATGTCATTTATAATTAATTTAATTTAATTTAGCAGACGGTTGTTGTACCTAGGTGCGGGCGTCTAATGCCTTTTATGCCCCTCGGGGTTGCCTAGGGCCGACATTCCGTCGGGTTGCGTCTAGCCTTTCTTTTCATTTTCTCGGTTGTTTTCCTTAGAGGCTGTTATAGTTTTGTTTTTGTTTTACTATTCAGACTCCCCCAGCAAAACGTCAGCGATTTGACTTTATTCACATAGTAAATAAAGTGCAACAACAGCCTAGCAGTAATTCCGAGATACGTTGGTGCAATTGGTTAGGCCAACCCGTCGATAATGTCGGCCCAGGCCCCGATGTTTTCAGTGTCTCTGAAGCAAAAGTTTTAGCAAGCCAGCGAGACGCATTTTTTAGAGACCCGACCCATTTTACTCCCGGAGGCCTCCTCCGCCAGGCCGCTCGATGGAAGTCTATCCCTAAAGCAGATCCCAAGATCCTCACCTTTGTCATAGACGGTGCAAACGCGTGGAATTTTATTACACATTTCAAGGGAAGGTTTGGTAACCAGGCGTATGACTCCGCTCAGCCCCCTAGTAAGATACTTGAAAACAATCAGTCTTGTTTAGAGTTTGAAGAATTTATCACAAACACTATCCTTGAGAGAGTAGCCAATGGTTCTCTTCGTTTCTGGGGCGTGGTTGGTGAAGTGGAACCTCCCCACCTTGTAATGCCAATCACTGTGGAACCTACCAAACCTCGAATGTGCCACGACGAGAGGTTCCTCAATTTATGGATTAAAAACCTCCCTTTTACACTGGACTATTTGTCGGACGTTCCCCGATACGTAGGTCCAAACCATTACCAGACTGTTTGTGACGATAAAAGTGGCTATGACCACGTTTCACTCACGTATGAAAGCCAAACGCTATTTGGTCTCTCGTGGAATGGATGTTACTTTGTTTATTGTGCATTACCCTTTGGTTGGAAGGCAAGTGCCTACATCTACCATTCCATCGGTTTGATAGCGACCAGCCATATTCGCTCTCTCGGAGTGCCATGTAGTCAGTACATTGATGACCGACATATAGGACAACTCGTTACTTCTGCGCAGTGCTCCTGGTCCAACTTTCAGAAAGCCGAAGCTGCATGTTACATCACTACCACTTTGTTGACATCCCTGGGGTATACATTAGCTCTGTCCAAGTCATCTCTCGAACCAAGTCAAGTAGTTAGGTATCTAGGGTACCTGTGTGATTCACAAAGATGTGCCTTTGTCCTACCAGAGGATAAAAAAGAAAAGTTCACCGTGCTGAGAGAATCGATTCTGTCCCGACATCAAGGGATTGACCTCAAGTCTTTGCAAAGGTTTGCAGGAAAAACCACTTCCTTCTCAATTGCAGTACCCGCTGCAAGACTTTATACTCGCACTTGTTACCGAGCAATTGGCTCCGGTGTGAAAGCTCCTTCTCGCCCTATTCAAATTGTGGGAGAACTCCGAAAGGAAATCATGTTTTGGCGTTTTCTGGATGCTTGGAAAGGCCACCTACCTTGGTTTGATGAGCGCCACTTAGTGGTTACTATATCTTCTGATGCCTCTAATTCTGGTTGGGGAGCGATGATAATGCGGGAGCCAGGCAAACGTCAGTACCTACGCGATTACTGGAGCAACGAAGACCGCGAGAAGCCTATCATTATCAGAGAAGCGCTGGCACTCCGTAACACTCTCTCAGCCACGGGCGCTTTGCTTCAGAATTGCAGAGTGGATGGCCACGTGGATAGTCTCCCTCTCGCACAGGCCTGGAAGAACGAGGGCAGTAAAAGCAAAGCACTGTCGACTGTAATTCAATCCATCTATGAGACGGCCCTCAAGTTCAACGTCGCTTTAACTCTTGCATATGTGCCATCTCTGTCCAATCCGGCAGACGCGCCGTCACGAGTCCTTTCACCTAATGATTGTATGTTGGCTCCAGCTCCATGGAACAAGATAGAAGCTTCGTGGGGCCCACATACTCTAGATCTTATGGCCCTTGATTCGAATGCTCAGCGAGGGAATGACGGGCGCCCTCTTCCCCATTATACTCCTTGGCCCACAGAAAATTCTTCAGGGATAAACGTCTTTACTCAAAGCATCTCACCGGAGCACAATGTGTACGTGTTTCCACCCATAGTGTTGGTAGGCCCCCTGCTACGTTTCCTCGCTCCTTCAGCATGTAAGATGACAATCATCATTCCCGATGTCCAACCTCGCCGCTTCTGGTGGCCGATCGTGGCAAAGCGTGCCCACGATTGCTTATGTATTGGTCGGGTGGGCGACGCTAATGTACTTCTCTTTCCGACGGCAAATAACTGCTTCGTCTCAAAGCCACTGCCTTGGGATTTGTGGGCATTTAGACTAGGGGACGTTTAATTGGGAGACATTTTCATTATCTATTTGAAGATTTAATACGATTATAAGGTATAGAATTTAGGGCTTGTATTTTGAAATAAATCACTTCTAAACAAACCTTTTTTTTGTTTTTGTATGTATTTGTTACCCCCCCCCCCTTTTTTTCCCTCTCCCCTCGCTTACGAACTTTGTTTCGTTTCGCTCGCTAAAATACCTTTGTCCCCTTTACAGGGCGTCACTCGCATTTGGCGACCTGCGGTAGAGTTTTCACACTGTGGCTATCCTAATGATGACTGTTTTAGTTTTTGTCAACAATGTGGTACCAAGAGAACAGTTTCCCGACCCGACATTTCACCCAAAAAGCTTGATATTGATATCCAGGCAATTGACTCAAGAATCAAGGTCCTACAAAGTGCTAAGTTAGCTCGGGCTTACGAAAAACAAAAAAGCCAACTTGAAATCGAACTTCGACGGTTCCTCAGTTCCATCCCTCATCCCAAGACAGTAATGTCGGCAGCACCGCAGGACATACTTCATTTTCTGGTATGGAAAGATACCAAGGGAAGGACACAGGTGCATGTTGACCGATGTCCCTTCCTTGGCCAATCGGGTAGACATTCTTGCAGCTGCCCTACTCGGCTATCCGCCGGTTCTGTTGACTCAATCATTGGAAAACTGCGTTCCATTTTCAACGTTGCGGGACGCAATGGCAATTGGGATGACTACACCTGCCGAGGCAATCCCGCGGCACATCACTCCGTAAAGGCGTACCTCAAATCCATCCAGTTAGAACAGGCTAAAGCAAGAACCCCGTCAAAACAAGCTTCTCCTGTATTTCTGGGAAAGTTTCTCAAACTCGTTTGTCACTTAAGAACGTCACTCCAGAGGTCTAACGTGTCACCTTCAGATCGGTATATCCTAGCACGCGACTTGGCATTCTTCACCCTAAGTTTTTCTTCTGGGGGCAGAGCATCAGATTTGGGGAGAATTAAAACCATTGACATCTTGCAAAACCCTGGCTGTCAGAATCTACTCATCCACCAGCGCATCGGCAAAACTCTTCGTGGGAAAAGAACCAGAACCATCCCTATCCGCCCTTGCGAGAACCCAACAATTTGTCCCGTCAAAAATTTGCAATTCTACGTGAACTTTTGCATGGCTGCAGGTATTAAGCTATGTGAGGGATACCTTTTTCGCCCAACTTCACCCAAAGGTTTGATCATCGACTCCCCTTTCCTCTCCGCCACAGTCCAATGCAGACTTGTTACTTACCTTAAAAAACTAGGAATTTATGAAGGAGAGTCTTCTCACAGCTTCAGGAGTGGAACCGCTATAATGCTGCGACTCCTCGGCGCGTCAAAAGAGGAAGTAGCCACGCACATTGGTTGGCAATCAACCCAAATGGTAGATCTCTACACACAAACGGACAAGGTTTTGGCTACATCTAGCACCTCCCCTACACCTGCCTTCAACCCATTAAACCTGGATGATCAGTCTCTTATAGAGAGAATTAGCTCTGAGTTTCGGGAAAAGGATTTGCTCATTGGTTTCGAACCGGCCTTTGTTCCCAATAAGTAGTGGTAGTTAAATTAGGGTAGTTAAGTTTTGGGAAATTTAGGTTTTCAGGAAGTAATAATATTAAAGATGTTGGATAACACTGCAAGCGTTTGGGAATGTTGTTCCGGGACTCGCTTTTACCCATAACTCTTTCTGTAGGTCTTTGTGAAGTGGGGTTGCACTTTAAATAGATTACTATTTAAAGTGCAACCATGCGTAACAAAGAGTATATAATAGGCGCGTTCAATAGACCCAGGACAGTTTGGCGTCGGGAGGAAGAAAGGGTGGAATCAGGAAACGCCGCCTATCCATACTATAGGTCTCGTTAAGAGACGTGCACTCGTGCGGCTTTTCCCTACCCTCCCTCCCATAGTCTGTGTAGCGCTCCTCACTTCCTTTCCTACAGACTCGCTTTTACCCATAACTCTTTCTGTAGGTCTTTGTGAAGTGGGGTTGCACTTTAAATATATAGATTACTTTAAACATTCTTACTTTTACGCAAACCATCAACAACTTTATACATTTATACAAGTCCCACAATCACTACGGCCCTCGACTCTCCGTTGACCTTACATAAATTCTTAAGAAGTGCATATATATTATTATCAAAAGATAGTTCTACCATGTCAGTCATCCACTATTTCGTCGAACAAGTCATTTGAAATAGAAGTAGTAGAAAGGCTGCCTTTTTCGATCTGATTTCGAGACTTCTTTATGACCTTTATTCGCACAAGTTTCTCTTTGTTTCGGCGCCTTTCTCTTTGCACGGCAAGCTTATCTACTAGCTTGTTCGGTCGTGAAATTGGTTTGGAAACCGCTTCAGTAGGTCCCTTCTCGCCAGGCCAATGAAGATCATACGTATTTTTTGTAATACTCGTTGTGCTGAAATGACATCGCTCGTGATCGTGCCAAGGATTAACGAATGGTATAAATTCTTTTTTTCCTGATTCCTTCAATTCTTTTAGCGATTTTGGCAGTCTGTCGGGGTATCTGGAATCGCTATTGCATCTACCCCAACAGCAATGTTTCGTACCGACCATTTTAACAATGGATAAGGTATAATTTTATAAAAATAGCGAGCGGAATGCCAATCTCACGTATTGTAATCTTGAGCTGCTGTTTGTCCGAATCACGCGGGGGGGGGGGGGGGTCTAATCATCTAATCTATTTTTAGACCATGGGGTGCATGTAAGCGTCACGTTTTGGAGCAGATTCAGCTATTTGACTATAGTATTTATTGCTATTGAAAAATGGAACATTTCCCCGTATAAATCACGATAATACCAAGGATTCATCTCTGTTCGATTGATCGAGATTGTGTTTTTTGTTGACTTTGAACACACACGTTGAAGTGATAATTACGAAACCTGTCAAAATTGACATTTTTACAAAGTTTAATAGAGCAGGACACCAGCGTATTTGAAGTTTGATTGGCAGCGATTCCAAATTTTGTCCCAATACAAAAAATATAATTCGCACTTATCCTACTATACCTCGTCGATTACAGATTTTTCTGTTAAAACAAACAAAATTTGCTAGTGCGAATGGGGCCGAATGATTCGCTCGTAATCTTTTAATTTGATTTTGACAACTTCAAGACACGTTTGAGATATAGCTGACCTTTCGTATTTTATATCTACGATATCAGTACAAAAAAAATCCAAGTTTGAGAAATAGCAACAATATATATATATAGGTGAACAAAAAATACAACACAGCAATAGAATAAAAAATCATAGAAAATTACAAAAGAATCGAAGTTCGTCAACACAAAAAAATCGAAGTTAGTATTGTACAATATAGTAAATAATAATAAATAAACTTAACTAGTAGTGGTCAGTATTTCAATGTGGTTTTGCTTGACTTAAATACAATAAACTATAAGATAATAGTGACTGTATTCGGGTGTCCTGAAAAAGCACCAAATTTAGATTGGCTTACGTGTTTTCGGGTTCCTGTGTTTTTAAACTGAATGGCGCGCGCCACAGTACGAGAACGTTGTCTGCAGATATTGGTTTTGAAGTGTGTACGGATGGATTTTTACTTATAGAGAGCTTACAAAACCCTTAGAAACCTAAGCAGCCCCTTTGATAAAGATTCCAGGAGCCCATTACCCTGAGATTCATGGTAACACAGCGTACGCCGTTTGAGTACAGTATCGTGTAAATTGCTGCAATTCACCTATTACATTCAGGTCATCCGTTATTCAGCGGTTTAATAGTAGATCAAAAACAAAAACCAATGAAGGTAAACCTAGATCGTTTCGTTTTGTTTTTAGAATGGTTCAATTTAGGATCTTTTTACATTAATTTTATTATTATTTATTATTATTATTATTATTATTTATTTTCATATTTATTTATTTTATTTTATTTTTTCATTTTTTCATTTTTTCTCGTCCACCGTCCGCCGTCCTCCGCGTCCGCATTATAGACACAACCGCTTTGTGTTGTCGTCCGTGCCTATATCACGAACGTGATCGCGCCGCGATCGCCAAGATGACTACCAGTTTCTCCTACATAAAGCTGCTTACACAAAGTACATTGAATTCAATAAACAACATTAGGGGTAATGCAAGTGAAATGGTCTCTAATGCGATGCGAAGATTTAGGGCCAGTAACAGATGTACGTGAAACAATATGGGGACATGTATTACAACGCTTATATATATGATTATATGTTGTTATATATATACAATAAATAAAATAATAATTACAAAAACATATATTAAAATTGCAAAAACTTACATATGAAATTAATAAAATATTATAATTATTGATCAGTCCACTCTTAAATAGTCCAATACTGATGTCCTAACTATTAATTTCTCTTCTGAAAAAGCCTGTAAAATCTCCTGCATGCGGTAGAGAGTTTCGGTTTCTTAACAGTCTTGATAAGAAACTGTTACTGTAGTACGTAATTAGGACTAGTTGGCATGTGGATTAACAACTAAGAGTGTTGATTCCTATTGTACTAGGGTATCTGACTTTGATTAGTTTTACACCATTTCAGATATCCTAACAACAACATATAAGTTGTCTTGCTAATATATTTATGTATAATTAATTATTGTAAATAAGTGGTGTAAATACAAATATGATATTCATATTTCATCTTTTTGGCAAATTATTTACTGTAAGTAAGTATTTGTTTCCTTGAGGGTAAATGCGGTCCATCTGTTTGAGATGTTTTCACATGTACTCATGCGCCCCAGGTTTTACATTTTTCAAAACAAAAACAAACAAAAAACATGCACAGTCTTGTAGTTATATAAACTATAAACTGATATATACTTTACCCATCTTTCATGTAAAATGACGCGCTAACAGTTATTATCTGAGTGCACAACGCGACGATGAACCGTGACCTCAACTTAAACCAATATATATAGAAATGTATATAAAACGTTGCAACAGCACCACTATTAATAGTTAGAATTAAGGTGTATATCTTACCACCAGTTTGAGTTTTTGCTGTAAAAGGTTTACTCCATCCAACATAATGTTTTCCGTTTACCACTTCTACAGACACCGTGTATGACTTGAACGGTACCAGATTAATCAGTGTCTTTATGGTAGTCATACCTACGTTAACTCTCTTAAATTCTGACTCTCCTTCGGCTTTGTAACGTAATATATAACCAGTGAATTTAGACTTAAGCTTAATGAGCTTCAAAGATAGACGCTGAAAATAAGTACAAGATAAGTTTCCTATCAGCAATGAATGGATTGCAATGCATTTACGGTCCATACAATATACTTTAATCTCAATTGAAATTATAAGGCAAAGATTGTACCGTCCAATTGACTTGGATCTCACTAGATGAAATAACGTTTAGTTGTATATCTGTTGGAGATCCTTGTGGAACTGAAAAAAAGGAATAGATGAATGGTTAAACTTATATAATCAAATTATAGTAAAACAGTAATGTTTTTAATAATTAAAACGTTTTTAATTGTTACAGCACATGAAAATGATGTTGCGTGAGTATTTTTGAAGAGCTAGTCTGATTATATAAGTCTAATCTTTTTTTGATTGATACAATGAAAAGTCTTCCTCTTACCATCTGCCAAACACCCATGATTATGATAGTGATATCAGTCGTAATAAATCAAATAGATTGCATTTTCCAAAGTTAAAATTTGGTAAGTCATTTCAATTTAACTGGGTCCAGTAACATGTAGACCCATTACATTCCGACAAAGATGAAAAATATTCCGCGTTCTATGAAAATTAATATTAAATTGAACGAGCAGAAAACCCTCATTAAAAACCACCAACATTCAAACTTAACAATTACATAAGATTTAAAGCTTACCTATTTCTGTTTTTCCATTGGTTACATTTTTCAAAAAGAAAAGACCAACACCAAGCATATACAGAGACCATTCCATGGTGAAGAGACAAGTAGTGTGTATTCTAGTTATTCAGAACGAAAGATATCAATTCTACCACAGCTAACACATACAAATTCATCTTGAATTGTATTGGTTTAATTTCTTTACTGACTGAAACAAGATGTCCAAGCTATTTCGATTTTCTGACACCCAATTAATCGAGTGCTACAGTATATTGTAAACATCCTGCAAAAATTTAGAATATCGAATAAAACTGATATCAATGAAAGTATTATGTCCGCTAAAGACTGTAGAAAACCTAAAGGTAGTCTCATGGCAAAACTGTTTCCTCCTTTTGCTAACGTCTGACTATAAGCAACTACTATTAAAGTGAATGAATTTGATTGGATGGGAAACTGAAATGACATGTTGTTTCGAACGTTCATATTTTGTCATATTTCAGTTCAAAATTATTCGGTAAGCTTGGTTAACACCATAAGCATGTTATTAGCATGCTGATCTAGTTTTACAATTACTATTTAATTAAACTATATTGTATTATATATATATAGTTACAAGATTATACACGGAAGTGGAAGACAAGGAATGCTTACTAGTCTACATATTCCTCTCCTACATCCGCCAAACACGGTCTTATTTCCCCCCCAGCTTTTTTCGCAATTCTTCACATCCCCCTGTACCAAGCCCCCTTATTCTAATTGGTCTAGGAAAGACTTAATATACAAATTAGGTAATACCTAATAGCGGAGCTCTCAGTTTTTTTTTCTTACAACATCAATATGCGCATGTAAATAGTTTTTGTGCATGGGTCATAAAAACTGTACATGATGATGTAGACGTATTTGTTCGTATTTGAAAGAAATACTATTTCTTACTGTTCAAGAGTTATTTAAGAAAAAACGAGAAATATCATTCTGGGATATATCAAGAGAGGATAAATAAGAGAGGGAAACTCCAATACTAGCCCGCGCGCCATGTAAATTCACATCCGAGATATTTTAAGTAACACCAAAACACCTTACCCTTCTCCTGAGCGTAAAAATTGGCTTGCCCAGCTATACTCCCGTGCGTTGGATTTTGTAACTTCCGAACATTTCCGTAAACTTCAGATCAAAATATTTATAGTAAAAGGACGATCTTCGCCGAAAAAAAAAAAAGAAACAAAAAACCTGTCAAAAAAAACTGAAATCTGAGGATCTTCCTCAGGTTTCAATTCCCCTCAAGACTGAAATTACAAAATGAAAAGTACAAGAATATCCACGGCGCCTAGCTAGCATTTATAGCGAGGAAAGTTGTCATGCATCGACACAAAGTTTTTTCATCAAAAAAGGATTTTAAAAACAAGTTTATGGATAAACTATCAATGGATATCACTTTTCTGTAAGTAGAAAATTGTAGTAAATGTAACTATGCTGTAATGGCCATGGAGGTGTTGTCGTTTTAATTTTATGCGTTTTTTCAGTCTTTTCAAATCAACGTGACAAGTTCTATTTTTGGCGCGTTTCAGCAATGCCAAGGCACCTTTTTGCTTCAAAAGCAAGACAAAACGCTGAGAAAAATCAAGATTTCGAGCTTCAAATTGACAAAAACATTATTTGAACTAGACCTTAATAGAATGGTAACTATGTATTAAAAGGAAAAAAGGAAATTTTAAAGCATTTCTTTGTAAAAAAAAAAAAAAAATTTATCGTATTGGATTTACTAAAAAGTAGTCATGATAATTAGTTAAATCTTCAAAACAAAACAAAAAGTTATTTTTTCAAGTGGAATTAAAAGCCTCAAGAATAAGTTCTACCAACACAGGATCGATTTGAAAAGACAAGGATTTTAAAACAAGGTATTTTATTATGAAAAACTTTGTGTAAAACATCATTTTCGACTTTGAAGTAAAAACTACTAAAAAAAGCTCGTTTAGTAAGCATAAAATAGTCAGTATTGCTAAATAAACAGAAGTTATTCAACCAATTTTAAATTGTGTTTGTATTTCAATTTATCTTTGATGTTTTCCGTTTATGAGGTTTAAAAAGTACATAAATAAACACCTTTCAATCGACCAAAGTACAATTTACACATGCACAAACATCGTTTCATGTACGGTTTTTATCTCAAAAAGTAAATAAAATGGAGATAAACCTTTTCTCTTTTCTTTCTATAATAAAACAGAGAACGGATTTTTCCTTTTTGAGGATTAATTATTGCAAGTTTTGAGGTGTTTTTTTTTTTTTCACGCTCGGTATATCAAATGCTTATAAGCAGTTTTTTTTCTCTCAAAAACTTGAAACAAATAATAATCTTGAACTTACTTTATCGGTGATTATTTTCCTGAGGTTTTCTTCTCTTCAATGACATTGATCATATTTTCACTGCAAAACAGTCCCTACTTTTACACAAAAGCTATTACAAAACGAGTTGAATATTGAACTAATTTAGGCTGCAAAACAGACCCTACTTTTGCACGAAAACTACGACGAAACGAGTTGAAGATTGAACTAATTTTTGAGTTTTGTCTCTCAAAAACTTGAAACAAATGATAATCTTGAACTTACTTTACGGTGATTATTTTCTTGAGGTTTTCTTTCTTCAATGGCATTGATCATATTTTGACCAATAGATGTAATGTACTTGGATTTTGATGGATTAAACATTGTTCATAGTTCAACTGCCAAGCTTGAAAATCCTTCAATAAACTGTGCCGATCGGGAAGCGATTTGAAGACAGTTTTCATAACAAACAAGGTCGCTTCTTTATCAATGTTTTTTAAATAGCTGTCAGAACTATTCTTCCGCGAAGGAAAATACGTTTTCTTGATCTTTTGTAATCAGTCTTTTGCTTTTCTTTAGTATAATTTCTTTAATTTCGTTTTTGTGTCCTTCAAGTTTATGTTCTTCTTCGATCAAAACTCTCTTTATGCTCTTCGAACTTCATCTTTCTCCGTTCATATTTTGTATATTTAATGAAAGCTCTGCTTTTAGCAAGTACTATTTTGTTGTTGTTTTTTTGACTTTTTTGTCGATAAAAGAACAACTTTGCTTTGTTGATCTAGTGCTATTTAGCGCGCGCGTCACTTTAATTCGTTCCCGCCGAAATGTAACAGCCAATCAGAATCGCGATGTACACGGACGTACGGACGGACGTACGGACAGCGTGGGCTTCCTGTGTCGGTCGATGAAAAATCAACTCGATGGGTTACCATTTTATCTTAAGTATGGTGCTCCGCTTGCGCGGGCCTTCGGCCCGCGCGGAGCTCCGCTATAAAGGGCCGGCCGTTTGAAAGGTACGTGAAGTAAACCGCACGGACAAACCAATAATAGCAACTTTGTGATATTGATCATGATCAATATGAAGGGGAACTCATAGGGACATATATAAAAATGTTTCTAGACCAGCTCAGTAGGATGATATATAGGTAGTTGATATATTTATTTTCTTAAGCAAAATGAATATATCCGGCTTAAATAAATGGATGGGAGAGCCGTGGACCAGGATATAAAATTGATCTATGAATGTAGTTTGTTTAATAATATATTTCCAATATATATCACTTTTATTAATAATTAATTATAAACTAAGATATTGAGTTACATGTAATACACCAATATTGAAAATCGATTAAAAATCAATGTCTGATTTTTATTTAGCCTCCTCCGCAGTACCCTGTGAGCAGAGATTTCTTTCTCTCTTTCCTGGAACGACGAGGTAGGAAAGTAACCTCTGCCGGCAACCGGTTGTTAATCCTGTTGAGCATGCGCGTTTTCCAAAGGTCAACTGGTTAGGTTTTGGCGTGACAAGTTAAAATATCGTATTTCGTGCAATGAGCAAAGATGGTGAAATGCTCTCCGTTTAATGTCGTCAAAAACTCCAGTTAAGAAATATAAGAACAACATTGTTCAGTGAGTAGATTATATCTTATTTTGAGTAGAGCTAAAGCGATTGTTAATGTTAAATCTTGTTGGTCCTGGCCTCGACTGATTGAAATCAAAAGTAAACATCAACGTTAACGCTTGGGAAAGTGATGTTTGCTGTCATCGCATGGTTGAAAAACCAGTTTATAATTAGATAGCCCATAATGTTTTACATCTAGAAACTTGGATGTAATTATCGGGTACCGGCAGAGGTTGCTTTTCTCGTCGTACTAGGTAAGAGAAAGGAAACTCTGCTTTCAGGGTTCCTCCGCAGTGAACTATTTTATAACAGTTTTTTCGTTTGGGCTTCCTGTTTCAGAAATCTCCACAGGAATCCCAATCATTAAAGGAGAAAGAAAGTGAAAGGAGTGGCCTGCCAAGAGAGTTAATGTAAATATACTACTTGAGTTGAGTTTTACTGAGCCACGCTTTTAAGAGTCGTTGTCTGAGAAAACCGGGCACGTGCGAAAGATGGGGGTCGGCCTATTTCATTCAAATTTATACCATTTAATAGGCATCTGATATAAATAAGAATGACCAAATATGAGCATCAATGGACTTTTACTTTTCGAGTTTGCCACCCCCCTCGATTTTGGCTCCAAAAAGACCAAAAATTACCTAAATTTTAGCTCAACTTTGAGTGGTTCTAAAATCCAAAGTATGATGCTGATCGACTTCTTTTTATTTCTATCCCATTCTTTGACGTCTAAATAGTACATCTATGGTAATAACTACTTATTTCAAAAAATATTTTTTTGTCAGGCGCTTTGTTATTTATCGTCTTCACGTCTCACTTTGAGCGACGACGCGATTTTAAAAAAATTTAAAAAATGTTTTCTCGCAAGGCCGGCATTTTTTTTCAAATTTTTTTTGCATCTTGTAATAAAAGAAGGGTTGGTTGTTCTATTTCAACAAACAAAAGCTTGAAACCTTTTTTAGTTTGAAAATAAAACAAGCTCAAAGTCAATGCATTTACATAAATTAACCAACCAATTTTCCGCTAATTAGCATACAAGATAGCACATAAACTATTTCTAGATGAACAAATTAAGCACCTAATAATCTAAAATACATCGGCAACTAAGTTGTGTTGGATATTTGATAGCACTAGGACCTGTTCTATATCTTTCGAGTTCATTAATCCACAACACCAAAACACTTGAAGACCTTTCCGCGAAAGTCAATCTTCAGTACCTTTATTCGTTATATTGTGTTCTTACTATTAATTTTGGCTTAATATTATGGGAAATCCTCATTAATAGAAGGTTTAGTTATTCTACTGGTCCTCTTTTGGATTTGATATAGTTTTGATTTCTTACAGGACAATTTTCAAGGGTAATTATGTAAATTAGTTTGACATATGACAACAATGTTTTGATTCTTCGAGCTCAATATTTAAAAATCGAGACTTGCTGACAAGCTCGAAAAGGAGGACTTTCAAGCAAAATCAACCTTCAGCTCCTTGTAATTTCACGAAAACATATTTTCCATAAATATTTATAGCGGTCATATATAATATGAATTATGTAGATCTATGTACAATGTACATTCTTTAATTTCTATAACGCAAACATGTTGTGTTACTAATACTGATATCAATCAAACAGCGTCTGAAATGCATGGAAATGGAGTGCGTTGCTGTTGTTGTCAGTATCATTGACGGTGTCGTCGTTGCTGTTAGTATCCTTGTAAATGGTGTTGTTGTTGTAAAGTATCATTGTTGTCGTTGATTAGTGTTTATTGTTAGTTTCGTCGTTATAGTTGTTAGTATTCTTGTTGTTGTGAAGTGGTGGTGGTGGTGGTGGTGGTGGTGGTAAGTATTATTGTGTTGTTGTTAGTATTATTATCGGTGTCGTCGTTGATGTTAACATCATTGTTAATGGTGTTGTTGTTGTAAGTATCCTTGTTGCTTTTGTTGTTGTAAGTATCATTGTTGTCGATGCCGTTGCTGTTGTTGTTAGTATCCTCGCTGTTGGTGTTGTTGGTATCATTGTTGGCAGCGTCGTTGTTTTGAGTATCATTCTTGGTTGCATTGTTGTTGTTAGTATCATTAGTTGTTGTAATTGGTGGAGTCGTTGTTGTAATTGGTGGAGTCGTTGTTGTTGTTGTAAGTATCCTTATTGTTGTTGTTAGCTGATCCTTGTTGCTGTTGGTATCATTGTCGGTGGCGTTGTTGTTGTAAGTATCATTCTTGGTGGCGCCGTCGTTGTTGCTGTTAATATCATTTTTGGTGGCGCCGTTGTTGTTGTTGTTAATATAATTCTTGGTGGCGCCGTTGTTGTTGTTGTTGTTGTTGTTAATATCATTCTTGGTGGGGACGTTGTTGTTGTTAATATCATTTTTGGTGGCGTCGTCGTTGTTGTTGTTGTTGTTGTTGTTGTTAATATCATTCTTGTTTGCGCTGTCGTCGTTGTTGTTGTTAATATCATTCTTGGTGGCGCAGTTGATGTTGTTCTTGTTAATATCATTCTTGGTGGTGCCGTTGTTGTTAATATCATTCTTGGTGGGAACGTTGCTGTTGTTGTTAATACCATTCTTGGTGGGGACGTTGCTGTTGTTGTTGTTAATATAATTCTTGGTGGCGCCGTTATTGTTGTTGTTAATATCATTCTTGGTGGGGACGTTGCTGTTGTTGTTGTTAATATAATTCTTGGTGGCGCCGTTGTTGTTAATATCATTCTTTGTAGGGACGTTGCTGTTATTGTTGTAAGTACACTTATTGTTGGAGTTGTTGTTGGTATACCGTATTGTTGGCGTTGTTGTTAGTATCGTTGTTGGTGGAGCTGTTTTTGTCGTTGTTGTTGTATTATTCTTGGTGGCGCCGTCGTTGTTGTTGTTGTTAATATCATTCTCGTTGACGTCGTTGTTGTTAGTGTACTTATTATTGGTGTTGTTGTTAGTATTATTGTTGTTTTAACATTTGCATGGTGTTGTTGTTGTTGTTACTGTCGTTAACATTGTTATTTATCAATATTGTATTCGGCTGTTGTTGCTATACCACTGATTGTTAGAAACGGACCATTTAATATTTGTAGGGGGGTAGGTTCAATCCCCAAAAAAATATCGAGCAAGCTCTCCAACCTAAAAAAAAATATCGTGCAACGTCAATATGGCAAAAAAATATAGCTTCGTAGAGCAAAAAAAAAAAATCCTGCAACACTGGAGGGCGAAAAAACATTTTCGTGCACGCTGACAATCTACTCACCCCCCTACAAAAATCAAATGGTCCACCCCTTATAGTTGTTGAGTACATGATGCTAGGTGCATCTTCAGTTTCAGACAATTGCTAGTAAAACTGTCGAGGCAGTTGGTACTGCATCTACAAGTAGTATTGACACTCAGCTTTTAAAAGAGGCAATATTCAATTTGAAAATAAAAGTGTAATTCAGTTCCGTTTTCGTGTCATATGTCAAACTAATTTACATAATTACCCTTGAAAATTGTACTGTAAGAAATCAAAACTGTATCAAATAGAAAAGAGGACCAATAGAATAACTAAACCTTCTATTAATGAGGATTTCCCATAATATTAAGCAAGATTTAGTAAGAACACAATATAACGAAAAATGGTACTGAAGATTGACTTTCGCGGGAAGGTCTTCAAGTGTTTTGGTTGTCATCAAGTGTGGATTAATGAACTCGAAAGATATAGAACAGGACCTAGTGTTATCAAATATCCAACAAAACTTAGTTTCCGATGTATTTGAGATTATCAGGTGCTTAATTCGTTCATCTAGAAATTGTTTATGTGTTATCTTGTATTCTAATTAGCGGAAAATTGGTTAGTTAATTTATGCAAATGCATTGACTTTGAGCTTGTTTTATTTTCAAACTAAAAAAGTTCCCACGCTTTTGTTTATTGAAATACAACAACCAACCCTTCTTTTATTACAAGATGCAAAAAAAATTGAAAAAAACTGCGGGCCTTGCGAGAAAACATTTTTTTATAAATTTGGCTAAAATCGCGTCGTCGCTCAAAGTGAGACGTGAAGACGATAAATAACAAAGCGCCTGACAAAAAATATTTTTTGAAATAAGTAGTTATTGCCATAGATGTACTATTTAGACGTCAAAAAATGGAATAGAAATAAAAACAAGTCGATCAGCATCATACTTTGGATTTTAGAACCACTCAAAGTTGAGCTAAAATTTAGGTCATTTTTGGTATTTTAGGAGCCAAAATCGAGGGGGGTGGTAAACTCGAAAAGTAAAAGTCCGTTGATGTTCATATTTGGTCATTCTTATTTATATCAGATGCCTATTAAATGGTATAAATTTGAATAAAATCAGCCGAACCCCATCTTTTGCACCTGCCCGGTTTTCTCTGACAACGACTCTTAAAGACTTTAAAAAGGCTTATTTTTATTTGTTGATGTTATATTTCTACATAGCCTGCGTTACATCCGGTTTATTCCCCGTAATAACCGTCTGCGAAATAACGAACATATTCGTGTTCTGAGACCCCCAGCGAATAGCAGGAAAATATATAATAGATGCTGATTGCATGGCTGTTGACCTTTCAAATTCTAACGAGTCCTCCCATTGGTTCAATTACTCGCCTACATGGCGTCGAACGAAAATAATGTTTATAGTGAAAGCGTGTGGAAAGCGATCAATCAGTGACTTACCAAAGCCTATAGGTAAATTGACAAACACATCTCCTTTCTCAAAGAAGGCTTTGACAGGTTTTTTTCCGTTCCGGCAATTAACTGTCGACTTCAAACACATTTGGTGCAACGCGGAAACATTCATTCCACACACTTTCACTATAAACATTCTTTTCGTTCGATTCCATGTTAGATTTGTAAACGGGAAAGACTGAGGCGAGTAATTGATATAATGGGAGGACTCGTTAGAATTTGAAAGGTCAACAGCCAATCAGCATCTATAATACATTTTCCTGCTATTCGCTGGGGGTCTCACAACACGAATATGTTCGTTATTTCGCAGACGGTTATTACGGGGAATAAACCGGATGTAACGCAGGCTAGTTTCTACAACGGTGAGAAAGCAACATTACTGCGCTGTATGGTCCAGGTCCTTTACCGGTGAAGGCCCTGACAGGTACTGTATATTGTGCACACAATGCTAGATCATGGAAGACATATTGCTGCAGGGGTGATTTGCTTGGAAGATGAAATGTGTTGTGAGTGTTGTAGACTTTCTTTCCTATCACTGCAAGACTGACACACTACGTATTTTGTGAAGAGACCATTCGATAAATCTTTATATACTGACTTCCACGTGACTCGAAAGGATTTGGCGTTGCTCTTAGTGGTAGCTAATCAGACTCTGAGAAAAATAGCAAACACAGAGTGAGACACGTAGTATTTGGATTTCAACATTTTACTTTTTATCCTTACTGTCTTCTTTGATCATTGTCACTGTCTCTTTACTCGGTGGACCATCTTTTAGAGTGTAGGCCAGGACTTAAAAGATGCAGTCAGTGTATTTATCATGACCACTCATAACTGTTGACATTCTGGTACTTGGTTCTACCTCGGTACAAGCACCTTGTATCCTCTCAATACGCCGTTTAGACTACAGTCTTTACTATTACCCATTGGCGACCAGTGAATGCGGACATGTCTGAAAACTGCTCGAGACGGTAAAAAATTAACAAATTATATTTTGAAAAATATAAATTCGAACGAGACAAAAATTATACCAACAGATTAAGGTCATCCAAAGCTACAAATATATATATATATATATATATATATATATATATCGGGATTAGTAGTGCATGTAAATGTATAGGTATGTTTTCTGAACGATTCAAAATAATGCTATTCGAGAGTAAAACGACAATCTTGAGGACCTATATTTTTGCAAATAAATATAACTACCAATATCTTGTCTTTTACGTAAGAAGAAAGTACAAACGGTTCCATTCTTGAAACTTTTAGATGACTTTTTTGTTGGTGAATGTTTTTCGATTGTAAAAAGAGAGTCTATTGGCTCAGGCACACTGAATGTGAGAGCGATTAAAAATCCGATTAAGGTTACTCAAGTAAAAATGACATCCTACATGACATTGATGATAATGATGATAATGCATTTATATAGCGCACTTTCTATGTGTATATATTCAAATGCGATTTAAACATTATAGTTAGCTGTTAGTAATTAAGAGTGATAGTCAGCAAAAACCAGACATTTTCGCAAATTCGTGGCAAGACTTGAAAATTAGATTTCGCTCATATTTTAACCATAGGTAGGCCCTGATGTAAGAAGAACTGCTATGTATTTAGTTTTGTAAAATACCGCTTAGTTTTCGAGATATTCGAAAAAATAGGTTTTCGGCTAAATTCGCTAATTTTCGACCGATAATTTATACCAGTTTTAAAAGCTTGTCGCAAGCAAACTAAATAATGTATCGTTGCATTGTTTAAAGACCACAGAATTATTAAATAGTATTTAAAGTAACATTTTGAAGGCTTTTATGAACTTTCATAAAATCCTTCTATTTTAAATAAATTTATTTTTAGGGGACACTTTTAACCTCTCTAAAATAAGGGTGAATATAATCAAAGTTTTTTCCATGTGCTACGCAAAAATTTTACCAAGAAAACACCTCAAGGGTAAGTTTAAATAATGGCCTTTACGAAACAAGTAAAATTGGTTTGGGGAAATGTACTTTTCGTGTTGTATTACACTCTCGAAGTTGTAGAAAAGTTGTAAATTTCATGTATCGGCATGATTAATGTAATTTGCATATATTAAACTTATTTCGAATTTAAAGCGGCTTCGTGTTAACTTCCAAGAAAGAAAACGATTTGGAAGACTAACAAGAAGTTTATACTGCCATTTTAAAAGAAATGATACGTATTATTAACAAAACAGGAACCAACAAGTGATTTTATTCAAATGATATCCGTCCGTCAATTCTCTGCTCTCGAATCACATATTGTTATTAAAAAAAAAACAGCAGGAAAAATGCTATAAACATTAGGTTTCACTTGTAATTCTAACCTAGATGAAGTTTAGAAACTATTGTATTATTTATTATTATTATTACTATCATCGATGCTGTCATAATATATTTTAACAATTGTACATTTTAATAGCGCTTGACGCCATATGAAATTGACAAGTAATTGTTTGCTATTAGCCGCTTTGATTGTGTTCGCATCGTTGCCAACTTTATCCATCATATTTTGATAAAAAACGAGCTTAAAACAACATCATGATGGTCAAAAATCATAACCAGTGGAAAGACAAAAGAATAATCAGTCACATGAAACAGGTGAAGAGGAGTTGAAGTCATTTTCTGCAACTGAACAAGATATGTCGACACACCATCTTCGTCACAAGTAAAAACTAGCAACGGAGAAACATTTTCAACTGATCATAACAAAATGACATCGGATCTTTGCTGGACATTGAGTTACATGGACATAATAAGTACAAATCAAACTACATGTTTTAATAGTACAAATAAGTATTGTATTATTCTTACTCTGTTGTTTTAACTTATGGGTGGACCATTTGACTTTTGAGGGGGGGGGGGGGGGGATGATTTTGAAAAAAAATTTCCTGCACGGCCCGAAGGGCCAAAAAACATTTCCTGCAACCCTAAATCGCCACTCAAATCTTTGCATTTTTATCAAATATATTTCGTGCTAATGGAAGCGGGCAAAAAAAAATTTCCTGCACGGACCAAATAATCCACCCCCCCCCTCAAAAGTCAAATGGTCCAACCCTTAAGGCCTTTTGTATCGGAATTAAACATGCACGGTATTACTCATTGAACATCTCCTAGATGTATTCCTAATTATATTCTGCTATACTTTATGATTCGGATGCTTTCTACACATGTTTTCAGGTGTTTCTAGAGTTTAATTCGTACGAAATACGACTATGTTGAAATCTAATGACGCACGCAAATTCAAAGGTCACGCAACATCTTGCGTTACTCGTATTTAAAAGATACACCACAAACGATAGTTTATAAGCTTAGTTTATTTATTTGTCAGAAATATTGCTAGTAAAAACGTTTAAAAACTATATATGGATGTGACAGGAGAAAGAAGCAGCTAGAACTTACGTCCCAATTGAATATCCTACTCCTGGTTATATGTAAATATATAATGTATAAAAATACTATCAAATGCAGCAAAATATTTAGCTATTAAATCAAGAAATACTGTAAAAAAAAACTATTGGAAAAGTTTATTTTGGGTTTATTTATGTGCACTTCGTCTAGATCTTTGAAAGCATTAGCGCGAGTTAATTAAACATTACTTGTCAATTGCATACGGCGTCAAGCGCTATTAAAATGTACAATTGTTAAAATACATAATGACAGCATCGATGATAGTATTGATAATAAATAATACAACAGCTTCTAAACTTCATCTAGGTTAGAATTACAAGTGAAACCTAATGTTTATAGCATTTTTCCTGCTTTTTTTTTTTTTAAATAACAATATGTAATTCGAGAGCAGAGAATTGACGGACGGATATCATTTGAATAAAATCACTTGTTGGTTCCTGTTTTGTTAATAATACGTATCATTTCTTTTAAAATGGCAGTATAAACTTCTTGTTAGTCTTCAAAATCGTTTTCTTTCTTGGAAGTTAACACAAAACCGCTTTAAATTCGAAACTAGACGCTCTGTGAGCGATTACTCGGGCTACTGAACAGAAGGGATTCTGAGGGATTGAAATAGCTGTTATTACAGTTATATGCAAATGATTTTGAACAATGGGTTGAAGTTGAGGCTTTCAGGCGAAAACAATAGGTTTGCCCGAATGCCTCAATTTGAATCCATTGTTTGAAATCATTTGCATATAACTGTAATAACAGCTATTCATAATGTATCATACATAGATCATACACAATACATATACAGTGGTACCTCTATTAAGCGGTCACCCATTAAGTGGTCACCCTCTATTAGGCGGTCAGAATAAAAAGCTCCAAATCTATTCCTATATACCTATTCTATACCTCTTTTCTGCGGCCAACCCGGCTACTTTGGAAAGTCCCGAGGGTGAGGAGGAACTAAATTGGTTGTTTAATGTTTACAAAATGTTTAAAATGTGCACAAAAATAAACATATGCACGTAAATCATTTATGACCAATTTTAGGTTATTTTAATGAGAAATGTCCTTATCCCAAATTTCATAATGTTATTATTGAGAAAATGAAAACAAAATCTCAGAAACATTATTATCAAGATTAACCTTTTTGAGAAATAAACGTCACGAAAATAAAGATGGATTTTGGGCTGTATGAATCTGTTCGACATATATTTCTATGTACCGGGATGCCTGTGTTACAAAGTGTTGACATTTCATCCCGTCCCCTCCCCCCAAAGCGCCGCTACGAAGATAATGGATATAGAGTTCGAAAACTTGAATGCTTCGAAAACTTGAAGTTGTTCTTGAAAATTCAACGTCAGAACAAGAAAGATAGATAGTTATTTAAGCAATTTGTGTAATTTTTGAGGCAATTTGGGCTGTTGAGAGTGGTTTTCAGACAGGCCGATCTGAATGTTTTTATGTCGTGTTGACGGTGTTCGCTTTGTAGGCTTCGTGAAGGAAGTCACGTTCTCTGACATTATGAAGAACAAATATAGCACATTAATCAATATAAACTCAAGATTTCTGTTTGAAAGTGCTTGATAATATACCGAAGTGAATGCAATTCTGCTGGCGTGGCAAATCTTCTGTTTTGTGCTAAAAAGGACTTCGCTAACGGCGGACCATTCCGGCCAAGATATCCTCGTCTTTATAAAAAAGAAAATAGCAAGCTATATTTCGGGAGTCAACCCTGTAGTACAGCAACTAACAATTTGAGGTAATGTCTTGTCGATCATCAGTCCAAAACATATAGCCATTACTTTCTGCGGGATCAGAGTTAAACGAGTAAACGAGAGTCATTATTCGATCGAACAATTAATTCGTCATAATCATCGTCAGTCTCGTCAATCACATCAAAAATAAGAACAAGTTTTCATTTCAATCGATATTTATTCGTTCGTATTAACCTTCGGTCAGCGATCGTTGCCCATGCGCTGTCATGCACTACTAGGAACGCCTGGGACCTGACCCTCCAATTTGAGGACCACGACGACGACGACGACGACGACGAAGAACCGTTTGCATTTTTAGACTCGAGCTACCACAGGTAGCCCGAGTAATAAGTTTAATATATGCAAATTACAGTAATTATGCCGATACATGAAATTTACAACTTTTCTACAACTTCGAGAGTGTAATACAACACGAAAAGTACATTTCCCCAAACCAATTTTACTTGTTTCGTAAAGGCCATTATTTAAACTTACCCTTGAGGTGTTTTTTTTTGGTAAAACTTTTGCGTAGCACATGGAAAAAACTTTGATTATATTCACCCTATTTTTAGAGAGGTTAAAAGTGTCCCCTAAAAATAAATTTATTTAAAATAGAAGGATTTTATGAAAGTTCATAAAAGCCTTCAAAATGTTACTTTAAATACTTTTTAATAATTTTGTGGTCTTTAAACAACGATACATTATTTAGTTTGCTTGCGACAAGCTTTTAAAACTGGTATAAATTATCGGTCGAAAATTAGCGAATTTAGCCGAAAACCTATTTTTTCGAATATCTCGAAAACTAAGCGGTATTTTACAAAACTAAATACATAGCAGTTCTTCTTACATCAGGGCCTGCCGATGGTTAAATATGAGCGAAATCTAATTTTCAAGTGTTGCCGCGTCATGTTTGATTTTTGCTGACTATCACTCTTAATATATATTAGTGTAAGTGTAGGCCTTATCCAAGAGGACGCGAAACCTAACAATTATAAACAAATAAATACAAATAATGATAATTACAAAGTTATAACATTCTCCTCAATTGTTTTAAGACCCTGAGTGATGGTCCTGCTTTGGTTTGAACCCCCGACCTCCCGGTTAACAGACCGTGTTATCCCAAGTGAGCTAACCCGTTAATCGGTTGCTTGCCGTCTACACCAGAAGAATGCATCAATAACTACATTACATTTTGATAACAACCAATTACTGCACCAATTGCTTCACCTGGTCTTTGCTGTTCCAATTCCTATGATATCTTTAAAAAATGTTGACATGCATGCATTCTTTGCAGTAGTAATTTCTGTATGTGGGATTTAATGCAACTACCGGTAATGCTAATACAGCTATACTACTTTACTACCATTACCACTGCTTATAAATTCAAATCAGCATCTATATATAGAAATTTTAAGAAGAAAGAATAATCAGAATAAAATAGAAAAATAACAAAAGAAAGCTCAATAAGATAATAACAAGCATAATGTATGACGAGAAAGGTTGATTGTCAGCGATGTCAGGTATAATCATTGTACGTACATCTCAAGTTTTTCAGTACCTCTGTGCTTACCACCGGCAACTCTGATATAGGCCACAAGTGCTTCTTTACCAATTAAAGTCCTCTAATAGAAAAATATAACTTTAAATCTATTATTATTGAGGTGATGTTCAAATTATCTGTGGATGATTGAAACATGTAGGCTTTATACAAATTCATGAGAAAACTTTCCGCCTAAGCATGAACAAATCATTAAATAACTAGTTATATGTCAGTACACTCTTTCAGCTAGATCCGGTTGTACGAATAGCGCTATCCACCGGATATATCTCTATCCAACGGATAAAACCTATACAAATAATATACACTGGATAACCCCTGATAGCTTTTCCAAGCTTCGTACAACTGGCCCCTGGATGTATATAACCATATGTAATATACATAAGCTAGTCATCGTTCTCTGGAAGGGTGAGGATGCTCAAACTATATAGACTACGAGTAGTCCCTCTTTTCCCTCCAGAATCAGTGATTAAAAAAACGAGTGTTGCGGGATTCCTGTGGAGCGCGCCGGAAATAGGTCGGGTAAGTAAAACAGCGGTCAAACGACTACGCATGCGTGGCAAAATTTTCACAGCGCTAAATTTTGGATTGTAAAAGTGTTTGAAGTCGATTTATAAGAAATTCCCTGAATATATAAGCTTGACGTTTCGTGTACATGGCTTTTGTTATATTTTAAAGCTACCATAAGTCTTTAGTTTTGTATTTTTGTTTATATTTTGAGAAAAAAGCGATGAAAGTCGTCCAATCCATCGTTTTTATATAGTCCGTGCGAAAATTAAGCTTGGGAACGAAGTTGTTGTTTGATCATTTTACTTGTTTTTTTTTGCGCATGCGTAGTTGTTTGACCGCTGTGTTCGGGTAAGTAGGGAGAGGAAAAGAAGGAACTACAGACAACACTGTAACAAACGAATTACCGCCATTTTTAACACATAGTTATCTTGTCAAATTAAAAATGTGTCATCGGGTCATCAATATCAAATGGATCAATTAGACTGCATTTAATTACAATTAATTTTAACCAATCAAATTCGACCTGTAAAATGCCAAGGTTGTTACACACGCAGGAAATAGTCTCTTTTTCTCATCGCTTGGCGATGTAAACATTTATGGCGGATACACCAACAAAACCTGCAAAGAGATGGCAAAAGCTGAAGCCATCCACAATCGATAACTTTTGCAGAGCATGTTGCTGCTCTTTTAAAATAGTACATGGAGAGTTCGCGAAAATTTAATAACTGAAAATATATCTCAACTCAGCTGAGTTTACAAACTTTTCGTCCACTTCGGCTGCAGTGATGCCAACATCAGTTAAATCTCGTATTTGATAGTTAGTAATATTCCTCAATGGCGAAACAATAAGGACACGACAGCTTTGAAGTTTCGCCAAAACAAATAATTGGTAGATCAAGAGAAACGTCTTTGCCACCTTTGCACATTTTTAATGGCAACTTTATATTCTTCGTTTAAGCATGAAACGTTAGGAAAACTCTCCAGGCACCCACTTAAATCAGCTAACTATTAAAGTGACCGTGTGCTGGAATGTTAGACGCTTTGACCTTGACGCTTTACAGCTCGGCACGGTCCGTTACAGCCGCTGACATATCGATCGTTTTTAGCCAATCGAAATTTTCGATCCGTTGTGAGAGCCACTGCTAATCCATTTGTTACAGTATTATCTTTTCCCTCATTGTTCACCAGATCTATTTCCGGCGCGCTCCACAGGAACCCCGCAACACTCGTTTTTTTTAATCACTGATACTGGAGGGAAAAGATTGACTACTTAGTCTAAAACTATACTTTGTACGACTTTTTACGTTAAACAATAAGTTAACAGGTCACTTTTAGGGTTGTATCATGTGCGACTCAAACGCAAAGTATTCGGAAAACTCATAAAATACCCACCTCTATATAGTAAGCCACTGCTCGTTGATAAACAAAGTATTGACATCCCTTATCTAACGGTACGTTGGTATACTTGTCATTAAAGACACTGCCATCTCCAATAGTTATCACTCTTGTATGGTTTATTTTTGGAACTTCAGCTGCGATGTAATAACGGAGCCCTTCCTGGATAGCGTTGGTATAGTTGTACAATGAGTTGGATTAATTTGGCAAAAGCTTGTTCGGACCACGTGAAACAATTACTTGAAAGGCACTAGAGGGGGGGAAATATTAGTTAGTTTAATGTGCTACATTGGTGTAAAATACTGGATCACAACAATTCATTATATTACTAATATATATTTATGTAGTCTCCCTCGCAGTCGTTAGTGCCGGACTTACCTTCCTGTGTCCCTCCCCACTAACGGCTACATACGCTATTATTACTGTTATGGTTAAAAGTTGTATAGATTGTTTAAATTACAAAATGGCGACAAAATTACAACCAATCAGCATGTGGTAAAAACATTTTATATATCACTTGTTTTTTTAAAGTAAATTAATATTAAAGTCACCTGATTTCACCGTTGAGCCGCTTTACTTCCCAAACAGTAACATTTACTGGAACGTAATTCCATTGGATATAAGACAGGCTCCTTCTTTAGATAATTTTAGATATAAATATCATACAAATTTGTCAACAAACCTTTACAACATACTTTTCTATTTAGATAGTTAATTTTTATTCAATATGACATGTATAGCTAGTATCAATTTTAATTAATTCACCTTATACCTTTTATATTTGTACTGTATTGTACTGTATTGTACTGTCACGACACGAAATTTCAAATTTACGCATCTTTACGCTAAGTGTAAAGGAGCGTAAAGATCTTTGACAATCTTTACGCTAAAAATTTAAAGCGACGTAAAGGAGCGTAAAGATGATAAGCGTAAAGATATATTTAAGCATCTTTACGCTAAGTGTAAAGGAGCGTTAAGATCTCAGAGAAGCATTATGCTAAAATTAAAGGAGCTTAAAGATGCGTAAAGGAATTTAGCGTAATCATATCTTTACACATCTTTACACTCAGTGTAAGGGAACGTAAAGCTATTTTTACGCTATCTTTACGCTATGATTAAAGAAGCGTAAAGGTATCATTACATATCTTTACGCTATGATTAAAGAAGCGTAAAGGTATCATTACATATCTTTACGCTTTAGCGTAGTTGCGTAAAGCTATCTTTACGCTATCTTTACGCTATTAGTTTAAGTGATGTTTAGAAAAAGATAGAACGTGTTTTATAGCCGATACAACGCTTATGAAACGTTCTTTTATAAAATATTCTTGTCAAAAATTGGAATTTTCTGGCTATAAAATAATGCTGCGCATGATCGTAATATTTCCGTAACACGATCATGCGCAACACGCCCCTTCTGCTTCCCACATGCGAAAGCGATCATGAATAATAGTAACAGATGAACGCAAATAATATTGAAAAATAGAACCTAGCAAAGGTCAATGATGATGTATTAAAACTGAGACCTGTTGTGCACTCTATGCATAAAACATTAGTGTTTTATATCTGATAGAACACTCATTAATAACACAGCTTTAACGGCCCTTTATATGGCTTTACGCGAGCGTAATGATATCTTTACGCTCCTTTACACAGCTTTAAGGAGAACGTAATGATATCTTTACGCACCTTTACACGGCTTTACGCAAGCGTAATGATACTTTACGCTCCTTTTCACAGCTTTAAGGAGAACGTAATGACATCTTTACATGGCTTTTCGAGAGCGTAATGCTATCTTTACGCTCCTTTAAATTGAGCGTAAAGTGTTCGTTTAAGTGGCATTACGCTCGAGCGTAAAGATGTCGTAAAGCTGATCTTTACACTTTCGTAAAGGAGCGTAAAGTTTCTTAAAGATGGGCTTTACGTTACCTTTACGTTAGCTTTACGGCGGCGTAAATTTGAAATTTCGTGTCGTGTGTATTGTACTGTATTGTATTGTAATTATAGTTGTACTGTAATAGTTGTATTTATATTTTATTTGAGAGCCACTTGAAAATTATCTGAGGATAAAGTCACTCTCGTTAAATAAAGATATTATTATTATTATCATCATCATCATCATTATTATTATTATTATTATTATTATTATTATTATTATTATTATTATTATTATTATTATTATTATTATTATTATTATTATTATTATTATTATTATTATTATTATTATTAATATTATTATTATTATTATTACTATTTACGATTGTTTTTGTTTCGTCGTGATATTCAACCATTTTGACGTCTGGTGCTATTGGATGTGAAATGAAGAAACAGTGCATCAATCAGAATATGGAGGAGAGTATCTTGATAAATTGTTATTAAGTTTATATACACCTATTTCAAAAATCGTTGTCGCAGCCGAAGCTGGCAGTCCACATTCTAAAGCATGCAAAGAATGTCGGTTACATGGACTTAATTTGTGATTCATTACAGGTTTTTAAAGAAATATATCTATTTATATCTACCACAACAACAACTTGTTATGGTCATATAACACAAACACGTACAACCAAAAAATTTTATGAATAAATCGATAACAAGAGACGAAATACCGACATCCTTTGCAGACTTTAGAGTGACTTTAGAGTGACATTGTTTGCGACAATGATTTTTGAAATAGGTGTATATGATTCATGCACGAATTAGTTCTCTTTGCTATTTTCACTAATACAATTTTTACGTATGTATATTATAATTTAAAGTTGCAAAGAAAAAATAATAATACAATTGACTACACTGCTTCTTTAAAATTCATAGTTACAATCTATGTCAGTTTTAGTCGTTGTGATAACATTAGTACTGTTGCCACAGATATAGTAGTCACATGCACCAATAATTGTTATTCTAGTCGGGATTAAGATTCTTGATGAATATGTTGTCTCAGGAGATTTGTAGTGTTTGGTGTGAGAGAGAGTTGACCAGTAACTCTTGTATCCTATTTGCTTTATCTGGGGAATCAATAATCAATATTGTATTAAATAGAATATTTGTTTACAAATAGGATTTTTACGTATCTTCCCGGATGGCCAGTTATAATAATTATAATATGTACAATGCTTCTATATTCTAATGCCCATCTTACATTGTAAGCCAACTTTGAACTGACACCCACTGGTCTGTTCCATGTGAGCTTAACTTCAGTCTTTGAGGATTGAAATAACTTCAACTCTTTTGGTGGACCCGGTCCTGAAATTTAAATATTTAAACATTGTTACTAGTTAGCAAATCATATCATAGTTAAACCGCAATCACATGCATTATGCACTTTCCCGATAGAAAATCCACACTATGATAGTGTAGTAAAGAAACTCAAAAAATAACCTACCAACTCGAGAGATCACAATTATAGATTGTGTTGAATATCTATAATTATGTAAAATAATACTTACTCTGTGTTACAAGGAGAACAGCTTTGCTGTATGGTCCATGCCCTGTATCTGTGAAGGCTCTGACATTAACGGTATATTGTGCACACAAAAGACGTACTACAGGGATGATTTGATTGATACTTGGAAAGTGCTGTGATTGTTGTATACATTCTTTCCTATTCTTACAAGAGTGAGATTAACTTCGTATTTTGTGATGATACCATTAGCTGAGTCTTTATGTACTGGCTTCCATGTGACTTGGTACGATGTGATGCTGTTGTTATTAGAAACAACTATTTGTCAAGGAGCACCATCATGTGTAAGAAAGTTGCAAGGAAAGTTGGAGTTATTATGAGATTGAGAAACCTCTTGCCAACTAAAGCAAAACTAAACATTTATAAAACTTTCATTTTACCACAATTAACGTACTGTCACGTAGTGTGGCATTTTTGTAAAGCATCAGACAATAGGAAGGTAGACCGATTGAAAAAAAAAAAAGCATTGAGAGCATTCTATCGAGATAAAAACAGTACGTACGGGGAACTCCTCACAAGGGCTAAACTTCCAACCTTAAATAATAGAAGACTTCAAGACATTGCTATCATAATGTATCAAGTTAAGAATAACCTTAGTCCAAAATACATAGCAGATCTTTTCAACTCTAACAAAACAGGATATAACCTTCGAAATTCAGAGGATTTAACAATTCCCAGAATAAACACTACGACATATGGCAAACATGGTTTAAGATATATAGGTCCAGTTATCTGGTCCAAACTGCCTAAAGACATTAAGGAACCTAAATCAATAAATAAGTTTAAGAAGGAAGTAAGAAAAGTAGATATCCAAGAACTATTGAATGAAAAATGCCTGAACTGTCCTTTATGTGATAATTAGATATATTTTTATATTAGCATTTTTTTTCTTAATTTATTATTATGTTAATAGACCTTATATAGTAACATATTATACGACAATTTTAGATAGTTATATTTATATATATATATATATTAGAGGATATTTTAAGATATTTTTATCTCACCTTATAGTATAAAAACCATAATTTATTTTACTAAAATAACTGGGTATATCTTGGATTGGGTGGGCGAATTGGGGTGGGGTGGTCATGGTGGGTGGGTAAATAACAAAATAACATAGTATTTTGAAATTAATTATTTTTTTTATCCATAGATAGGTAGATAGGTGTCCACCATTAGTTCACTATATACTGTAAACTAGAATTCTCCGACACGTTAATAAAGTCTTTATTATTATTATTATCAGGCTTTGTGATTGTACCCAATGCATACGATTCCTGATTGTATTATTGATTGAACAGTTAACATGATACCGAGGATTATCATTCATATCATTCATATTTATATTATTTCTTAACAAATTCCACGTATTAGAATTAGCTACAAATATTTTATAAGTATAGATTTTATCTAAATTTGAATAAATTTCATTCCACACACTACTATACATAACATAAAAATATCAAAGTTTCAGGAAAATCTATAAGGTTCTATAAATACTAATAATGAATCCAAAACACACATTAGAGAGTACTAATTTTAACTATAAGCTTTTTGTTTATAAAAAAAATTGTTTTATTCTTACTGTCTTGTTGGGTTCTTCTAACTATCGCTTTGTTCAGTGGACCATCTTTTACAGTGTAGGCCATGACTTGGAAGCTGTACTCAGTGTATTTATCAAGACCAGTCACAACTGTTGTAGTATAACCACTACCTTTGACATCCTTGTACATCATCCTGCTTCCATGTCTATATAACCTGAAAGCCACCTTGTAACCTCTCAACACACCGTTTAGTCTGCACCGGTTACTATCCTTCATTGGCGACCAGGAAATGCTGACACTTTGTGATGATATTGTCTGGACTGATACCACGTTTGGAGGGCAATCAGGAGCTAAGGATATAATAAAAGAAACGACAAATAGAACATTTACAGAAAGGTATTTCAAATTGCAATTCCATGCACTGATATGTAATAATTTAATAGAGAATTAGATATACAAGTCACTTACTCACCATCTTGTTTAGTTCTTTCCTTTTTGTAATTACTCAGTGGACCTTATTTAATAGTGTAGGCCAAGACTTGGAAGTTGTACTCAGTGTATTTATCAAGATCAGTCACAACTGTTGTGATAGCACCAATACCTCTGACATTCTGGTACTTGGTTGTACCTTTTTGTCTTTGCTTATAAGCCACATTATAACCTCTCAATATACCATTCCTGCACATAGTATTGGGAAATGGTGTCCAGGTAGCACGGATACTGGTAGACGAGATAGCAGAAGCCGATTCCAATGTCGGAGAACAGGTAGGCGCTAAAATAATCAAGAAAAATAAATAAAATAATAACATAAACATAAACATACCATCCTGCTTGGTTGTTCTAACTATCGCTGTACTCAGTGGACGCTTTTAATAGTGTAAGCCATGACTTGGAAGGTTTTCTCATTGTATTTATCAAGACCAGTCACAACTGTTGTATATGGTATCCTGGTACATCACTGTTCCCATGTCTATTTCAACTGTAAGCCACCTCGTAACCTCTCAATACACTATTAAGTCTGAAGTGTTTAATATCCCTCATTATAATTCAACACATTTTCCTTCGCTCTCATTGGTCGAGGGGCGATCACTTGATGCTATATTATAATATAATTGGGATAGTACGCGCGCGTTGATTGGTCAAACAACCGTGTTTCATGAGAGCATGAAACACACCCACGCCATTTTCAAGCGCGCGCGCTCATTCAACGGTCAGTTTTTTCGTTGTTTTAATCTTTCGCGCGCGCTTATTGGTCATTTTCGATAAAATGCAACGTAGAGAGAAATGTCATCGTCAAACGGATAAAAGGGCATTTTTTTCGTCTTTTCGCGAGGTTGTTATTTTATAAAAGAAATGAAATACGTCTTCTGTGTTTTCACGCGCTAATGAAAACCGAGATACGTTTGGGAGAATTCGAGAGCATATCAGTCCAAACACAAGATGAAGTCGTTCTCGGTTGACTATTTGTTTTTCTGAACATCCAGTTTCCGCGGACAACTATCACAGCATAGTGCTCTCGATTCAACTACTCTATTGTTTAAATAGTGACTAGGTAACGCTAATTCTTTGTGATAACACTGCCTGAACTGATATCATTTTTGGAGGGCGATAAGGAGTAATTAGAATATTATTAAAGTTAAATTAGTAAAAAAGTTTTTTCATTCGAAGTAATGTTATAATTATTGTTTTGTTTTTCTAAACTTTTATTCATTGCTTAACTTATGTTTTTCCCCCTCTTCATATTTTTGGTCTTACCATCAGCTGAGGTTACTGCATAACAATTTCTACTCAATGGCCCTGTATATTCGTTATTTTTTAAAGCTATTTGTATGTAGTATCCCGTGAATTTTTGAAGTGACCGTATAGTATACTGGGTAACCAAACCCACGTCAATCGTCTTTGGTGGTCCTCTTCTTGTCTGGTATTTTATCTTGTACCCAGTCAGATGTCCATTACAAGGTTTTGTTTTAAGACGCTATTGACAATAAACAGTATTTGTTGGAAAGCTCATCAAAAAAAACAGAATTAGATAAACATAAAAGGAAATGCTAATTTTGTATTAACTTTTCTAAATTACCTTTCATTTCATTTCATTTCAATACTTGTTGAGGAAGGTGTCTTCAGAATAATCTTGCCTTTCGGATAACCCTCTCTGGAACTGAAATATTGAACGCCTTTATGTTATTCGGAAGTTAAGATCGGAAGTTTGGATTATTTTCTCGTAGATTGTAAATTATGCTGTAATCTATGCTTATATGGATATGGGCTTATATGGCTTATCTGTGTTACGTGTAGTTGTCAGTTGCACCACAGGCAGCCCAAACTCATTATCTGACAACATTGAAAAACAGAAAAACATTATTGAAAAATAAAATTACAAAATGAAAAATAAAATAACAAAATGAAAAAGATAAGTTTCATGTGTTTATTTAATTAATTTTAATCATTATTAAACGCTTAAATGACGGTTTTTTTGCGTTTTTTTAATATCTGCTCTCTCCTTACTATAAAGTAGAAAAGGCTGGAAGCTTTGCGACTAAAAAAATCAAATCGCCGGTAAATTTCGAGCTGAAAACATACCTTTCGTTTGTTCAAATTTCTAATGAAGCTTGTCATCGCCTACATCAATACCTATTCTAACCACTCTGACAGAACCTCGCTTTCAAGGGAACAAATAAATATTCAAATTGAATCAAACTCTCTCGTAGGGGTGGGCGTTGAGTATTTATTTGTTCACTTGAAAGCGAGGTTCTGTAACGGATCATCCCCCGGTGAGTTGATTTTTGTCGATTTCAAATCGAGGTATTCAAAAGTGGCGGTGGACGTTGGCTTCAAGGCTCGTAGGAGATCAAAATATCGAACTAAATCATTTGTATCTCTGTAAATCTTGGTCGTTGAAGAAAAAAACTTGCAGAGTGGTTAGAATAGGTATTGATGTAGGCGATGACAAGCTTCATTAGAAATTTGAACAAACGAAAGGTATGTTTTGAGCTCGAAATGTACCGGCGATTTGATTTTTTTAGTCGCAAAGCTTCCAGCCTTTTCTACTTTATAGTAAGGGAGAGAGCAGATATTAAAAAAACGCAAAAAAACGTCATTTAAGCGTTTAATAATGATTAAAATTAATTAAATAAACACATGAAACTTATCTTTTTCATTTTGTTATTTTATTTTTCATTTTGTAATTTTATTTTTCAATGATGTTTTCAATGTTGTCAGATATTGAGTTTGGGCTGCCTGTGGTTGCACGCGCTTCTCGTCGCTTTTTCCCAGGTTCGAGACCCTGTGTTGGTTATACGCCAGTTAAAATGTTTGAATGTGTCGTGCTGTCGCATGAGGTATACATACTGTCTTCTCGTGTTCTTCTCACTTTCGCTTTACCTAGTGGACGTACCGTCTTTAACTGTGTAGGCCAAGAATTGAAAAATGTACGCAGTGTATTTATCAAGACCAGTCACAACTGTTGTAGTATAACCACTACCCTTGACATCCTTGTGCATCATCCTGCTTCCATGTCTATATAGCCTGTAAGCCACCTTGTAACCTCTCAATACACCATTTAGTCTGCACCAGTTGCTATCCCTCATTGGCGACCAGGTAATTCGGATACTGGTGGAAGAGACAGCAGCTGATTTCAAAGTTGGGGGACATGTAGGTGCTGCAATAGTGAAGAAAGAGAATTCTAAACTGTGATCTCCTGATTTTAACAACACGCATACACATTAATATTTTTGAGCTCTTCGATTGCAAAACGATGATATTCAGACCCATATATGATTTAACCAAACAAACTACGCACTGTAAGTTGTGCTAATAAATAGCTAGTTCAATTATAACAAACTATACACCTTTATATTGCTTTCTTTTTCAAAGTACGATAGATAGAGATCGGCATTGTGTTTATGTAGCTAGTATGTAGCTAGTGATTTTTGTACGCCGAATAGCTAACCAGTGTGTAAATGACTTTAGCCATTCACATAAGACACGTGTTGAAATATATGTTAAATTCGTGTTTTTAACAATTATGAAAAAAATACAAACGCACCATCTTCCTTAGTTCTTCTCATTATCGCTTTACTCTGTAATGGACCGTCTTTTACAGTGTAGGCCAGGATTGGACTTGGAAGCTGTACTCACTGTATTTATCAAGACCAGTCACAATTGCTGTGGTAGTACCACTACTGACATCCTGATACATCATCGCCGCCTCCATGTTTACTCAACCTGTAAGCAACCTTGTAACCGTTAAATGCACAATTTAAACTGCACGGGTTACTAGGTGTCAATGGTGACCAGGTAACACGGATACTTGTTGATGACACTGCTTTGACTGAGACAATGTTTGGAGGGCAGCCTGAAGCTAAGTATAAATGTGAAACTGTTCAACTACAATCATGTGCAAACTACCTTAGGACATTATCTGTTTTTTTTTTTACATGAAAAATATTTCAACATCGTTTTTCCATTTCCCCCACTCCCCCGGCCGTATCAATGTTGAGTTTTGGGAATGTGAAACGGTTGTCTTTTGAAAGACCAATCATCATTGCTCTTGAGGGAAAGGGGTTTGCAAATCAAATTGATACATTTTGTATATGTTTTATATCTCAAACAAAAACGCTCATAAAAATGTGCCAATGTCCCAACAATTTTAATTTGCACATGTTTGTAGCATGGAGATATTTATATTTGTAATTAGCCTCAAGTTGTTTTGTACCTTTAGGGATGATATAAACCTCAACACGCATTGCTTTCATCACTTTGAAATTTGTTGGTATATATCGGATGTATCTTGCTTTGACAGGCTTTAGTGACCTGTTTTTGACCACAGAGTCTTTGTTCTTGTTTCCTGGGAAGATCTGTCAATACATCACACAAAAATATTCCAATAACACAGAAGCGTTTGACTACACTCATAATTAGCTTTTTACCTTGTCTTTTTTACTCTCTTTGTATGTCTGCCATGTTGATTTGTTGTTAGAGAAAGATAATTTGAACTCAGTTACCATGAAACATATGGGCTTTGCCACGACCCGCCTTGTGTTTCTACAATACAGATGACAAACGCACTACCGAGGTCAATCTGTAGGTAGTCTCGCGGATTTTTAGAAGTTGCTGGGCACCAGGAAGAAGAACCGTGCAGTCTTGCGTCAAAGGGTTTGATTTTTTTATGAGAATATCTGAGCACTGATGTAGCAGTCATTCTATCGTCTGGTATTATAGACCTGTCTCTTACACAAAATCGCGTGGCTTTTACTGCAATCTACTTTACAGATTAACAAAATAATATACCAACAATTTAGAATTCTGGACTAGAAATTCATGCTAAAAATTAAAAAATGAATTGAGTTTAGATCAGTAACGAAAGCCATGTCGATCCGACAGTTTTAAGTACATCATAGGAAAGATGAATCCGAGGAAGGAAAAGGTCGTTTAGATCCAACTTTTGGATGAAAAAAAAAAAACGAGAATCTTTCAACAATATTTCCCTTTTTATCATTCAAAATCATGTCATAATCAGTTATAATCATAATCATGTTAAATCATTAAGTTTGTGACATAATTTGGTTTCGTCTTAAATTTTTATTTTTGCATAAACATTGTCTCTCAAAATGACTCTCCCTCTCTTTATTCACGCTCACAGACAACAATTAGAAAAGATCGAAGCTTACCTGATTCTGTTTTTCCACTGATAACAATTGTCAAGAAGAATAAAATTCTGATTTTTGATGAATTGTTTATACCTTAACAAAGACCTATTTCGTTTTAGACTTAAAGATAATCAATTATGTTCCTTTTGTTTAAAAGACGCTGAAACTATCGATCATATTTTTGTTAAATGTGAATTTTCTAGTAATCTTTATAGTGAAATTTCGTCTTGGTTAAATACTAATAAAATTAATTTACCCCCTCTTAATCTAACCTCGATTGTAGTAGGGCCCTGTTTATGTTTTAATTTTTCGCTTCTTATCAATTTTATTTTGCTTGCTTATAAATCTTATATTTATAGAGCAAGAACAAAGGCTTGTTTTTTTAGTCTTAATGGTTTTAAAGTTTATTTAAGCTGTTACGTACAAATTGAATATAATATTGCTTCAAAAAACAACACAATGCATATCCATCTGACTAAATTCTCGAGTTTAAGAGAATCCCTCCTTTTATGATCTAAACATTAACATTCCTTAATTTCCTTTTTTTTTCTAGTACAATTAACATTATATTATTAACATTATTATATTTATTGATATGTATATATATATATATTTCTTTTTGTTCTTTAATTATGTTACACTATCTTGTAATTGTAAATGTGTGTTTGAAATAAAAACAATTAAAAAAAAAAATTGTCAAGAAGAAAAGACCAACACCAAGCATATACAGAGACCATTTCATGGTGAAGCCAAGCGTTGTGTATATACTATACTAATTATTCAGAACGAAAGGTCTAAATTCTACCACAGCTAACACATACACATTCATCTTGAATTTTATTGGTTTTCTGTCTTCACAGAATGAAACGAGATGTCTAAGCTATTTTGATTCGCTGACGTCCAATTAATCAATTGTTAGAGTAAATTATAAACATCCAGAAAAAAATTGATATCAATGAAATGAAGACCGACTAAAGACTGTAGAAAGCCCATAGTTAGTCTCACGGCTTCTGACTGTTTCATCGTATTGCTAGCATCTGACTAGCCTCGTGTTGATGCAGGTTCACAACCATTTTTCACCTACTATTGAAGTTAATTCATTTGACTTGATGGGAAGCTGAAATGACATTTCAGAACCTTCATATGAATCTTCACATTTGGTCATATTTGAGCTCAAAATCATATTTTTCTGTAAGCGTGTATGGTTTAAAATTAGATACAAGCAATTGGAAATATTAGATGATAAATTATACTAGTCGATATCGATGCGGACATTTTTCGTTTAGCGTATTATATATATGATAATAAACATACAACGATTCGTGTGTAATATACATTTTACATATTTATAATTTAATATCAAACAAGACGCGTGCACTCGGGCTTCATTACGATTATGTAATTATTTTCTCGGATTAGCTTGGGACGATTTGAAACGAAAAAACATGTATTCAATGTTGTTGTTTTATTTGTATTATTTTTTTGGTCGTCCTCCTTTTCCGTTAGGTCCGTCTTTCCGTCGGTCCATGATCCGCTGGTCTTGGTCGCTTGTCTTGGTGCAATCTAGCGAGTTCAAGAAGTGTCTAAGAAAGATAGAATGTCACTCAAGCAGTTGGTGTTATATTTGAGGCGTGTTGGGCTGTTCAGTGTAGTCAGTTTCAGAGAGGCCGATTTCAGCTGTTTATTTGTTGTTGTTGAGCTTGTCCTTGAGGTTTACATCCAGTCACGTTATCTGACATATTGTAAGGAAAGAAATATAATTTTCATCTACCGATACATAGATCGCTATTTAGTTGAACTGCTAGTTATAGGTCGAAACGATTTAAATTTGCTAATAAGTTTGTTGTTCTGTGCAAGAATTTGCAATTTTCAGTTTCTGAATCGAGGATCTGAAGCTTGTAGTAATCAATAATATTAAACTATTGACCGATCGATAAATTCGTTACTTTAATCAAAAATATAAAAGAAATAATTAACAAGAAGTAATATATTTACCGTAAGCCTCACTAAAGTATCATACTATAATTGTTTGTATGGTCTTTACTTCTAGTGTGCTGTATTGTACTCGACTCTCAAAAGTTGTGTAGAGATTCACCAGTCCTTTGTACGGTTAACATTTACACAAGATTGATAAGCAGGTCTTTTGTAGTTTGAATAGATAGATACCTCATTTGATATAGTATTGCTCACAATAAGAGTCTCGATGAATTGGTAACTGTTCGCTCGTAAGTTAATCTCTCGTTAAGTTTGCGGACCAAATCGTTTCGAAAACGCTGGGCATCTTTTAGTGTGGATGTACCGCGAACGATGTGTGCATTTGTTAGTGTTTTCAGCGTACTTTCCATATAATTTAGAGCCATAAATCACAGATATCGAGTGAAATCGTGGCCGTCAGAATTCTGTTTGCAGGATTGAGGGTGTGCATTGATTTGAAAGTGATCCAATTCACCAATCATAAGACGATAGTAATGCTTAAAGTGCCAGGCGTTCCTTAAATGCGTTTTGAGGACGACGAAAAAGAAAGGGCATTTTATAACTCGGCCCATTCTTACGGAAGCCCGAGTAAAAAGTGTGCTGACTGATTTTGATCAGTTTTCTTTGTTAACTAGTACTCTGGATTCCGGGTCGAGAAGTCCAGACATATGTGTATAATTGGGTAACAGCAAATTGTTTAGTTGGATACCTGACATACTATATAAAGATATAGCGCGGCTATATCATCACTTAAGGGCTAGATTAGCGCTATTTGTGGTAGCTAGACAAGCCTCTTTTCTTAGATCCTTAAAATACACTCACAGATCCATCAAAAACCCTATTAGCATGCTGTTCTAGTTTTACGATCAGTTTTTAACTTTAATTATATTGAAATAGTTACAAGGTTATAAACGGAAATGAAATGGAAGACAAAGAATATATTCTCTACCTATTCTCTCCTCCATCCACCAAACACACCTCTTTCAAATCATCGCTGCTGCCGCAATCCTTCGTATTTTTCTCACAGCCCTTTTTGTAATTCTTTATACCCTCCTTGCATTAAACCCAATTGTTTGAATTATTCTATTGGAAAGACTTATAAGGAAGCCTTTCACTTCTCATGCTACATATGCTAAACATATGGGATTTGTAAGGGGCCAGTAGGAAAGATACATGAAGCAAAATGGCATGCGCAAAAAAAAAAAGATCAATAATACTTTTTGGTATGGATCAATATGACATGGGACTCGCAGGAAAAAAAGAACATTTTATAGCCCTGCTGGGGTGGAATATAAAATGGATCACATTTCAATTCCTTTTCTCCTTTTTTTTTGCAATATCGATATATTCGTTTGCAACAAAAAAAAGGAAAGGAAAGGAAATGTGATCCATTCTATATTTCTTCTTAGCAGAGCAATAAACTGTTTTTTTACGAGTCCATTTACCTACATTCCTTTTTTACGAGATCATTTACCTACAGAGGTGTAAAAATTTGGAATTCTCTACAACCTGAACTGAAATTAGAAGTCAAGCTGCCTAAATTTAAAAAAGATCTGAAGATGTCCATGCTTGCAAATCTCTAGTATAATGTTATTAATGCACACTATTAATAATTAATGTTCACTATTAATAATTGCAAATCTCTAGTATAATGATAGTAATATACACTATTCAAAGTAAAATGTCATTAAGTGTCGAAAAGCCCGTAAGGGAGCACATAATAAAGATATGTATATGTAGTCCAAAGTCATATTGATACATATCAAAATATTTGTGTTATATCATTTCCTAATTAAAAAATGGATGAAAGAACCATGGTCCAGGTAAATCTTTGCTTGCGTGTATTGTGTTTGGCAATACCTTTCAATATTATTATGTAATATCAAATGATATCACTTTTGATAATAATCCAACATTTATTTAATTTCAATTTTGAGGAAAATACAAAGAACATGTACATGAGATAAAATAATGTTATACATGTACATCAATAATGAAAAGCTGTATTTTCATTCCGATTAAAATCCAATATTTGACTTTTATTTAGCATTTTCCTTAGTCAACTCTATTTTTACGGTTATTACATTTCAGCTTCTTGTTGCAGAAATCCTACAGGAGTCCCAATCATTAAAGGAGAAAGGAAGTGAATGGACTTGCCTGTGAAGAAGGTAAATAGAGACATTGTTTACTTGTTTACTCTAAATTAGACGTTATTGATTATTTCTACTTTATGATGATAAGTCTCCTATAACGTTGAGAAAGCAACAGGCCAGCTGTATGCACTAGGTCCTTTTCCGGTGAAGGCCCTGACAGACACGGTATATTGTGTACGCAAATTGAGATCGTTGAAGACGTACTGCAGGGGTGATTTTCTTGAAACATGGAACATGGTGTGCTTGTTGTAGACGTTCTTTCCAATTCCCACAAGAGCGAGACTGATTTCGTACTTTGTGATGGGGCCATTAGATAAATTTTGATGTACTGGCTGCCACGTGACTCGATAGGATGTGGCGTTGATCTTAATGGTAGACACTTTTTCAGGAGGACCGTCAGGCTCTGCAAAAAAATAGCACATACAGATTAAGAGACGTAGTATTTCAAAATTTAACTTTCTTTTAAAACAGTGGTGTCCTTACTGTCTTCTTTGGTCCTCGTCATTATCGCTTTACTCAGAGGACCGTCTAGAACAGTGTAGACCAAGACTTGGAAGCTGTACTCAGTGTATTTATAAGACCAGCCACAACTGTTGTTGTAGTACCACTACTTCTTACATCCTGGTACTTGGTTTTACTTCCGTACAGGTACTTATAAGACACTTTATACCCTCTCAATACACCATTTAGCTTGCACTGTTTACTATCCCTCAATGGTTACCAGGTAACGCGGATACTTGTTGATGACAATGCCTGAACTGCTATCATGTTTGGAGGGCAAGCTGGGGCTAGAAATAAATCAGAAGCATCAATATGTACACTGATCACTCGTTATTGATCTAACTATGGTTCTATTCAATCAGTCCTTACCTTGAGAATTGACATACACCTCAACACGCATTGCTTTCCAGTTGTTAAACTTTGTTGGTATAAACCTGATATATCTTGCTGCAACTTGTCTTGTTAATCCGTTTTTGACTACAGAATCGAAATCCTTGTTTCCTGGGAAGATCTGAATACATATCAAGCAAAACGTATTCTCTGTTGTATAAATATTTCAAATAATTAACTAAAGAAAGCTTTACCTTGTCCTTTGTATCCTCTTTGTATTTCCTCCATGTTGATTTGTCGATAGAGAAGGATAACTTGTACTCAGTTACCCACCACCTATCATACCAAGACCCGCCTTGTGTTGCCACTGCACAGATGACATGTGCACTTGTCAGGTCTATCTGAAGATAGTCACGAGGGTTATTCTTAGACGAAGGGCTCCAAAAGGAAGAACTACCAAGTCTTGCATAAAATGGTTCGTAATACTTAAAAATAATTGTTCTCACTGATGACGCAGTCATTCCGTTGCCTGGTATCATAGACCTTTCCTTTACGCCAACTGCATGGCTATTACGGCAATCTGCGATTGAAATTAAATTATACTTTTCCAATTATTCACGAGATATTCCGGTGTTTTAATAGCTGTTAAGAGTCCAAATTAAAGCGGGCCCATAAAACTTAGCTTCAACTCAGTTAAACTTAGTTTACACTGCCCAGAAGCAATAGAGAAAATTTGCTCAAGATATCGAAACGCCAGTTTGATGAATCAAGTTTTAAACTAATAAAAGCTTGTGTGAACATCAAAATTGATACCAATAGAAAAAGCAACACATAGGAATGCAACATTATTTAAGTTGTCGTTTGTTCTTTCTATTATGACATTACTCAGTGGACTTTTTTTATTTATCAAAATAGTCACAACTGTTGTATAATCATAACATCATTTATACTGACAATATTAACTTATACACAAGAAACGTTACTTACCTTTTACGCCAGAACAAATCACAGTACCTACATTAAAACGTTAATGACTACACCAATGCAATTATACACTTTGTTAGTCTCAAAATAGGAAACCAATATCTTTGGACATAAACGTTAAAAGAACATGCAAACAGTAAAATAGTACTTTGTATTTTGCTGCTTCGATTACTACCTCAATTCCCTACTTATTTACTACAGCTAATGCTATGCTATACTACTGTTCTACAGCTGTACGGAGAATGTTTATATATGAGTACTACTAATAATGATAACAAGAATAAAGAAGATAGGAATAATAATATAAAAGAAGAGAAAGAAAAGATTCAACTCTAAAATATTAATAACAGGTAGCTACTCTCAAGAGGAGAGTGGTGGACGGAAGATAGAAGGGGTAGCACTGAAGGGATCATAAAGTAGAGGTGGGAGAGCTTGCAGCGAAGAACCCAAATTTCACGTAAACCCCATAATTATTATCCAACATGCAATCAATAGTAATTACTATACATAAGACTATGATGACACCAAGTACTGTACCAATTGCTCCATCTGGTCCCGTGGATTTGCTGTTCCAGCATCACTTCTTGCTTTGTAGTCTTAAAAATATTTATTCAGCACTCATGAGCACACTTTTCTATTTTGCTATAATGCTTATGATTATCGTGACTTAATATTTTCGAATTGAAGAAGAGGAGGACATGCAGAAAAGGGAAGATGTATAAGCAAATAATTAAATAATGTCAATTATAAGGAAGCCTTGTTCTCTCTCGATTCTCTCTCTAGCCCTCGTCTTGTTTAATACTGCATTTCTGTATTTCAATTTCAGCCGTGTTTCTTATACTTGCAAAGTTAGTACTATGCACTTACCACTGGCAACTCTGATGTAGGCCACAAGTGCTTCTTTTCCATGTAAGGTTCTCTAATAGAAGTAAAAATGTTATATTTAAATAGATACTTTCAAATTCAAAACCAACTCCCTCATTTTTGGTGTTTTATGTCATGCTATATTTCATCTGATAATTTAAACAATATGAATCGTTTTACCTCTACAGCATACGACCACCGTCATACCTCGTTTCCGTATTCGCAATTGAACAAAACAAGGATACACAGTAGAAATCATAGAATACCCACCTCTTTATAGTAAGTCACTGCTCGTTGATAAACAAAGTATTGGTATCCCTTATTTAATGGTATGTTGCCATACTTGTCTTTAAAGACACTACCATCTCCAATAGTTATCACTCTTGTATGGCTTATTTTTGGCAATTCAGCTGTGATGTAATAACTGAGCCCTTCCTGGACAGCGGTGGTATGGTTGAACAGTGTATCAGTGTAATTTGGGAAAAGCTTGTTGGGACCACGTGAAACAATTACTTGATATGCACTAGAGGAGAAAAGCGAAGTCAGTTGTTAATGGGAATTATTAAGATAAAGTACTGCATCACAACTATTTATTTCAATCATTATTCATATTAGTGTGGGCAAGACACTCAGACACCAGAAAAGAAAATTTGGAATTTAATAGTCTGCAAGCAGTTCCTACTTTGTACTCCGGATTCCGAGAATTAGCTTTTTTTTAAAACGCTGACGTGCGGAAATCAGTTTGGGCGGAAAAGGGATGGGAGGAGCATAGAGTTAAAAGATCATTTCCTTTGGAATCCGGAGAGAAAAGTAAGCACTGCTCGTAATCTAGCAATTTAATGGTCGTGAAAGGTTTTACTCTACCCCTAAAAAAGGGCATCATTACTAACAAGCAGACATCAAATAGTGCAAAAAAACTCTTTTTATACATTGTAAATGATTAATGTCACCTGATTTGACCGTTAAGTTGCTTTGCTGCCCATAGAGTAACATTTACGACTCGTTTTGTTTCGTTGTGATATTCAACCGATCTGACGTCAGGAGCGATTGGATCTGAAATGAAGAGGAGTATTTTAGATTGTTATCTAATTTATAACGTGTATGAATCAAACGAGTCAGTTCTTTTTGCACTTTTCAATAATAAATTACAAACATTAAAACTACAAAAACGTCTTAAAAATAGAGTATATTAGTCGAAAAAGAATAAAAGATAACAGAAAACTATATTCGACTATCTTTATAATCTTCTTTTAATATTTAAACTTACCATCTATGTCAGTTTTAGTCCATGTGTTAACATTAGGACTGTTGCCACAAAGAGTAGTTACATGCACCAAGAATTGATATTTTGTGTCGGGAGTAAGATCCTTGATAAGTATTGTTGTCTCAGGAGATGTGTAGTGTTCTGTGTGAGAGAAAGCTGGTCAGTAGCTCTTGTATCCTATTTGTTTTATCTAGGGAATAATCGTAAGTTTACTCAGTATTCTATGAGGAAAAAAAAACACAAACAAATGAAAGCATTCAAGGTATGTTATATGTTATTATTTCTTGTTGTGTTATATTGTCAAAACAAAAGGGGCTTGCAAAAAAAAAAAGCCCATCTTACATTGTAAGCCAACACTGAGCTGACACCATCTGGTTTCTTCCATGTGAGCTTAACTTCAGTCTTTGAGGATCTGGATATACTCAACTCTTTTAGTGGACCCGGCCCTGAAATATTTGAACAGCGTTACTAGTTACCAAATCGCAACGTTAAAGCGCAATCACGTGATACAAGTTACGCCCTCCAGTCCAGGAATATATAGAAAAACTTCACTTTGATACCTTATATTTATATGATTGAGTAAATTAAACTTGCCACACTTACTCTGTGTGATAATGAGAATAGCTTTGCTGTATGGTCCAGGTCCTTTAACAGTGGACGCCTTGACAGACACGGTATATTGTGCACACAAAGCGAGACCATGGATGACGTACTCTAGTTTCAAGGGTGATTTTCTTAAAAATTGGAATGATCTGTGATTGCTGTATACATTAGTCCCTATTCTTACAAGAGTAAGGTTAACTTCGTATTCTGTGATAATACCATTAGATACGTTTGCACGTACTGATTTCCACGTGACGCGGTACGATGTGATGTTGATGTTAGAAACAGATACTTGTCGAGGAGCACCATCAGGCTCTGTGATATTAAAACAAAAACGAGCAATAAGGTGTTGCGGTACAGTTTAAATTAAAAAAGGATTATCATTCGTATCGTTCATGATTATATTATTGAATTTTTTCTAAAAACAATTCGGTGAATATTCAGTGAATATTTTTATATTTAAATTAAGGTTGTCAAACAAAATGATAATTGAACAGCAGAAAAACATCCTAATGCGGTCTAGAAAAGTATAAATTATAAGTATAAATTTAATTCCTATTCCCTATATACATGTTCATATTTGTGGAAGTGGTAGTGGTGATCTGCGTACCTTTTAGGGTTGAAAATATTACCTGTGCGTATCTTTTAGGGTTCTGGCTTAAAAGCACTTATGTAGCATGAATCTGTACCTTTAAGGTTCATCTAAACTCTGCTTTGTTGCTAAAAGTGAGCTTGGCTGGCAAGAACATGCATCGCACATCCGTACATTTTAGGGTTGAAGTCAACCTATGTTATTGCATAGCGATTTTCACTCCATGGCCCTGTATGTTTGTTATTTTTCACAGCTATTTGTATGTAGTATTTAATCTAATATATGCACATTTATGGCATATTGGTGCCGTAGTGGTTTGTATCTCTCCGATGTCTTCAAGGTATGAGACACGGCATGAGCATGAGTTAAACGCTAGTTATAAAAGTTAGTTTGATGTGTTGTTCGATTTACTGCGGGGCTATACGGTGTTTCCCCCACCATACAAATTTAAGCAGTACTGTAAGCTAAAATATTCACTTGCGTAGTGAATGTGAGCCTCCTCATCTACCACGTGTGTCTGGCTATAAAGATATATTTACTTTTATTCTATTGCTTCTTCACGTACACTGTTGAACATAATTTTATAGCTTATTTAAGCAAATGTATACATACTGTCTTCTAGTGTCCTTTTTACTATCACTTTACTTAGTGGACCATCTTTGGTTGTATAGGCCATGACTTGAAATCTATACTCGGTGTATTTATCAAGACCAGTCACCACTGTTGAGGTAGCACCACTATACTTGACATCCTTGTGCTTGGTGGTACCTCTTTGTCGGTACCTATAAGCCACCTTGTAACCTCTCAATCTACCATTTCTGCACCAAGTATTGGGAAGTGGTGTCCAGGTAACACGGACACTTGTAGACGAGTCTACAGAAACCGATTTCAATGTTGGAGAACAGGTAGGTGCTGAAGCAGTCAAGAAAAGAAATATTATAAACTATTATTAAAACCAGTATTTATGTATCTTAATCAATAATCATCAATTTAATTTACAGCTTTATAAGACAAAACAATTACCATCTTCATTGGTGCGTACAACTATGACGTTACTCAGTGGACCATCTTTGGTTGTATAGGCCATGACCTGGAATCTATTCTCGGTGTATTTATAAAGACCTGTGACAACTGTTGAGGTAGCACCATTATCCTTGACATCCTTGTACTTGTTTTGTCCTTCTATGTACCTGTAAGCTACCTTGTAACCTCTCAATATACCATTTGTGCATCTAGTTTTGGGAAGTGGTGTCCAGGTAACGCGGACACTTGTAGACGAGTCTGCAGAAACCGATTTCAATGTTGGAGAACAGGTAGGTGCTGAAGCAGTGAAGAAAAAAATATTTTAAACTATTATTAAAACCAGTATTTATGTATCTTAATCAATAATCATCAATTTAATTTACAGCTTTATAAGACAAAAGAATTACCATCTTCATTGGTGCGTACAACTATGACGTTACTCAGTGGACCATCTTTGGTTGTATAGGCCATGACCTGGAATCTATACTCGGTGTATTTATCAAGAGCAGTCACCACTGTTGAGGTAGCACCACTATACTTGACATCCTTGTGCTTGGTGGTACCTCTTTGTCGGTACCTATAAGCCACCTTGTAACCTCTCAATCTACCATTTCTGCACCAAGTATTGGGAAGTGGTGTCCAGGTAACACGGACACTTGTAGACGAGTCTGCAGAAACCGATTTCAATGTTGGAGAACAGGTAGGTGCTGAAGCAGTCAAGAAAAGAAATATTATAAACTATTATTAAAACCAGTATTTATGTATCTTAATCAATAATCATCAATTTAATTTACAGCTTTATCAGACAAAACAATTACCATCTTCATTGGTGCGTACAACTATGAAGTTACTCAGTGGACCATCTTTGGTTGTATAGGCCATGACCTGGAATCTATACTTGGTGTATTTATAAAGACCAGTGACAACTGTTGAGGTAGCACCATTATCCTTGACATCCTTGTACTTGGTGGTACCTCTTTGTCGGTACCTGTACGCCACCTTGTAACCTCTCAATCTACCATTTCTGCACCAAGTATTGGGAAGTGGTGTCCAGGTAACACGGACACTTGTAGACGAGTCTGCAGAAACCGATTTCAATGTTGGAGAACAGGTAGGTGCTGAAGCAGTCAAGAAAAGAAATATTATAAACTATTATTAAAACCAGTATTTATGTATCTTAATCAATAATCATCAATTTAATTTACAGCTTTATCAGACAAAACAATTACCATCTTCATTGGTGCGTACAACTATGAAGTTACTCAGTGGACCATCTTTGGTTGTATAGGCCATGACCTGGAATCTATACTTGGTGTATTTATAAAGACCAGTGACAACTGTTGAGGTAGCACCATTATCCTTGACATCCTTGTACTTGGTGGTACCTCTTTGTCGGTACCTGTACGCCACCTTGTAACCTCTCAATCTACCATTTCTGCACCAAGTATTGGGAAGTGGTGTCCAGGTAACACGGACACTTGTAGACGAGTCTACAGAAACCGATTTCATTGTTGGAGAACAGGTAGGTGCTGAAGCAGTCAAGAAAAGAAATATTATAAACTATTATTAAAACCAGTATTTATGTATCTTAATCAATAATCATCAATTTTATTTACAGCTTTATAAGACAAAACAATTACCATCTTCATTGGTGCGTACAACTATGACGTTACTCAGTGGACCATCTTTGGTTGTATAGGCCATGACCTGGAATTTATACTCGGTGTATTTATGAAGATCAGTCACAACTGTTGAGGTAGTAGCATTATCCTTGACATCCTTGTACTTGTTTTGTCCTTGTATGTACCAGTAAGCTACCTTGTAACCTCTCAATATACCATTTGTGCACCTAGTATTGGGAAGTAGTGTCCAGGTAACACGGACACTTGTAGACGAGTTTGCAGAAACCGATTTCAATGTTGGAGAACAGGTAGGTGCTGAAGCAGTCAAGAAAAGAAATATTATGAACTATTATTAAAACCAATATTTATGTATCTTGATCAACAATCACCAATTTAATTTACAGCTTTAAGACAAAACAATTACCATGCATCTTCATTGGTGCGTTTAACTATGGCTTTATTCAGTGGACCATTAGTTTTTCTAATAATGTTACAGTCGTAAAGGACAAGAACCGAGTTCTTGACAACCCATTTATACTGATTATGGCAACGCTACTCAATGTTTAAACTTGGATAATTTCCATTAACATGACTAAAGAAATGGCTTTTAAGAAATTACATTTTAAAAAGGAGTTCTGTTTCTTTTTGTGCGTCGTGAGATGGCGAGAACAAAGACGTTATACCACAGGCAGCCCAACTATTGACTTTGAGGATTTTTTTTAATGACAATAAAGTTATTTTTAACCGCGCGCCGAGCGAAATACATATCGAGCGCGCGGGTGGGGTTCCTGTGGTGTATTTGTTTGAAAGCTCTCGGATGGGATTCCTGTGGCTTTTTTGCAAGCAATTTTTCGGTCGCGCGGAATCGCACGTACGACAAAAAGATCGAAAAAAGTAGTATCTATATACAAGGTCTGAAACTCGATGGCGTGGATGGATAGATGTGCGCCGCAGGTTATGGTGACGGCGAAGACTCAACGACGAGCGCCGAGAAGGACGCGAGAAGCAATCGACTGACTCGCCAAAGAAAAACTTTTATATTCAAACTTTTCTTTTGAAACAAGTTTTATTTTCTTATACGGATTTTCACTAATTAAACCTCTAACAAAAATAAACAGCCAGTGTGTGAAATTTCTTTCCAAGTTTATTGAAATGCTAAACATATAGTTAATATATTTTACAATGTGAAAAAATTTGTTCAAAGTGTATTTAATCAAATCTGTAAAGATGTTTTAGCTTTTATAGTTTTTCGAAAATAGTTTATAAAATACAGCTATAAACGATTCACACTTTCATAACAAATGTATTATTGTTTGAACCGCTAAACTAACTAAAGTTTTCACGAAATTAAAGTTGAACTTTTTTGATCCAACTGAATCAAGTGGAAAACTTCGCAAAGCGGCCATCACAAATTCATTGTTTAGTTCTGGTTTTAGTTGGTTTGAACAAGATAATATTATTCGTTTTGACATAAAAACTTCAACTCCAATAATTACCTGTACACACTAGGCTACTAGAAAAGCTTTCCCTCGTTTTTTTTGTTATGGTGAAGAGCATCGTTGACTTCAAAATCAATGCTCAGTGACACTTGAATTAATCAGGTGTTTTGAATGAAAACTCAAATCACTGTAGGTAGCCAGCCACTGCAGTGCCATCCCATGATTTTTCACAATAAAATACATTCTCTTGTTTTCTTTCTTTGAGTTTTAAGTCATTTTAACAATGCAAAAGTTAAATGCAAGACTGTAATCAACAACTTTTTTCGACTGTATCGGTGAATGAGCGTGAATGTGGTCTCGATCGATATTTTCACGATTGCTCTACGATTGTAAAATTTCACCACAACCTGCGGCGCACCTCGGTTCCATGCTGCCTTTTTTTTTAAATTAATTTTAACCCCTTTGCTGAAGTCGGAGATGATCATACTTTTTACTGTAGTTGAAGATCAAAATAAAGTTTATATATTCGAAAAAAAATATAAATGTTCTCCCATGGCTGATTTACTACGCGCGAAACTAAATTTGTCACGTGACCGAGTTTCATACCTTGTCACAATACCTCCCTCTTTAACACCGCGCGACTTTGACGGAAAAATTGCTTGCAAAAAAAGCCACAGCAATCCCATCCGCGAGCTTTCAAACAAATACACCACAGGAACCCAACCCGCGCGCTCAATATGTATTTCGCTCGGCGCGCGGTTAAAAATATCTTATTGTCATTAAAAAAAATCCTCAAAGAGAATAGTTGGGCTGCCTGTGGTTATACTTTCATCAACTATAGCCGATACGCAGCTTCAATTGACGTCCTTGTTTTTGGCTATATGTTTCGTTAAAAAAGAAAGTAGAGATTGTACGATGCTGAATTGTATATTATTGTCTTTCTCCTGCATAAAATGAGTTATTTCTTGTTCATAATTCGTTGCCAGGCCATTGGCCGGCACGAGTCTTAAAATGCAACGCCGTCTGTGGGCATCGGAAATTTTGAAAGTGAGCACCCAGCATTCTTTGCGACACTTTCACAAGCTGAGTCAATATAGGATATAAGAAAAATGGACATATTTTATGAAATAAACACTCTTTCCATTCGTAAGGAAGCTGTCTTCGCACCAAAAAACAAAGAAATAAGCAAATATATGGTCGCTTGTCCTTCCATTCGTGAGGAAACAGCCATAGCAGCGAAAAACGAAGAGACTACAGCTATGGTCGAGAGGCAAAAAGTTTTCGAAACGCACCGTTCCACACGTCTGTTAGCATTGATAGAGTTGAAAGCATTGATAGCAAAGTTCTTATCAGTCTTATCAGTTATCACGAAAAAGCAAACAAACGAGCTAAATATGACTCTTAACTACAATACAACTTACAAAACTATAACCACTGACATGAAAACTAACTGTATGAATGCTGAAATGAAAAATGTAAATGCATATAAAGTCAAGAATCTCGACAAGCAATGAACTTACCATGAAGACCAATCGATCACGAACAACGAGGACGCCATATTGTATAGTAAGCTTGATCGATTTCCACACACGATGGACTGAACAAAAGTTCAGTTTGGAACATGAATGTTTGAAATCATTTCTGGTAGAGAATATTTGGATCCTTTTATTTGTTTTAACGGTATGCAGTACTAAAAGCCATATTTAGCAAGGTTAACGTTTTTATAATCTTTGTTGTCAGCTTGAAACTGGTTGTGATGATTATAGCTTGGCTTTGCACATTTTTTTCTATGTATTTGTCAAACTGGTATAAGGTTTCATGGTGCAGCCAGATCCTGTATATCGACTGGTTAAGCTTAAGAATGCGTACTCAAAAAGTCGTTTTTCTAGCCATTAATACAAATCAGCTTTATTTTAATTTCTATTAAATAACAGCATTAATAATATTTTAATACTGTCGCTGCATTTATTATATCCTGTAGTAAGTTTGTAGAAACCCCAGTTAAGAAAAGAGCTGCAGTACGTTGTGGATAAATTGTTTTGTAAAGTTGAGGTACTTTTCAATCACATTTTCTCGTTCGTCTGAATACATTTCATTAAACCTCGATTGTCTAGAGCATAGGATTTTCGTTCTCGATTGTGATTGGCCCTCGCGCGCTGTTAGATCATTGAACGTGATTGGCTGGGATCCCGTGTCAATATGGCGGCTGAAAATTCCGGGACTCTTACTTTTAGCAGGGAACCTCTTCTCGGATTCTTGTGGGGTTAGTTGTATGAAAACTCATATATGTTGGCTTGTGTTTTGATATTTGAAGCTTGTAGACAATGTTGTTTATTGTTTTGTTTAATAAACGACTAATTTCTATGAATTTAATACGTCGCTTAAAATGTTGTCTTTTTACGTTGAAAATAAGTTAAGTATACTGAACCTTGTGATAAATGTTTTGTGTGAACAAAAGAAAGCTTTTAGCTATTATTTTGCTTTTTAAAAGATTTGTTTGTTGTTGTTTTATATCGCATTGGCTTCGTGATGGGGTCATTGCTATATTATTTTCAAAATGTTCCTCATTTAATTGAGCAAAACAAGCGAAAAAAAAAATAGAACTATTGTCGGTATTTGATGTATTAAAGCTCACCGGTTTTCTTTATTTTTGTTTTTCCTTCAATCTTGAATCCAAGCTTATTTCTCTGGCTTGTTTGTGTACTTATTTTTTTGCAAAGTACGTAGTAAAAGTGTGAAAAAAGATGTGTGAATCACAGTTCATTTTGCTCAAATAATTAATCTTATATAAATAATTTTAAATGTTTTTTTGAAAGAACAATTATGGAAAGCAAATTGTGTTGTGTTGTGTTGGGAGTAATTTATTTAGAAATAATAAAGAACAAAAATATATTTGTGGTGAGAATGATATATTTATTAAAGGATAGGAATAATGATTGTGAAAAGAGTAGTTGTACTAAACTTGTGGACATTAAGTCAAATTTTTGTTGTCTTGTTTTCATAAACCTGTGAAATGTACTTTATCATACTATCATTATACCCTATTACTTTATTTGTGTTTTCTTTATTTTTGAATCAGAATCAAATTTAGAGCAAGCACTCTATGTTATCATAAAAACAAGTAGCCATTTCCATGAGATTTGCATCAATGTTCCTGTAAATTTATTACATAGAGTGCTTACACTATGTCCATGAAATAAATTCTAAATAGTTACTAATAGTTTTTATTTAGTGACTGTTAGTCACTATCACTCAACTGAAACAGCTTAAGTAACAATACACAATGAATAAAGTATTAACTTTCTATGGTTTTGAGTATTTGAGTTTCCTTGTGTATTGTTACTAATTAAAGCTGTTCCAGTTGAGTGATAGTGACTAATAGTCACTAAATAAAAACTTTTAGTTAGGAACTATTTAGATTCTATTTCATGGACTCTATTGTATACATTTTGATTATATTATTCACTGACAACTAGAATGACTGAGTGTTAACTACATACAAAAGAAATCATCTTTCACATAAATCAGGCTTTTGCTGATATAGTTGTGGGAAGATGGGCACCGCCCGAGTGGCCTACTATCTAATGCGAGAGACTCTATGTCCCATAGGACACGAGCATTCATTATCTAACTGTCTTAGAATATGATCACACCCACGAAGAATATTGTCAAAATTAAAATTAAATATCGCATGACCATAGCAAAACAGCGTTTTATTATATGTCTTACTAGATTTCAAACACTAAAAGTGTGCAATACTTTGCACTATTTACCACTAAATAGTGTTGATTAAACAATAGAGAAATATAGAATTAGCATATTTTAGCAGTATTTAGTGGTATTTATGTTGCACACTTTGAATGTTTGTACTCTATAATATAGTACTTATAATGCATTGTGAACTTCTATATAGTATTTCACTGGCGAGGTGGCAAAACAATAAAAAAACAAAAGGCCTCGCCAGTGGAATATTATATTTAGATAGAGTGAAATCATTTAAGAGTGACTGTCAGGAAGAACCATACAAATTCCAAATATCGTGGTAAAAGTCGATTCATCGATTTTGTTCATATTTTGTAGTTCGTTACCCTATCATGTTGTAAGAACTCCTGTGCACTTAGTTTTTAAAAATTTGTTTTCGTTTGGGAGAAATTTGAATTATTATGCGAGAAGGCAAATATGCTAATTCGACGACTCTGAAATAGAGACCACTCGGCGATCTCGTGCACAAAATACAAATAATATTTAACCTTAAAAACCTAATAATCTTTAAATATGCTATTTCTATATGCCTCATAGCGTAATTCAGACTTGTAGCTTTAACGATGAATTTTTGGCAGAATTTTGTTTAGGACACAGTTTTCATGAGCTAAAAAATACCCTCAAAACAGCCGCGAATTAAACTATGTTTGATATAATGCAATAGCTTGATATTCACTGTGTGTGAAGTTAAGATGATTTCTTAAAACACTGCCGAAAAATATTGCTAGGTTTTTATGTTTTGAAGTTGTTACAGTCGATCTAAGTTGCCTAAATTGGCTGGTTTTTTTTACGATCATTTTTGCATAATTAGTAACGATCAGTGAGCGTCAAAACAATAATACTATTTGCAACAATCTTGTATTAACCGTATTTAATATCAGCAATGAGTCAATATTTATTCCAGTTAGAGCAATATTTATTCCAACTCGATATAAATCATGCATGTATTTTCGGGGTTTTGATCCGGATCGTTTTGTTTATACAAAAGCAAGGAGCATTTGCGTGACAACTGGTAAGAGTAATTATCATTCTCACGTGTACAAGGTGCTTGGAGGTAATGTAATATTTTGATTTCGTATTCTACACATTTGCTATAGCTGCCATGATTATAAAGTGCTTACATCTACAAAGCATTCATGTATGTATAAAAGCAGCTCTAATAATTAGAAAAATGTTTGTTCAAATTTATACAAATGATTTTTGTGATCATAAATCAAAAGAACAGTAAATCTCCTATAGACCCTTTCATAAGTCCCTAAGTATTGTGTTTTCCGCCGTTGACGTCCAATTTAATATTATTTTTGTTGAAATTTTGAAAAATTGAGTTGTACCTCTAATAAACGGTCACCCTAGGGACTTTTCAAAGTGGCCGCTCAATAGATGTTGGCCGATGAATAAAGGTTCGGCATAAATCTACATATAAAGAGGTGGAAATGGCAGGGTACGTTACTTATCGGTTATTTTAATAAATCTGTGTCTTCTAAATAAAAGAAAATACATTAATTTTGAGCATTGCTCTTTAGACTTTCTCAAAGTCCGGTTTTTTTCGTATTGGTTTCTCTCGTTTATCTCGTTTATCTCTCGTTTATCTAGTCGTTTAGCGACTCGTCAAAATAAAGAGTGTATAGTCGACTTGTAGCAAGTCTGCCAAATATTGCAATTAGAAACTGCATTATTACTCGGGCTACCTGTGGTAGCTCGAGTCTAAAAATGCAAACGGTTCTTCGTCGTCGTCGTCGTCGTATTCTTTGTCGTGGTCCTCAAATTGGAGGGTCAGGTCCCAGGCGTTCCTAGTAGTGCATGACAGCGCATGGGCAACGATTGCTGACCGAAGGTTAATACGAACGAATAAATATCGATTGAAATGAAAACTTGTTTATATTTGTGATATTATTGACGAGACTGACGATGTTTGGCGTTGCATTATTATGGATAACATGTGAAGACGAGTCATTGTGAAAATGACGAATAAATTATTGTTAGGTCGAACATCGACTCGCGTTTACTCGTTTAACTCTGATCCCTCAGAAAGCAGTATATATTTTGGACTGATGATCGGCGACACATTCCCTATTGTTAGTTGCTGTATAACATGGTTGACACCCGAAATATAGCTTGCATTTGCTATTTTTTATATATAAAGACGAGGATATCTTGACCGGAATGATCCGCCGCTAGCGAAGTCCTTTCTAGCACAAAACAGAAGATGTGCCAGCAGAATTGCATTCGCTACGGCATATTATCAAGTACTTACAAACAGAAATCTTGAGTTTATTTTGATTAATGAGCTATTTTTGTTCTTTATAATGTCAGAGAACGTGACTTCCTTCACGAAGCCTACAAAGCGAACACCGTCAACATGGCATGAAAACATTCAAATCGGCCTGTCTGAAAACCACTCTCAACAGCCCAAAGCGCCTCAAAAATTACACAAATTGCTTTAGTAACTATCTATCTTTCTTGTTCTGACGTTCAATTTTCAAGAACAACTTCAAATTTTCGAAGCTTTCGAGTTTTCGAACTCTAGATCGCATTCTCAATTCTGAAAATTCGTAGCGACGCTTTGGGGGGAGGGGACGGGGTGAAATGTCAACACTTTCTAACACAGGCATCCCGGTACAAAGAAATATATGTCGAGCAGATTCATACAGCCCCCCCCCCCCCCCCCCCCCCCAAAAAAAACACACAAATGCCTCAAGAATTGTCGATCTTTATTTTCGTGACGTTTATTTCTCAAAAGGTTCTTGATAATAATGTTTCTGAGACTTAGTTTTCATTCAGTCTCAATAACAACATGATGAAATTTGGAATAAGGACATTTCTCATTAAAATAACCTAAAATTAAGTGAATATTTGTTTATTTTTGTGCACATTTCAAACATTTTGTTAACATTAATCAACCAATTTAGTCCTTCTTCACATTTTCCTATTAGTGCCTCAGGATAGCTTTGTGTAAATATGTGAATTTATGAAACCTTTTTAATGCTGTTTCAAACTACCAACCAATCACCATCAAAACACGAAGCGGGTTAAAATGTCTAAAATAAAACACAATTCTGGCTCTGTCATCTCCTTGGATATAATAACGTTTTCGTATTTGTGTCTCAGGATAGGTTTCTATACGTCTATACGTATAGTATATATATGCCTGCGTTAGAGCGTTATCAGTTTGCTCCTGACTAACTGAATTTGCATCAGTTAGTTTCTATGTATACAGTGGTACCTCTATTAAGCAGTGACCCTCGGGACTTTCCAAAGTGGCCTCTTAATAGAGGTTGGCTGATGAACAGGTATAGAATAGGTATATGAATAGATTTGGGACTTTTTATTGTGACCGCCTAATAGAGGGTGACCGCTTAATAGAGGTACCACTGTATATGTATTGTGCATGATCTATATGTATGATACATAATGAATTTCAATCCCTCAGAATCCCTTCTGTTCAGTAGCCCGAGTAATCGCTCACAGAGCGTCTAGTTTGTTTATATAAGCATCGCATTATTGCTAAAATAACGTACTACTCAAACCTGTGCTTCGTTTCTTACAAAAGATATAAAATACAACATTTATACTGGAGTTTTTATCAGCAATAAGATCGGTCATTATCTTATAAATTTCATTTTGTAGATGGGATAATAGACAATCTGTTTTCAAAGAACAACTACCGGTATATCTATCTTCTATCCAAAAACACTACTACTATTCTATTCTACTATTATATCAATTTGCTATATTGAAGGAATTGTGTTGTGAGTCTCATGCATTATATAATATTTTTTTATGACTTCTATCAGATTCATTTTAGTATTTCAATGGGCAGTATCTAAAAGTCTTGCCATATCTATTTTTAGTAACACTCGCACGAGGATATAATTGGCTTTGTATAAACAAAACGATCCGGATCAAAACCCCGAAAATACATGCATGATTTATATCGAGTTGGAATAAATATTGCTCTAACTACAATATAATAAGGAATACAAATTGACTCATTGCTGATGTTAAATACGGTTAATACAAGATTGTTGCAAATAGTATTATTGTTTTGACGCTCATTATCGTTGCTAATTATGCAAAAATGATCGTAAAAAAACAGCCAATTTAGGCAACTTAGATCGACTGTAACAACTTCAAAACATAAAAACCTAGCAATTTTTTTTGGCAGTGTTTTAAGAAATTATCTTAACTTCACACACAGTGAATATCAAACTATTCCGTTATATCGAACATAGTTTAATTCGCGGCTGTTTTGAGGGTATTTTTTAGCTCATGAAAACTGTGTCCTGAACAAAATTCTGCCAAAAATTCATCGTTAAAGCTGCAAGTCTGAATTACGCTATGAGGCATATAGAGATAGCATATTTAAAGATTATTAGGTTTTTATGGTTAAATATTTTTTGTGTTTTGTGCACGAGATCGCCGAGTGGTCTCTATTTCAGAGTCGTCGAATTAGCATATTTGCCTTCTCGCATAATAATTCAAAATTCTCCCAAACGAAAACAAATTTTTAAAAACTAAGTTCACAGGAGTTCTTACAACATGATAGAGTATCGAACTGCAAAATATGAACAAAATCGATAAATCGACTTTTGCCACGATATGTCTGGTTCTTCCTGACAGTCACTCTTAACCCGTGAAATAGATATTAGACTAATACACCTTAGCAGTCTCTTGTTCAATTGTTTTCTTTTGTGTCTATTTGACTAAATATTACACTTTAGCAAGCAATTTCTATTTCACGGGTTGAATGCCTTCACTCTACTATGGGATATAGAACACTAAAATATAACATAAATATCATAGCTTTGATCAAAATCAAGAAATTGATCTACAGAAATACTTTCACATTGAAAATTAGAAATTCTTGTTTATCAAAATGAATCAGTATTTTATTTGTATTGACAATAAAAATTGTTCTTACACCAAAAAATATAATATACAAATTAGGTAATACCTAATAGCGGAGCTCCCAGTTTAATTTTTTCTTACAACATCAATATGTGCATGTAAATACCACTTATTAGATATTTTCTTGGATATTACGGGCTGATATTTTACGAGTTGCTTACGTATTTTGCCGGGCAATAAGGACATTGAGTGGGTATCAGTCTATCAAAGAGTGTATAGCTTAACAAAAATTTTAGATTAAGAGAATTCCAATATAAGATACTGAATAACTGTTTATTCTTAAACATGAAGTTATATATATTTAAAATAGTGGACTCGCCTTTATGCACATTTTGTAAAACATCAAACGAATCTATGGAACATTTTTTTGTCGAATGTGTAAAATCAAAGGACCTATACTTTAACATTAACCAATGTCTAAGCAGTGCAAATGTAAAGTTAATACCAGAGCTAAGTTTTAAAAATGTTCTCATTAATAGGGAGTTCTGAAGACACTATGGAAGGTTTCTTATTTTTACTATACAAATATGTACTTTATAATTGCAAACAAAAACAGTTACTTCCTGTCATTAAATATTATCAAATAAATCTAATAGACTATGAAAAAATCGAATACATCATTGCAAAAAAAAAAAAAAAAAACAAGCTATACACTCATTTGAAAAAATAAGAGAAAACCCAAAGCTTATTCATAATTTAGTCAATATAATTTAATAACGAATTAGCCAAAAAACGTTATATTTAATTTATGTACTTTTTTAGTCTTTTGTAATTGTGTTTATGTAAGTGTAAAAAACTATCAAAAAATCAATAAAATATATAACAAAAACTGTTAACTGTTTATTGTAATTTCTATAGCATCTTTAATCGAAAAATATAACTTTTCGAAGATTCAGCGCGCGGAGAGAGAATCAAAACAAAGCCCTGGAAAAGCCAGTAAAATGTAAAATATTTCTCGCTCTCTTTTTGATTGACATAATGTCAAAAACCTCATTGGCTATCGATGTAGATGACACCATCATGTAACGCAACGCACAAAAGGAAAGTTTGTCATTTACACGAGGGGCGGAGATTTCTCATTAAAAAAAGTCCCATAAAAGCATGTTAATGGACAATTCATGAATGGAAATTGATTTAATGTAAGTAAAAAATTGTAATAAATCTCACTGCCTTTTCTTAAGTTGGTTATCGTTTCCATTCTATGCACTTTTTCATCTTTTTCTCAAATTTTCAACTGTCACTTCAGTCAATAGTTTTGTTCAGACAAAAAAGTGTTCAGAAATGTTTTTGATGGAAAATACCATTCCCAAACGATAGTGTGAATAGCCTTATTATTTTCCCTTTTATTTTTAAGTCATTAAGCTTATTTTGCTTTTGATAACGCCTTGAAAAAGTGCTGTGACTGAACAGTCGTTTTACGGCCGCTTTTTACCTTCTTTTATTTTCCAAAGTATGTTAGGATTCCGGATACCCTGCGAGCAGAGATTCCTTTCTCTTACCTAGAAAGGAATTTCTGCTCGCAGGGTAGATTCCGGATAGAAAAGGTTAAACCTTTTCATCGTATTAGATTTACTAAAAAGTAGTCATGGCAAATCTTCAAAACAAAACAAAAAGTTCTTTTGAAATGGAATTAAAAGCCTCAAAAATTATAAGTTCTACCAACACAACTGATCGATTTGAAAAGACAAGGATTTTAAAACAAGGTATTTTATTATGAAAAACTTTGTGTAAAACATCGTTTTGTTCTGTAAAAAAAACTTAGAGATTTTCACCAAACCTTTTCTTATAGGATTTACTAAAAAGTAGTCATGGCAAATCTTCAAAACAAAACAAAAAGTTATTTTCAAGTGGAATTAAAAGCCTCAAGAATAAGTTCTACCAACATAAGATCGATTTGAAAAGACAAGGATTTTAAAACAAGGTATTTTATTATGAAAAACTTAGTTTGTGTAAAACATCATTTTCGACTTTGAAGTAAAAACTACTAAAAAAAAAGCTCGTTTAGTAAGCATAAAATAGTCAATACTGCTAAATATACAGAAGTTATTCAACCAATTTTAAATTGTGTTTGTATTTCAATTTATCTTTGATGTTTTCCGTTTATGAGGTTTAAAAAGTACATAAATAAACTCCTTTCAATTGACCAAAGTACAATACATCGTTTCATGTACGGTTTTTATCTCAAAAAGTAAATAAAATGGAGATAAACCTTTTCTCTTTTCTTTCTATAATAAAACAGAGAACGGATTTTTCCTTTTTGAGGCTTAATTATTGCAAGTTTTGAGGTGGTTTTTTTTCACGCTCGGTATATCAAATAAGCAGTTTTTTTTCCTCTCAAAAACGTGAAACAAATAATAATCTTGAACTTACTTTATCGGTGATTATTCTCCTGAGGTTTTCTTCTTTTCAATGACATTGATCATATTTTGACGAATAAATGTATGAACTTGAATTTTGATGGTTTAAACATTGTTCATAGTTCAACTGCCAAGCTTGAAAATCCTTCAATAAACTGTGCCGAGGGAACTTCAAGATTTGAAGACAGTTTTCATAACAAATAAGGTCGCTTCTTTATCAATTTTTTTTTTGAATTGCTGTAGTCTTTTAATATTCTTCCACGAAGGTATCTACAAATAGGTTTTCTTGATCTTTTGGAATCAGTCTTTTCTGCTTTTCTTTAGTATAATTTCTTCGTTTTTGTGTCCTTCGAGTTTATGTTCTACTTCGGTCAAAACTCTCTTTGTTCTTCGAAGTTCATCTTTCTCCGTTGTTATTTTGTATTAATGTAAGCTCTGCTATTTTGTTGTTGTTTGTTTGACTTTTTTGTCGATAAATTAAAAGAACAACTTTGCTTTGTTGATCTAGCGCTATTTGGCGCGCGCGTCACTTTCGTTCCCGCCGAAATATAACAACCAATCAGCATCGCGATGGGCGCGGACGTCGTCGGACGTACGCTTGGGATTCCTGTGTGAAAACCATCGAAAATCAACTCGATGCATCATAGGCAGCCCAACTACTCCTTTCGAGGATTTTTTATTTTTCATTATAATATAGCTAAGATAGTACGCACGCTCTGATTGGCCGATAGCCGTGATCTATTTCACCGATAAACTCACATTTTCGAAGGAACAACGAAAAAGTTGTTGTTTGCAGCTCCCTGTTCACTATTCAAAATGGCGTCCAAAAGGCCGAGTAAATATTTTCTTGTTGTTAAAAAGCTGATATAAACAAATTAAAAACAACAAAAATACTCAATGCATAACATTAACAGAACAGGTAGTTTTAAAAGTCACTTTTATTGTTGAATAAGAGCGAAAAAAGATCAAAACGTTTGACATTTCACTGTTTTGTTTTTGAATAAAAAGAAAGAGTACACTACGCAACGCTGGAGGCCTAAAAAAGGCATACACGTTACAAAACAGCAAGAAAAATGTACAAAAGAGCAGCCAAATTAGGTTATTGATGTCAACGAATAAAGTAAGATAGATGCTCAATGAAGAAAGTGAAGTTCTCATCGGAAGTTCAAGTTCACATTTCCAAACAAAGCAAACCACGGCATCCAACGCACTTAGTTTAGCACAAAAATTATCCACTTGAATAAATAAGCTTACAAAAACAGATGCTTTACGATATAACTAGTCAATATTGTAGGTATTCATCAATGCATTCATTTAATAAGAACGGGGAATACATCGTTTTTGTTCAAAGCCGGATTACCTGAATATCGACACTATCATGGCGATTAATTCTGTTCGTCCGAAATTAGCGTTGAATCTAACTTGATTGATAAATGTCCAAGCCGATCCTCAACTCAAACCAGCCACATTATGTTGATATCAGTAGTGAGTAAATATCATCTGCTTGAGGTTAGGCGATGTCTAGATTTGTTTGATAGTCAATAAATCCTTCATTATTACGACAAAAATCACCGGGGATTTCCCAACAAGAACCGGCCAACAATCATGTTATTGAAAACAAACTCGATCATTTCATCAGCTTGCAGGCTACATTGATCCATAGAGCTTTGATTTAAGGCATTCTCCACTTGTATTTACCATATTCTCCACAAAATGTTTAAAAAAAGTAATATTTTGATGAAAACATTTCCCAGAATATAATTTTGTAGTTTTTAAAGTTGTGAAAGCTTTGCACATTTTTGCTTATAACAAGTGATTTGATTGGATGGCTGATGATTGTAAGGAGAATTAAAATGTTGATCAGCAAAACTCGTCTTTTTTATCTTTTTCTACCTCTTTTTACTCAAGCTTTCAAAGACTGGCTATATATTTTCAGAAAGGCTGAAAATCTCTCGCCCGGAGGCTCGAGATTTTCTACGCCTTTTTTCGTGTTCTCCCAACATCCCGCGTGATCTATTTCGCCAAGGGATCACGGAAAGTTGTTGTTTATTGCTTAAATAAAGATTCAATGGAAAAAAATGCGCGCGCCTCTTTTGGTTTCTTTGTTTGGCGCGCGCTTGTAGTCTTTGGGTTTCCTGTGGCGCGCTTGTAGATTATGGGGTTCCTGTGGTCAATCCCGCGGGAGACAAGTATATATTGTGACAAGGTATGAAACACGGTCACGTGATAAATCACAATTTCGCTACTATCTCTTCACCTAAAAGACGAATTAATGATTTTTCTACGAATAACAATACGAATCATCTTTCTCCAGATAACATACGAGTTTGAGTCTTCAATCTTTATTACATGACGAGAATTTCCTCTTGGACGCTAAAACTCGCGATGGATCGATGTGTGCCCCAGGTAGCTTGGACACTTTTCCGTGAAGCGCTCGGGATTTTTCATTCGTTTGACATTCGTAGAGGTTTCGAGGAAGTCGTGAACTGTCGTGAATGCACGAATTTTTCCGAAATCTTGGCGAATTTTCGGAATATTTTTACCTAAAACTAAATACTTCGTCCGTCGTAAAAGCTTTTTTTTTAGGGATTTTCTTACACATAATGGCCGAAATTACTTTAAACACCGAGCAAAGGAAAGTGGTTGACCGTGTATTAATGTGTGGACACAATGTTTAGCTTGCAAGCTAATGAAACGATCGAGTTTATGCACTAGTCAATTGAAACCCCCGCCCCCCGCCCCCCGGGACTAGCGGGGCAATGAACGGGGACGTGACGCTTTTTTAACGTGCTTTTACAGCAATATTGCACCGGGGGGTCGGGATTTTAACTAATTGTCTTCGCAGCGGGGCAGCGAGCGGGGATTTTAACGCTCGTTTGAATATGTAAGGGCCTGGAAACTAGAGGTCGGCCATCTTGGAAAATACCCAGAAAGCATTGGTATTCTAACATCGGTATTCTATAGGTGTGGATGATATTAATATTCCGATCCTTTGCTAGAATGGAAAAACGAAAGGTGAGTCAACATGCGTACTTTTAATGAAAACAAATCACGAATGTTGAAGATTTTATCCATGATATTTTGCCATTATTGATATATCTTACATTACTTTGTTTTGGTTAATTTTGTTTGTAGATGATCCTGAGAAATTTTGCCTCTGTAATCATGCAGCCGTTTGGATTGCTGTGACAGCAAAGAGTGTGATATAATGTGGTATCATCTCTCCTGTGTGGGCCTCAGAGCTGCCCCTTAGGGAAAATGGCTTTGTCAAAAGTGCATTCATTAAGCAATATTTACAAGCATTGTTCATTTTATACTTAAAATGACATTATGAAACCCAACTGACGCCCCTGAAAATATTGGACATTAAATATTTGTGAATCAGAATGGAACACACAAAGATTAGCTATGCGTGGCACAGGAAATTGCAGTTGGAGTGAAATGTGTTTGTTTTGTTATTTACTACTAGACCAAAATAGCGGGGCCACAATAGCGGGGGCTTTAACAGTGAATGTGCCCCCGACTACCAGGGGAAATGTCTGATTTTAACACTACCCAAACGTTAAATTCCCCGGTATTTCCCGGGGGTCGGGGGGCGGGGGTTTCAATTGACTAGTGCATTAATTTGTCGTCAATAACATGTTTGTTGGCCGGTTCTTGTTGGGAAATCCCCGATGATTTTGGTCATAATAATGAAGGATTTATTGACTAACAAACAAATCTAGACATCCTTTAACCTCAAGCAGATGATATTTACTCACTACTGACATCGACATTATGTGGCTGGTTTGAGTTGAGGATTGCTTGGACATTTTTCAATCAAGTAAAATTCACGGCTAAATTCGGACGAAAAGAAATCGCCATGATAGTCAGGTAATCCTGCTTTGAACAAAAATGCATTGATGAATACTTAGATATTGACTATAGTAATATCGTAAAGCATCTGTTTTTGCAAGCTTATTTATTCAAGTGAATAATTTGTGCTAAACTTTGTCCGTTGGATGCCTTGTCATTCGCTTGGATTTGCATTGTTTAGAAATGTGAAATTGAACTTCACTTTCTTCACTGAACCTTACTTAATCCTTTGACATCAATAACCTAATTAGGCTGCATTTTTTGTACTCTTTTTAATTCAAAAACAAAACTGTCAAATATAAACTTTTTTGATCTTTTTTCGCTCTTATTCAACAATAAAAGTGTTCTGTTTATGTGATGCATTAAGTGTTTTTGTTGTTTTTGCTTTGTTTATATCAGCTTTTTAACAAAAAGAAAATATTTACTGGACATTTTGAACGCCATTTTTAAAAAGTGAACAGGGAGCAAACACAACTTTTTCGCTGTTCCTCCGTCTATTTGTTTTGTTTTAATTTGTTTTGTGTTTTGTTGTAAAGACGTCGACATTCTATTTAATTTCGGAGACTGTTCGACCTACTCTACGAATGTCAAACGAATGAAAAATCCCGAGCGCTTCACGAAAAAGTGTCCAAGCTACCTGGGGCACACATCGATCCATCACGTGACCCGTGTTTCATGCCTTGTCACAATATAAAAGGTACCTGACCCTGCTGACCATCCATCCCGCGGGATTGACTACAGGAACCCCACAATCTACAAGCGCGCCACAGGAAACCCAAAGACTACAAGCGCGCGCCAAACGAAAAAACCAAAATAGTCGCGCGCATTTTTTTCCATTGAATTTTTTTGAAAAATAAAAAATCCTCGAAAGGAGTGGTTGGGCTGCCTATGGATGCATTACCATTTTTTCTTAAGTATGGTGCTCCGCTCGCGCGGGCCTTCGGCCCACGCGTCAGCTCCGCTATAATGTAGTAGCAATCACCCAAAATCTAATGTAAATCTTATTTCTGAAGCAAAATAACAATAATCATCAATTTACGCATAAAATAAATTATAAAGGAAAAGCAAATAATTTATAGAATTCAGATGTTTGTCCATTTGGTACCAAATTTAGTGGACACAAAGTAATAATTAAAAATACATATACAGTAGAAACCATACAGTAGATGCTGATCAATATACACCTATTTCAAAAACTGTTGTTGCAAACAAAGCCACAGTCCACACTCTAAAGTCTGCCGAGGATGTCGGTATTTCGTTCTCGTTATCGATTTATTCATAGCATATTTTGGTTGTACGTGTTTGTGTTATATGACCATAACAAGTTGTTGTTGTGGTAGATATGAATACAAATATTTCTTTAAAAACGTGTAATGAATCAAAAATCAAGTCCATCCTTTGCAGGCTTTAGAGTGTGGATACAATACAATACAATACAATATACTTTATTTTACGAGGGAAAAAAACACGTATTAACACTATAAAGGTTATCTAACATACGGCCCTCGTATGACTGTAGCCGACAACGATTTTTGAAGTAAGTGTATTTATCATAATACTACTACAATGTACATGTGATACATCTTCATTGTAACATCATAATCATTTTAATTTCTTGTTCTGCATGCTGCAGGGTTTACAAACACCAAACAATGCTCCTGCAATAAAAAGAAGAAAAACAGATGATGAAATTCTACCCCCCTATGTATCAACATTCACTGAAGCAAATGTGGCCTCAACAAGAATAGAAAAATAGTAAACAAATACAAAAGAAAACTATTCTATAAAGAACATACATAGAGAGGATAATTTAAGGCTATTTATATGTAGTCAAGGATAAAAGAAAAGACAAAAAGTGTGACCCTTTATTGACAAGCCTTCTGTGCACTTATTTTTACATTGATGCTTGAAAAGCAAAGTCTCAGTTAATATGTGAAAAACACTATAAACAATGGTACAATTTTAATCAACGCATATTCAAGAAAAAGTACATCAGCCCACACACTACCTACAACAACCCATAATCAACACAAGTCAACAGCCAAAACAAGAATGTATTGAATCAGATGTGTTATGTGATGACCCAAAAGTTATCCAAAACAACTCAACTAGTAAATATTTTGAAGCTAGTGATGAATTTATTGACAAACTGTGTTTGTACTTAGATGTAGACATATTACTCAGTCTAAAATCTACATCAAAACAAATTCATAGTAATGACATAGTATAGAAAAATTTATGCTTGAAATTATTTAATGTATGCATTAAGACATGGCATGAAACCTTAAGTTTACTTAGATTTAACGAACTCAAAAGTCTTACGATCCAAGGTCCACATGAAAATTCGTACGTTAGCTGCAGTTAACAGTTAAAACTGCTTTAACAGTGAATAAGGCTTACCTTTTCTTCCAAGTGTTTATGTAGCAAGTTTAACTTGTTTCCCGGGCTTGTTTGAATCCCAAAAATCCACATGTTTTCAATGTTTTGCGTAGTCAATTGATTGGAGTCAATTCATTACAACCCAAATGAGATCGGAAACAATATTCGATGTAAAATAAAAACATCTTCAATGAAAAAAAGGTCTGTCCTGTGTATTTCTATTGCGTTCACATCACAAAAGTCCGCCGAGTCCGCCATCTTTGTCCGCCATCTTTGTCCGCCATATTGACACGGGATACATAGTACCCAGTCCCGACCGAGCCATGTGAGACAAGGAGTCACGTGACCGATCCTATGCTCTAGACAACGATAACTTCTCCAAAATTAAATATTTTCTTTTGATATTACACACAAATAATATTTATACTAAAAGACTAATATCTCTGCCAGAAATGAAAGAAAGCGGTGATTCTCGTTGTCGACACATTTTTCGAATTTGCATTTGGACGGACTCACTCTTAAAACCAGTATATCTTAATCAATAATCACCAATTTACAGCTTTGTTCGACTTAGGACTCCAAAACATAGAACCGTCAAGTCTTGCATAATATGGATGGTATATTGTTCTTGATGATGACGCTGTCATTAAATTCTTTTGTTTGGTATGATAGACCTGTCCTTAATACCAACTGCCTGGCTGTTACGGCAGTCTATTTCAGAGATAAACAAAATGCGTCGACAGTTCGGAATTTAGACAAAAGTACTAAAAACGTTTGAAATGATGTAAAAAATGGAAACTTTGATTCATTTTGGTTTATTTAGTTATACAAGCTGACTTCTGCCAACCCCAAAGCTGTCAGAAATAAAGCAATAATAACACATTCTAATAAAAGTATTATCAAGACTATGCCCTCCAAGACGAAAGCAATTCACTATTAAAGACATATAGAATCAGTTATTTTGTGTTGTTTTGAATTGGGGTTACAATACTCAATACAGGAAGTGCTTTTTTTTTTTCAAGCAAATTTTCCGAGCCAACTGAAAATGAAGTATAGATAATATGATAACTAGACGCTCTATGCTTTATGACTATCTCTAGTCGGGATAGTCATAAAATCAACACAGGAGGCTAAACAATTCTACTTTGGGCTTCCTGTGTTCGTTCCCAAAGCATCATTGAGGACTATACGCGACGTGACAGATAGATAGGCTAAAAGATAAAACTAGAGTCGGGCCTTCTAGCCCGACTAATAAAAAAAATTGAAATTTACATCTAGAAATTAAACGTTTGCTCAGCATATTGGCAACTTTCTTTAATCCGAATACATTTCAGTAAAATTGCGGGTGTTTTTTCAAACCATAAACGCAAAAACAAACTGATCAAAACATTAATACAAAACCAAGTACAAACGGTCAAACGCAACATTTCAAAAAGATAAAAACTTACCTGATTCTGTTTTTCCACTGGTTACATTTGTCAAAAGGAAAAGTCCAACACCAAGCATATACAGTGAACATTTCATGGTGAAGAGAAGTGTTATGTGTATTCTAATTATTCAGAACGAAAGATATCAATTCTACCACAGCTAACACATACAAATTCATCTTGAATTTTATTGGTTTAATGGTTTCACAGACTGAAACGAGATGTCCCAAGCTATTTCGATTCTCGGACACCCAATTATCGAGTGTTTTGTAAACATCCTAAAAAAAACCATCGAAAATCCAGTAAGTAGTCTTACGGCTTCTATCTGTTTCCTATGATTGTTAACGTCTGGCTATCCTTGTGTTGATGTACAACCACAGCTACTTTTCACCTAATATGGAAGTGAATACATATAGGAAACCTCACTAAATACACCTACTTGCAAAAACGTTGTCATACAACATTTGAACATTTGTAATTTAGTGGATTAGGAATAAATTAAAAGTACAAAAGAAAGAGTTCTGCTTCAATGATCTTCTTTTGTACTTTTAATTTATTCCTAATCTACTAAACTACAAACGTTCAAATGTTGTATGACAACGTTTTGCAAGTAGGTGTATATAACTATAAATAAAAATGATGTTTCCAAACTTTGTCATATTTCACGTAAAGATAATCCTTTTCTGTAAGCTTGGCTTAAAATTACTGAAACGAGATGTCCCAAGCTATTTCGATTCGCTGACACCCAATTAATCGAGTGTTTTGTAAACATCCTGAAAAAAAATATCGAAAATCCAGTAGGTAGTCTCACGGCTTCTATCTGTTTCCTATGATTGTTAACGTCTGGCTATCCTTGTGTTGATGTACAACCACAGCTACTTTTCACCTAATATGGAAGTGAATACATATAGGAAACCTCAGTAAATATATAACTATAAATAAAAATGATGTTTCCAAACTTTGTCATATTTCACGTAAAGATGATTCTTTTCTGTAAGAAAAGCTTGGCTTAAAATTAAACATAAGCAATTGGCAGAATTATTAGATGATCATCCTATAAAATAAACATACTTTTAGATTATTTTGCAACGTTTGGTGTGTAATAACATTTTACATATTTATGATTTATTATTAAAAACGTGTGCCGATTCATGATTTTGATTTCTTTTGCAAAACCCCAAAAATGTTGGTACTATATTTTGTTTTTTTCATAAGTTGTGTATTAGATGCTGACGCACAGTAATTTGTTTGGAGCCGTTTCAGCCCCAAAAATGGGGCCAAAATTTTGACCCGGATACGGCCCTCTTCATATAGGGCAGATTCGGGTCTAACAATTGGGGCCGGGTTTTTTTGGTCCCATGTTTGGGGCTGTTTTGGCCCCTGTTGTGGGCCGTTTTTTGACCCTGATACGGCCCTCTTCAAAAAGGGCAGAATCAGGTCTAATAATTTGGGCCGTTTTTATTTTGGTCCCATATTTGGGGCTGTTTTGGCTCCTGCCGTGGGCCGTTTTTTGACCCGGATACGGCCCTCTTCAAAAAGGGCAGAATCGGGTCTAACAATTGGGGCCGTTTTTTTGGTCCCATGTTTTGGGGCTGTTTTGGCCCCTGTCGTGGGCCGTTTTTTGACCCTGATACGGCCCTCTTCAAAAAGGGCAGAATCAGGTCTAATAATTTGGGCCGTTTTTATTTTGGTCCCATATTTGGGGCTGTTTTGGCTCCTGCCGTGGGCCGTTTTTTGACCCGGATACGGCCCTCTTCAAAAAGGGCAGAATCGGGTCTAACAATTGGGGCCGTTTTTTTGGTCCCATGTTTTGGGGCTGTTTTTGCCCCTGTCGTGGGCCGTTTTTTGACCCTGATACGGCCCTCTTCAAAAAGGGCAGAATCGGGTCTAATAATTTGGGCCGTTTTTATTTTGGTCCCATATTTGGGGCTGTTTTGGCTCCTGCCGTGGGCCGTTTTTTGACCCGGATACGGACCTCTTCAAAAAGGGCAGAATCGGGTCTAACAATTGGGGCCGTTCTTTTGGTCCCATGTTTTGGGGCTGTTTTTGCCCCTGTCGTGGGCCGTTTTGACCCGGACACGGCCCTCTTCAAATAAGGTTGTTTTTGCCCTAACAGTTTGGGCCGATTTTTTTGGCCCCATGTATAGGCTGTAACGGCCCCCTTAAAATAAGGCTGTTTTGGATCAAATTAGCATAAAAGCAATTTCTCATGCATTTCATTACACTCTTTTTTTCTTCTCCACAACCTTCTACTTTTTTACCTGTGTTGCCTGTTTATTTACCTACCTACCTAACTATTTAACTATTTTTATTTTATCTTGGACCTCCTGGGACTCGAACCGGGAACCTGTGGCGTGAAAATCTAGTGTATTACCAACTAAGCTAATAACGAATTAGTTGACAGTTTTAGGTTGATGTCATATTTTATTGATGTTTTCCTCGTAGGTTAATCACTAATTATTTGTGAAAAAGTTCAAAATCTAACATTGCTAAATCTGCTTCTACTTTCTTAAGCTAACCTTCTAGTTTAAGTAATGTTCTTTTCTACTATTTTCACTACACTCATTTGCTTTAGGTCTTCGTCCAATACTTGGACGCTACTAAATTGATAGTCTTTGAACGCATTTCCCACTGTTTGCCATTTAATTGAATGTATGATTAAAAATTAGCCTAACAGATTGCGAGGGCATATTTATACTATATTCTAATTCTATCTAGGTAGCTCTCGTTTTCACATACATGCATGTGCCATTGGCACACCATTACATTTGGACCTAAATTTAGCCCAATTGGCCACTTTAAGGAGGGCCAAATAGGACCTCAGAGGACTAATTTGGCACACTATTAGTTTTGGCCCTTAATGTAGCTAAATTGGCCACTCTAAGATGGAGCCAAAATAGACCTCAGAGGGCCAATTTGGCACCACTTGAGATTTGGCCCCTAATGTAGCCCAATTGGTCCACTTTAAAAGGAGGGCCAAAATAGACCTCAGAGGGCCAATTTGGCACCACATCAGATTTGGACCTTAAGTGTAGCCAAATTGGTCATTTTAAGAGGAGTGGCCAAAATAGACACAGAGGGCCAATTTGGCACACTATTAGTTTTGGCCCCAAATGTAGCCAAATTGGCCACTCTAAGATGAGGGTTAAAATAGACCTGAGAGGGCTAATTTGGCACCCCATGAGATTTGGCCAAAAATGTAGCCCAATTGGCCACTTTAAAAGGAGGGCCAAAATAGACCTCAGAGGGCTAATTTGGCACCCCATGAGATTTGGCCCAAAATGTAGCCCAATTGGCCACTTTAACAGGAGAGCCAAAATAGACCCCAGAGGGCTAATTTGGCACCCCATGAGATTTGGCCCAAAATGTAGCCCAATTGGCCACTTTAAAAGGAGGGCCAAAATAGACCTCAGAGGGCTTATTTGGCACCCCATGAGATTTGGCCCAAAATGTAGCACAATTGGCCACTTTAAAAGGAGGGCCAAAATAGACCTCAGAGGGCTAATTTGGTACCCCATGAGATTTGGCCCAAAATGTAGCCCAATTGGCCACTTTAAAAGGAGGGCCAAAATAGACCTCAGAGGGCTAATTTGGCACCCCATGAGATTTGGCCCAAAATGTAGCCCAATTGGCCACTTTAACAGGAGAGCCAAAATAGACCCCAGAGGGCTAATTTGGCACCCCATGAGATTTGGCCCAAAATGTAGCACAATTGGCCACTTTAAAAGGAGGGCCAAAATAGACCTCAGAGGGCTAATTTGGCACCCCATTAGATTTGGCCCAAAATGTAGCACAATTGGCCACTTTAAAAGGAGGGCCAAAATAGACCTCAGAGGGCTAATTTGGCACCCCATGAGATTTGGCCCCAAATGTAGCCTAATTGGCCACTTTAAAAGGAGGGCCAAAATAGACCTCAGAGGGCTAATTTGGTACCCCATGAGATTTGGCCCAAAATGTAGCCCAATTGGCCACTTTAAAAGGAGGGCCAAAATAGACCTCAGAGGGCTAATTTGGCACCCCATGAGATTTGGCCCAAAATGTAGCCCAATTGGCCACTTTAACAGGAGAGCCAAAATAGACCCCAGAGGGCTAATTTGGCACCCCATGAGATTTGGCCCAAAATGTAGCCTAATTGGCCACTTTAAAAGGAGGGCCAAAATAGACCTCAGAGGTCTAATTTGGCACCCCATTAGATTTGGCCCAAAATGTAGCACAATTGGCCACTTTAAAAGGAGGGCCAAAATAGACCTCAGAGGGCTAATTTGGCACCCCATGAGATTTGGCCCCAAATGTAGCCAAATTGGCCACTCTAAGATGGACGGCCAAAATAGACCTCAGAGGGCTAATTTGGCATACCATGAGATTTGGCCCCAAATGTAGCCAAATTGGCCACTCTAAGATGGACGGCCAAAATAGACCTCAGAGGGCTAATTTGGCATACCATGAGATTTGGCACTTTAGTGGTTTCAATTACTTATCATAACAAGACCGTCGATATAACACTGTGTTTTTGCGAAACACATGAACAGCCCCAATTTGGTAAAAACACCGACTTAACCAATATAAGAGTCAATTTGGCTCTAATAAAACTATGCCAAAACGACTCGTTTGGGGCCAAAATAGCATGTTAGAGCTATTTTGGCCACTCATAGGACTAAAATGGTTCTAGTTTCAAAAAGCCAAATCAGCATTTTGGGGCTAAAACGGCTCCAAAAAAATTACAGTGCGTATAAGAGCAGCGGCGGCCAATTGGTTAGTGCTCTGGATTCCGGGTTGAGATGCCGGGTTGAGATGTTTTATGGTTTTGTGTTCTTAGGCAAGACATTTAACTCACAATGTATAATGTGTATACTTGGGTATAATTGTGTACACGGAAATTGTTGGGTTGGAAACCTGACAAACTTACAAAGGCATATAATCTTTGTAGGTTTGCCGACGCGGCTAACTCATCACTAGTTCCAAGCTATAGCACTATAACTGTGGCATCTAGACTAAACTCTATTATTAAATCCTAAATAAATACTCACAGCTGATCCATAAAAAACTACTACCATGTTTTGCTAGGTTTACAATCAGTTTCTAACTAAAAATATATTGCATTTTATAGTTACAAGATTATAAACGGAAGTGGGAGACAAAGGTTCTTTTCACAGGTTCTTTTCACGAAGACAACACAGTACTTGACCGAACTCTTTTAATTTCACAAGAACACTCACTTTGATTTACATGACTGACTTTTATAAGGATTTACATAATGTCCCTAAGGACATGTCACATAACTGCGTGACATTACATAACTGCGTGACATTACCCCCGTTGCTAGGATAATAATTAAATTGATATAACTGTTCAAAATAAAGAGTTCAATATGTCAATATGTCTATAGTACTCTGCTCAAATAATCCGCTCCTACATTGTCCACACCCTTGATAACATCAATTGTAAACTTGTAGCTTTGAAGGTACATAGCCCACCGCATGATTCTTTGATTTGTAAACTTCGATTTGTTTAAGTACACCAAGGGCTGGTGGTCTGTCTGAAGAGTGAATTCTTTACCATACAGATAGATCATAAACTTCTTAACTGCCCATACTACCGCTAGACATTCTTTCTCCACCGTAGCATATGATCGCTCCCTTTCAGTTAGTTTTTTACTTCCATAACTAACAGGAAACAGATGGCCGTCGTGTTCTTGCAGTAGTACTGCTCCGATTCCGTATTCAGAGGCATCAGTACGTAGAATGAATGGTTTCTGTACATCAGGTAGCTTTAGGATGGGTTTACTTCCTAAGAGCTGTTTCAAGGTAGTATATGCCTTCTCTTGTGCTTCTCCCCAATATACTTGGTTTGGTTGTCCCTTCTTAGTTAGGTCTGTCAGTGGAACTGCAATAGCTGCGTAGTTAGGGACAAAGTTACGATAGTAACCTGTAAGCCCTCAAAAGGATCTTAACTGTTTCTTTGTCTTTGGACGTGGGGCGTGTTTTACCTTGTCAATTTTCTCGTTTTGGACACTGACTTCACCAATTGTAATTCTTTGACCTAAAAAATCAATAGAAGATCCCCCAAGGAGAGTCTTAGTAGGTCGCGCTGCTAATGTTACTCTTGCCATTCTCTGAAAAAGATATTCAAGTACATTTATATGTTCACTCCAATAAACTGTATGTACAAGAATGTCATCAATATAATTGTCAATATTGTTCATGCCCACAAGCAACTTACGCATAGCCCTCATCAGTGTTGCTGCGGCATTAACCATTCCAAACGGCATTTTTAGGAATTCGTATGTTCCGTCGGGCGTGACAAACGCCGTCTTGGGGATATCCTGCGTAGCTACTGGGATTTGCCAATACCCTTTACTGAGGTCAATCTTTGAGAAGCACTGGTCTTGGCTGAGTTTGCTTAATAAATCTTCTACTGTCACCATTGGTGCTGGGTCAAATATAGTTATCTTGTTGAGCTTTCTGTAATCGATACAAATGCGGTTTGTACCGTTTCCCTTCAGTACTATGACTACAGGTGAGGCATACGGTGATTCCGACTCTCTTATGACTCCTAGTTCCATCATCTCCTCTATGTCTTCCTTTAAAGACTCTCGCATATTGTAAGGTATGGGATATGGCTTCGACCTTACTGGAACATCACTTGTCAGGTTAATGTGGTAAGTCGGTGAATACCATGGAGTACTTATGGACAATATCTTGAAGTTGTTGCTTTACTGCGGTGGGTAACTCTGGGCCAAATTGCACATCTCCGGGTGACTCTCTAGGCTTACATACATGTAGTTCGAGGAGGTTGTCGTCGATCTCATCGTTCTCTGTTAATTCGTCTTTATGAACCACACTTACTCCGACTCTTTCAAATGCACCAGATATTTGACTTGTGTTTGGCTTTAGAGGCTCTCTTTTCGTGTACTGCTTCAAGAGGTTGGCATGCATGGTCTTTAACTTTCCATTCATACGTACTTGGTAGTCGTTTAGAGCTACGACACTCTCAACTGTGTAGGGTCCTTTCCACTGCATCAGAAGTTTGTTGTTGTTTGTTGGTAGTAGAACCAAGACGCTGTCACCTACTTGAAAGGTTAGTGGTTTGGCTCGACGATCATAGTAATGCTTGTACCTCTTCTGGGATTTCTGCAATTCCTCTTGTGCAATCTGCAAGGTCTGGTCCAACTTGTTCCTGTGCCACTGCTTAGGCTGCTCGCTGGGCAATCTTCGTAACATGGTCTTCAGTGTACCGTTAAACTTCTCCACAAGACCGTTGCACATTGGGTGATAAGGGGTTGTTGCCAACTGACGAATACCGAGCAGTCTTGACACCTCCTTCATGCACTCTGACATAAACTGAGTTCCTCTGTCACTTAAGATCTCGTCTGGAATACCAAAGCGGCTGTACATATTAACTAAGGCTTCAGCTACACTTTCTGCTGTAATCTTCTTTAGAGGTACTGCTTCAGGATATCTAGTAGCATAATCTACTAAAGTTAGTATATAACGATAACCTCCCTCAGATGGTGGGTCGATAGGGCCAACTATGTCAACTGCTACTCTCTTAAAGGGTACATCAATCACTGGCATCTTCCCTAAAGGTACTTTGTGTACAGTTCCTTTGTGCACAGTCTTTTGACAAATATCACAAGTCTTACAAAACTCAGTTACATCACGATTTAATCCTGGCCAATAGAAATTAGTAAGTATTCTTTCCCTTGTTTTCTTTATCCCTAAGTGACCACCGAGAAGTGAATCATGTGCGACTTGCATGACTTGGTTACGTAAGACTTGGGGTACAAAAACTTGTCGTATTTGGGATCCCTGATTAACCCTTGGGTGTTTAAATACTCTATACAGAATACCTTCTTTTTCTTCAAACGAAACTTCCTGTACGCCTTTGACCTTGATGTCATTCATCTCTCTAAACTTGTTCAAGGACTTGTCCTCACGCTGTAGGGTTTCCAGTTGTTCTTTGTTTATTACATCTACGTTGCTCTATGGTACACGAAGTGGCTTCAATACATCACTTTTCTTAGCTTGTGCACGCGTAGTAACAGCTACAGTTTCGCACCACATGTACATAGGATCAGGATCATCTGGATTTCTAGCACCTGGAATATTTCCAATAATTAAATCATAAATTGCATCGGGGAGACATTGTGCCTCTACCTCTCCCTTAAAAAAAGGAGTTTCCACAGTGATAAAAGCTAAAGGAACTTTGATCACTGAATTGTCTATCAACATCATATAACCAAACTCTCCAGTCAACTGTTCGTCTTTAACTAAAGCTTTCTTCACTACGACACCACTACATCCAGTGTCACGCAACGTTTCAACCGTTACTTCACCAATCTTCCCTTTCACGACTGGCATATTCTTTACGCTATCTTCTGAAGACTTAACGCACGCACTGTTCATAAATGGAATGTTCTTTCCACAACTTAACATAACTTTACCTCCTGAGATACATGATTGTATCTCGTCTTCACTAGCAAATTCATCCTCATTGGACCTTGGATTTCGATTGACCAAACAACCAGCACTCACCTCACGGTTACTAGCTTCGTTACCTCTAGTATATCTTCCGGCGTTAACGCCACCTCGTTGTGCAGGCCTTCGTGATGGACAGACTTTAGCTTCGTGCCCAAGCCCATTACATCTAAAGCATTGGCGAGCTGAGCCAGGCGTCTTTACTTGATTCTTTATACATGACGTCGATTTGTGGCCATTTTCTAAGCATTTATAACATTGAATAGTATTCTTCTCCGTTACTTGGGATGACGTTGTACATGTAAGATCATCTTTCTTGACACGAGTTGAAAATTCACGATTGTGGGCTGAAAGAAACTTATCAGCAATATCTGAGAGATCAGTTAAATTAGTAGGGGCTCTTTCTTGTATGTGGACCTTTAAATCCCGGGGGCAAGCGTTAATGAATTGTTCCTTTACAAATAAATCACTTAGGCTAGCGTAGGTGTGTGAAGCTCCTGATAATTCAATCCAACGATGTAAATTATTCTTCTCTTCAAACCGAACAATGAATTGATCGGGGCTCTCTCCCACCTCGGGCTTTCCTTCCCTGAATTTAAGTCTAAATCCATCCTCGGTTAAATTATAACGTTTAGGTAATGCTTCTTTTAAATGATCTTAATCGATTGCGTCATGGTCCGATAATCGTGAATATACGTCAAGTGCCTTACCGGTTAATAATGCGCTTAAGTTTGATGCCCAAGTTGTTCTGTTCCATTTGTTTGTGGAGGCAAATCTCTCAAATCTTCTCAAATAGCTATCGATGTCATCTTTCCCATCGATGAATATAGGTAGTTTGGGGATCCTTGACGGCCCACGTGGCTCTGCTTGCGTAGCTCGCTCCTTTACTTGTACTTCTAACTTCTTCATTTCTAATTGTTGTTCTAATTCCAACTTTCGTAGTTCTCGATCTCTCGCTCTTTTATCTCTGTCTTCCTTCTCTCTTCTAAGCTGTTCTTCTTTCTCTTCTGCTAATTTCTCCTCCAAGAAGTCTCGTAGTTCGCTTCCCTCAAGTCCTAACTGACTTCCAATCTTCATAAACTCGTCCATGTTCTTTTGCCTGCTTTACGTCGATATTAACTGACATTAAACGTTCGTTGTCTCCAATCTCCAATTTCTTTACGACTTTACAGCCTTACTTCGGTGAGCTTTTCCCGTCTGAGCCCCCAATGTCACAGGTTCTTTTCACGAAGACAGCACAGTACTTGACCGAACTCTTTTAATTTCACAAGAACACTCACTTTGATTTACATGACTGACTTTTAAAAGGATTTACATAATGTCCCTAAGGACATGTCACATAACTGCGTGACATTACATAACTGCGTGACATCAGTCTACCCATCCTCTCCTACATCCGCCACAAACGGTCTTATATTTCTCCCAGCTCTTTTCGTAATTCTTCACATCCCCGCTTGCACGAAGCCCCATGATTTCAATTAGTCTAGGGAAGACTTATAGGTAGCCTTTGCACTTTTCATGCTACACATGCTAAACGTGTTGGATTTGTAAAGGGCTGGTAGGAAATATACGTGTAAGTAAACACGGACAAACCAATAATAGAAACTTTGTGATATCGATCAATATGAAAAGGAACTATATAGCAAAATATATAAATATGTTTCTAGACCAGTGAAGTAGGAAGATATAGGTAATCGATGTATTTCTTTTCTTATGCAAGACGAATGTATCCTTAAATAATGGATGAAAGAGCCGTGGAGCAGGATACTATATCTGTGCATGTAGGGTGTTTGGCAATATATTTCCATATTCTTAAAAATTAATGTTCTTATGTAATATCAATATTTTATTTTATTTTCTTAATAATTATAGAAAAAGCAATTTTGTTTTATTTTAATTTTGAAAATGCAAGAATATTGATATATGTAATACATTAATATTGAAAAACGGATTTTTACATCGATTAAAAATCAATATATATCTAATTTTTATTTAGCCTCCTCCGCAGTGAACTACTTTATAACAGTTTTTTCGTTTGGGCTTGCTGTTTCAGAAATCTCCACAGGAATCCCAATCATAAAAGAAGAAAGAAAGTGAAAGAAGTGGCCTCTTGTCCTGGAGGGAGGGGGCGTCCCCTGGGAATAGGCGTGTTGTGGGCTCGCTCTAGTGTGACGTCACGACTCGATTCAAAATGGCGACCATTGTTTAGCTCGGTCGTTTCCACAAAAACATTCGATTTTTTTTGCATTGCTAAACAAATTTTTTATAAGTGAGAGTTCTTTGATATGTAATAGTATCCAATAGTTCACTATAGCCAGATTTGTTGATCAGATACGACGGAAATACTGTTTTTCTAGCCAACTTCGTGATGAACTGTGATGTCGTTCCAGTGCTGTTGATATGCAGTTTTTAGAAGTACACGAACGTATAAAAATTACAATGGGTCAGCATTTTTCATCCTGAATAGGAGGTTTATGCAAGTACATGATAATCTTCGGATCTGCAAAGTTTTTTTTCTGTTTGGCTTTGTGTTTTGTCTCATCAATCGATTTGAAGGCTTATCTCACGAACTACAAGTCGAAACGAACCCGAACTGGGAGACCCGAACAAAACAACTTTGCAGGTTAGTAAATGTATTCCCATTGAAGTTAAGGTAGTTCCGGACTCTTGCTACTGCGCATCTATTTCGCCCATCTCGTTTTTCATCATTTATTTGCGTTTTTTTGAAAATATATTTAAATGATATCTTAAAGGGGTACTTGGACGAAAATGGCTCGAAATTGTAAAATGGCAAATACTGGGTTTTAAGAGCTGAAACTTTGCAAATTGTGTAAAGTTTTATTTCGATAGTCCAAAGGAAAGTATTAAATATTTACGGTTACGTTTTCGTCCGCCATTGATTTGTTTGTCTCACGGTCAAAAACGGTTATTTTTAAAAGCCCCTTATATATTGCTGTTCAATGGAGAGCCCTGGGAATGTTCAGTTTGGGATATAATGAAGATTTGGAGCCAGTTGTATCTATTAAAGAAGAAGATGTATTATACGGCTTCCTGTACAAAATCAAACAAAGTCAAGTAGCTATAGAGTGAAATAACTTGAATTTAATAAACAAGGAAAATTCACAGCTCTCATAAGTATCAATACTTTCTTCGGCATTATTACTTGACCTTTATTACGACATAAGACGAAGGATTAATTTTTCATGTATTTTTTAATGTGACCAAATGTCTCGCAAACCATGAGAAAATTGGCAAAGTTTGACGCCTTGAAATGCTCCTGGAACGTAAAACTTGAAAATATTTTTACCGATCACATGAAAGCATGTTTATTGTTCGTTTATATACAAGAGAAGTGTCATCCTTGGAGTCCAATTGTATTATAGTTAATCAGTTTACAAATGATGGTTTAGGTTGAAATTCGTCAAAGTAATTTAGTCACGCGAGTCTGTGCATCACGTAAACAAATGCTATAGTCTAACCGGGCCGGCTAAAGGAGGAATTAGATGCTCTAAAATTGCAGCGAACATAAGAACATATATCATTTCGACCATAGCACATAATATTTGTAAATAAAGTTTCTGACATAACTATCAATCCACAGTATAAATAGGTCAGCGAGAGTCAAGCTGGGATCGCATGTCAACTCAAACAAAACGATACGACCGGATACGAAACAAACAACAGTTTCGAGCTTAGATCAGTCCTGAATCATTCTAATAGTCTTTTTAAAGCCAATCGAGCGGTAAATAATATCTAGCTAAGTCTTTTATAACATCTTTTACATTATATACATCGACTATTGAAAGAAGCTACATAAATAATTAACGCGACCGGAAAAAACTAAGCACTTTCAATGAATGCACTCGTAAACGAGCCAAAAATAACCAAAGTGAATTGATCTATTTTTAAAGTCTTAAATAGTTTTTTGCTGAAACACTTATTTCATATTAATTCGAAAAAGAAGAAGTGAAATCAACGATCTTGATTGAACATGGCTTGGTCAGTTCGAATAATATTTCGCTTACCTGACGCCAGCTTCTTGCACTCAACACTGCTGTGTATCGGTCTGTTCAAAAACCCAAATTGTTGGGATTGCCCCCGTTACAAGCCTTTGTTGTTGTCCTCTGAAATGTATAGCCTTACAGACTTATTTTTATCCAAAATGTTTTGAACAAACCCCAAATAATCCCGAAGGATGAAGTTTGCTCGTTGGACGCGCAAAAATCTCTTCTATTTGTCTGAATCAGCCTCAGTTTTAAGGAAGAAATGTGCACAGAAATGCTAGATGCTTTGTCTACAACACTCCTGAAGCCATACACTTCGCAGAACCAAGACATTTTTCGGTTAAAACATAAGTTTTTCAACTTTCCAAGCAGATTTACATGTATATTAGCCACGAGTGTTTGTTATGTGTTGCGGGTATGATGTCATTTCCTGACTCGACCCAATCCTCTTGAGCCGGATTCATGATACAAGCAAAACAATGGCGGACGGAAAATAACCGTTACTTTTTAATACTTTCCTTTGGACTATCGGATAAATACTTTACACAATAATTGTTTAGATATTGAAGATTTTTTAAGCAAAATTTCAGCTCTTAAAACCCATTTTTACAATTTCGAGCCATTTTCGTCCAAGTACTCCTTTAATGTGAATCCTTATCAATAACGTAAGAAAGTATTATGACATTTTATGCAATTTTGGAGGTAAAATGGGACATTTTTCGAAACATGCTGAGATTTTCACTACCTGACATGGTCGCTGTTTTGTCTCAAAACAACAAATTTACAACTTTGTAAAAATGAATAGATAAAATATTAATAATTTTGACGTCTTTAGTCGTAAAACTAATACAAAATAGGTTTTAGGGTTTCTGGAGATGACAAGGATACTTTGACAAGTTTCAAGCAGATGTTTAAAGTACTAGAACCCAGTGTTTTTTGACAATAAAAATGGATTGGGTCGCTTATAACTCGCCTATTAGTACGGTGACCCCAATTCTCTCTTTTTATTCAAGAGTGTATTTACTACCAGATTGTATGATTTATAAAAACAACAATTTTGATGATTTAAAATAAAACTGTTTAACACTTCAAATGTGCAGTTGCTTGACCATGGCATGCTTTCTTCGTGGATTTGTAAAAATCCTATAGTGCTACACCAAATTCATGAGCATTTACCGATTTGATAGTAAATATTTTCTATTGTAAATTATCACTATTCGGTACAATTATTATTTGTTTCATGGATTTAGTGTATGCACTCTACCATTATTACTAATATTAGCATATAATTACAATAGTATGCAAAATTTAGCCATTCATTTCATATGTATTTTGCACACTTGTAGTGTTTGTGCTCAAATAACTAGTTCATGGTAAATGCATAACTCATATTGATAATTACTTTTCGCATGCATAAATTCATATTGTCATTTGATTTAAAGGGCTGCTTGGACCAAAATCAATGAAAATTTAAAATACATAATACCCAGTCCTGAACATGACCAAAACTGGTCATAGTTATTTGTTATGATATTTGAGAATCAAAACATTGCAATAGCCAATCAGAGCCTCTAGATTTGTTGCAGTGTTGTCATAGCAAGCCAGAGCTATCTGCGGCGCGCGGGAAGAGAATAAGAAGGACCACAGGTTCCCCACCATCCCAGTTCGTTATGGGGTTCCTGTAGTGGAACGGCTAAAAGCCGTTGGTAAATTCGTTCAAAGTTGGTCATATTTAACTTCGATATTCATGTTCTTTTTTTTTCTTTTAGATTTTACTTTACTGATCCAAAATAAAGTTAGATGTTTCTTGTTTACGAATTTGTGGTTTATTTTGCCCTGCGATGCATTTAAAAGCCATTTCAGCATGAAAAGTCACATTTACAGAGCTAGGCTTTACGAGACGCGGCAACTCTTGACTCTGGGATTCATATGGTGGGCTTTCTGTGTTCGGACAAAAGGTGGGGGGAAGTTATCAGTTGATATTATACAGATATCAAAGTTTATTTGCTCTTCAAAAATTCATTTAGGTATCCTTGAGGAGAACAAATCAGATGGCATCCCCTTTCGAACACATCTATACTGTCCAGAGATGGACCACTGAGGAGAGGACCACTGCCATATCCTGAAGAGCATCGCCAACACACCAGGGAAGGGGGTCCATGTGGCTTTCACTTGAAAGGTCTTGATGATGCCATGATGGGCCCTAACACAGGTCTCACACAGGCAGCCCTTACTGGAGAGAGGAAGCAGTCTGTCCAAGATGCAGAAAGACTCCTATCTTATCATGTTGCTTCATTTCTGAAAGACCACAATTTCATTACTGAAGCTAACTATATCGAGGTTGTTGCTGGATGGCATGAGGCAGCAGATGGAAGGGGAATAACAGAGCTGGGGAGTTGTAGAAAAAAGTATGCAATGTTTAATATGGTACTTGACGACTGGATGCAATGGCATAAAGAAAATTACGACTTTTCATCAATTGACATCAATCGGTATGAAAAAGTTAATGATTTACAATGATAATGACAATATATTTTATGATGGATCGGCCATCTTTCAACATAATGCCTGGCGATGATGATGCTGGTGATGATCCACAAAACCATCCCCTTCGTCTTTGGCTTAACAGAAGAGAAGATGCGTCCATTTTTGTTTCTGGTCGCTGTTATCTACCAACGAGAAATAAAACCAACGTACGTACGTCAGCGACTCTTTAATAGCGTATGCCCACAAGAATCGAGAACCTCGTGACATGCAGTTCAAAAAAAAAAAAATCGAAATTCTTTTTATTTCACCAAAAGAAACCCTTTATAGGACTATTTCAAAAAATCATACTTAAAAGTCCGAAAAGAAAAAACATTTCATCGATCATATATTAGCATGTTAGACCACATGCAGCCCAAGCAATTCACTTCTACAGTAGAAATATGTGAGGAAAAAGTCGATATTTTTTATTTAAATAAATTTGAACATATTTCAATCCTGTGTTCTTGTTAAACTTATTTGGTGTCATTCTGGGTGGATTTTGAACGTTTTAGAGCATTTTTTTCTTAATGTTTGCCCAACTGTACTTAAATATGGAAAGGCTGGTCACTCGTGATCGAGATCGCTTGTCTTCGATGGTCGAAAAATCATGTTTCATCCTTCCTTTGCTTTCAAAATCCCCTCAGCAACATAGATTAATGATCCTTCTGTCCAGAAACCAGCAAAATTATTTTTGAATTTCGTACTTCAATAAATGTACAAGCTTTGGATAAAAAAGTTTGGTCAAGCGTTTAATATTTTGTGAGTTGCGGGTTGCCGAAAATGTGTAATTTTGGGTTGACGATAGATGCAAATTTAGCGAATTCGGTGGTCTAGGAGAAATGACTGTAAAAAAATCATTTTGAGGAATTTTGAAAAACCAAAGTGCTTGTGATTACTCACTGGTATGTGCCATTTCATGGTAAAAGTTTGAGGGAAAATATTTTTCTGACCCGAAATGCAGTGGACCGCTTTTACCGAGACTGCCTCTTAATAGTATATGTTTCTGACTTTCTTCTGGCATTTCATCTAGTGTAATATTTCTAGTCCGATGTGACATTTTAGTTTATCCATATAAATGATGATCACGCGAAAATAAAACACAAATATTCTCTAACATAATGCAAGAAACACTGAAATTGCGAAATCCTGTCATGTTCTAATTGGCCACAAGTGCTTCTTTTCCATGTAAGGTTCTCTAATAGAAATAGAAGTGTTATATTTAAACAGATACTTTCAAATTCAAAACAAACTCCCTAATTTTTGGTGTTTTATGTAATGCTATATTTCATCTGTGAATTTAAACGATATGAATCGTTTTACCTCTACAGCATACGACCACCGTCATACCTCGTTTCCGTATTCGCAATTGAACAAATCAAGGTCACACAGTAGAAATCATGGATGAATACCCACCTCTGTATAGTAAGCCACTGCTCGTTGATAAACAAAGTATTGATATCCCTTATCTAACGTTACGTTGACATACTTGTATTTAAAGATACTGCCATCTCCAATAGTTATCACTCTTTTATCGCTTATTTTTGGCAATTCAGCTGTGATGTAATAACTGAGCCCTTCCTGGACGGCTGTGGTATGGTTGAACAGCGTATCAGTGTAATTTGGGAAAAGCTTGTTGGGACCACGTGAAACAATTACTTGATGGGCACTAGAGGAGAAAAGCAAAGTCATTTGTTAATGGGAATTATTAATATAAAGTACTGGATCACAAATATTTATTTCAATCATTATTCATATTAGTGTGGACAAGACACTCAGACATCAGAAAAGAAAATTTGGAATTTAATAGTCTGCAAGCAGTCCCTACTTTGTACTCCGGATTCCGATCGAGAATTAGCTTTTTAAACGACGTGCAGAGATCAGTTTGGGGCGGAAAGGGGATGGGAGGAGCATAGAGTAAAAAGGTCATTTCCTTCGAAATTCGGAGAGAAAAGAAGGCACTGCTCGTAATCTAGCAATTTAATGGCCGTAAAAGGTTTTACTCTACCCCTATAAAAAAGACATAAAAACAAACAAGCAGACATCAAATAGTGCAAAAAAACACTCTTTTTACACATTTTAAATGATTAATGTCACCTGATTTCACCGTTAAGTTCCTTCGCTGCCCATAGAGTAACATTTACGACTGTTTTTGTTTTGTTGTGATATTCAACCACTGTGACGTCAGGAGCTATTGGATCTGAAATAAAAAAAAAATCACTCAAATCTTCAAGAAGAATTTCTTAGATTGTTTTCAACTTCATATCTATAAATCACACGTAATCAGTTCTATTAGCCCTTTTCACTAATTAAGCAAATTACGAATATTAAAACTACAAAAACGTCTTAAAAATAGAGTAGTAAAAAGGAATAAAAGATAATAGAAAATTATATTCGACTATCTTTATAATCTTCTTTTAATATTTAAACTTACCATCTATTTCAGTTTTAGTCCATGTGTTAATATTAGAACTGTTGCCATCAGTATTCTATGAGAAAGGACAAACACACAAACAAATGAAAGCATACAAGGTATGTTGTATGTCATTATTTGATATTATGTTATATGTCTAAACAAAAGGGGCCTGCAATAATGATAAACAAAACTGAATAATTTTGAAAGAAGCCCATCTTACATTGTAAGCCAACACTGAACTGACACCATCTTATTTCTTCCATGTTAGCTTAACTTCAGTCTTTGAGCATCTGGATATATTCAACTCTTTTGGTGGACCCGGCCCTGAAATATTTAAAAATTGTTACTAGTTATACGCAATCCCAACGTTAAACCGCAATCACGTTATACAAGCTAGTTAGCCTCCAGTCCATGACAAAATATAGAATAACTTCACTTTGATAATTGATATTTATATATAATTGAGTAAATTAAACCTGCTATACTTACTCTGTGTGACAATGGGAATAGCTTTGCTGTATGGTCCAGGTCCTTTAACATTGAAGGCCCTGACTGACACGGTATATTGTGCACACAAAGCAAGACCATGGATGACGTACTCGAGCTTCAGGGATGAATGGAATATGCTGTGATTGTTGTATACATTCTCTCTTATTCTTACAAGAGTGAGATTAGCTTCGTACTTTGTGATTCGACCATTGGATAATTTGGCAAGTACTGGCTTCCATTTGACTAGGTACGATGTGATGCTGTTGTTAGAAACAGCTATTTCTTGTGGAGCACCATCAGGTTCTGAGATATTTTAAAAAACAAAAACTAACAATAAGGTTTAACGATACAGTTTTCATTAGGATTATCATTCGTTTCGTTCATGATTAACTTTTTTGATTTTTCTAAACAATAATTTTCAATGTATATTGTATTCAAATTAAGATCGTCTAAAAAAGCTAATGGAACAAAATAAAAACAATCCAAAGGGATCTAAAAACATTTTAAATTAATTTCATTCCACAACTACTATATACATGACAAGCAAAAAATCGTTTCTAGAAAATCTATGTATACTAATACATAAACGAAAATAAACATTAGATGGACACAGTACTAATTTCAGCTTATAGCTTTGTCTTCAGAAAATAATGGTTTTATCCTTACTGTCTTCTTCAGCCCTTGTCTTTATCTTACTACTTCGTGGACCGTCTTTAACAGTGTAGTCCAGGACTTGGAAGCTGTACTCAGTGTATTTGTCAAGACCAGTCACAACTGTTGTGGTAGTGGCACTGCTGCTGACATTTTTGTACTCGATTTTACCTCCATGTCGGAACTTATAAGCCACTTTACCATTTACCATACCATTCCTGCACTTGGTCATGGGAGATGGTCTCCAGGTAACACGGATACTGGTAGAGGACACTGCAGAAGCCGACTGCAATGTTGGAAAACAAGTAGGCGCTAAAACAATAAAAAAAAAACAATTGAATGTTTATTCAGAAATTAGATTGGTAAAACAAAATAGGAATACCATCCTCCTTGGTTCTTCTTAATATCGCTTTACTCAGTAGACCATTTTTGACAGTGTAGGCCATGACTTGAAAGCTGTATTCAGTGAATTTATCAAGATCAGTCACAACTGTTGTGGTAGTAAAACCTCTGACATACCGTACCATCGCCGTGCTTGCTTGTTTATTTAACTTGTAAACCACCTTGTACCATTTCAATGCACTATTTAATCTGCACTGTTTACTATCCTTCAATGGTGACCAGGTAACGCGGATACTGTTCGTTTGACTGATTCAACATTTGGAGGGCAGTCTGCAGCTAAGAAATTAGAATATCTATCACTGTTAAATCAATAAAACAATTATTTTGTTTGTAGTGCGTCGTGTGCGTAGTGTTTACAAGTGGTGGTATTGTGATGTAAATTTGCCAACCATTGTTACAATCGATTTTCTATTTTTTTCTTTGTTATAATAAAAAAGGTTAGTTGGTAAAACCGAAACCATGCAAAACGTCGATGTATGTCTACCTATATATTCATGCAAACAATATGCTTTATATCAATTGTGTTGAATCTATTCATCAAATTAGTTCTTTTCATATTTTGATTCTTACCATCAGCTAATGTTGTTGCATAACCATATCCACTCCATGGCCCAGGATATTCGGTATTTTTCACAGCTATTTGTACGGTGTATGTGGTGTATTTTTGAAGTGACTCTATATTATAGCTGTAAACCAAACCCACGTCAGTTATGTTTGGTGATCGTCCTTTTCTCTGGTATTGTATCCTGTATCCAGTCAGTCGTCCATTGACATAACTTTGATACGGACGCTATTGAAAATAAACATTATTATACATTTTACTAACTACATTGAATCTGATTGGCCTTGAGCACACGGCTAAATCTGAATAGCATGTGAACTTGACAGTGATAATTGCAGTATCTGTAGTTATCACTGTCAATTTCCCATGCTCTCTCCGTTCTCAGGGAGTTGATGTGAAAATGGCAGCGAGATTTGCTTGTTATTGTCTCTTTTACCTGATTATAATTGTACTTTTACTTTAAAAAATGTATAATAAAACAATTATTGAATTCGGTTTTCGCATGATATCGTAAATTATCAAGACCTCGAGTCAGTATTATCTGCCGAAGCCTCCTGGCTGAGACCTCGGTCTTGCTAATTTACGATATCATACTCAACCTCATCCAATAATTGCTTATTTTTGGGTTAAAGGCTCATTGGCAAAAAAATTAAAAAAAAATTTCATAAACATAAGAGAAAATGCTTAGTTTGTAAAACATTGTTGTTGAACAATAGTTGTAGTCGGATCATAATTTCAACATACGCAATAGTGTTGCGCATTAGTTTGGCACGACTCGTTGTTAATGATAACAATGAAGTACTAGCATCTTTTGTTCAACTTCTAAAGATGTTCACATTCCGTACAATCTTTCATCTCACCTATTGTTTTTAAAGCGCAAGAAGTCGAAAATAGTGGTAAAGCAAAATGTCAATATATAAAGACCACAACAAACGATGATCAAGTTTACATGGATTTAAAAGTGGATTTCAGAGTTCAACTACATTAATATTAGAAACGTCTAAAATCTAGCTGAAATCGTGAGGAAAAAAACAACACTATAATTTCACTGAAATTTGCTTTGCTCAAAGCCGTGTGTTCACGCTTCACTTTGTCTATCTTGCAAGTCGATAAAATTCTGCCTATTTCGCTTCTGAAGTGAAAACTCTAACTTTAATTTGTGGAACTCTGGAACTCTGTGACCGTTTGAGCTACACGTAAGGTTTAAAGAAGAATAACAGGAGAGTTTAAGTAAAAGAATGCTTGACGAACGACTTTACCGAGAACTGAAGCAAGACGAAGGAAAACTTTCTCTGTTTTGATGATTGTACATGTAAGTTATAAAGCTTGTAGCTTTTGCTGAAGTATATTTTTCTACTATTGTGCAAATTCAATGACATCAAAATGATTTTTTTTTATTTACTTTGTACATATTTAGGAATTAAAAGTGCTTTTACGGTAGACAAAGTAGTGTTGTGATCTTCTTGTTGCGATTTGAATTACTTTGAGTATTGCTGTGAACTCAGATTTAATATTTTTACAAGCTTAAAAGTGTTAAAAACGTTTTAGTTCGTATCTTCTGAGGTGATGAAGGCCGTCGAAGTCAAAATTGACACAAAAAATTGTTTTCTTCATTAGACGACACGATTTTGTATTTTTACGGAAAAATCAAGCGACACTCCGCTTGAAAACCGTGTTTCTATGCTCTTATAGAAACACGGTTTTTTGCACGTTTCAGCCAATGAGAGCGCGCGTTATATAATGGTTATTTTATAAATTACCTTCCATTTCACTTCAATACTTGTCGAGGAAAGTGTCTTCAGACGAATCCATTCCTTAGGATAACGCTTAGGAACTGGAATATTGAACACATTTACAATTATTACCTAGTAGATATAATCTATGCTATATTATATGCTAATGGGTGGCATGTTGGTGTCGTAGTTGTTTGCATCTCACCGCTGTCTTCAAGGTGTGAGACCCAGCTTGATTCTGAGTTAAACGCGATTTAAGAAAGTTTGATGTGCTGTTCACTCTAACACGAGAATGTTTTTTTTCGGGACTATCCGGTTTTTCTCCCACCACACAAATTTTAGATGTTTCCAGTAGTTTTCTAATGACCACACTTTCAATTTTCATTTACCGAATTGATCAATTATACAAAGCATAGTTTGAAGTTTTGATTGATATAATTTTCAACTCAATTAGTGTTGCTATGACAACTTAAATTAACGTGAAACAAAGATGACGGTAATATAGGTTTTTCTAAAATATATCGTATTTTCGATGAGCTTCAGAAAAATGATTATATAGGTGATAAACTTCATATTCATGCGCTATTATTCTGACCATAGTTAGGATGTTGGATTAATTAAAAAAATGTTTTTGCAAATTATCCAAAATCGCTCTAATCTAACATTCCAATCAATGTCAGATTAACAGTACATGAATGTGACGTTTAATACCTATATAGTCATTTTTCTGAAGCTCATCGAAAATGCGAAATATATTTTAGAAAAGAGTATTTGCGCTATTTTTGTTTTATGTTGCCATCAATCAAATCTTCCATCTTTGCTTTGTATCTGGCGCAAAATGCATCTTAATCAGATCAGTTTGCTAAATGAAAATGGAAGTGTGGTCAATAAAAAACTACTGGGAAACACCTTAAGTAGTGCTGTAAGCTAAAATGTTCAATGACTCAGAGTGTGAGCCTCCTTAATTAGCACGTGTGTCTGGATATAAAGATGTATCAGATTTACTTTTATTATTAGATATTACTAGTTCACGAATTGAATGCTGATGAACAAAAACTGTAGCTAATTCCAACAAAGGTATACATGCAGTCTTCTTGTGTCCTTCTCACTATCCGGCGCTGTACTTAGCGGACCGTCTTTAACAGTGTAGGCCACGACTTGGAAGCTGTACTCAGTGTATTTATCAAGACCAAGTGTTGTGGTAGTACTACTGCTTCTGACATGTACATCATCCTGCTTTCATGTCCTTTTAACCTGTAAACCACCTTGTAACTTGTCAATGCACCATTTAGTCTGCACTATCTACTATCCCTCAAAGGCCTACTCTGGGCCGGTGCCTCGCCTAAAATTGCCTAAGATCTCCTTAGAACGCCTTAGAATGCCAAAGATCGCCCGAGATCCCCTAAGATCGCCCGAGATCCCCTAAGATTGCCTTAGATTCCCTAAGATCGCCAAAGAACGCATAAGAATGCCTGTGATCGCCTAAGAGCATGCGAGATCGCTTACAAACGCACAACTAGATCACCTAAGAAATCCTTGACAACATTATGTGTATCTAAAACAGTTTTAATATTAGTAACCTATGTTTCTTGTGAATACTTTTCTTTCCATTTGTCATTACAGTGCGACTCGCCGTACCGTAGTCACCTACAAAACCTTTTGATGAATTTTTGACATTATTTTGACATTTTTTTATCTCAATCTGACCAATTACAGACATCAAAGTATCTAAAGTCTCCGCCTCTGATCGATATTAACTCCGCCTCTCGATATAAACTCCGCCTCTCGATATAAACTTGTACCTGATTGGTCCGATTGAGATGAAAAAATGTCAAAATAATGTCAAAAATTCATCAAAAGGTTTTGGCGAGTCGCACTGTAAAAACATTCAACACTTTTGGTTTTGTAATACTGAATGAAAACTGTCATTACTGAATCTAGCTGCATTATTTCACATTTTAGTATACTTATTTCAAGAAAGTCAACAAAATATACAAAGCTAAGACTGCAAAGGATCATGGTAAATACTTAATATCAGAAATTTAAGTAAAGCAAATTATCTACTTAATACTCACATGAGGTAAAACTGAATGGCAAAATATTTCAATTGCACTAATAGTTATTGAAATATGTTGAAGCATGCAAACATATTTTCTATCTATAATCCTTGTTAGCCTTAGATTTCTAGCTTTTCGGTGACATTTTTTGAAATAAGTATATAACAAAATTAAAGAGTGCAAAAAGCATGAAATTGTACTGCAATAGTATCTATCTATTTAATAATTGTATTAACAGTTGCAATTAATTGATAATACATGATTTGATTGAACTTTATAATAATACTAAACACATGGTTCTATCAAGTTCTTTTTTTATTACACCAGTATGGTATATTTCGTAGAAATTAAAGGGGTTTTATATACCCACCATTGATAATGTTCAGAAAAATCTGATAAATCTGATATTATTTACAAAGCTTATTGCCATTCAGATTAAAAACGTGAAACATGAAATTTTTCAAGTTGCTTCTAAACTAATATAATTGCAAGTTATACAATGTAGGATAAGCTTAAAGCTCAACCAGAAGTTTCTTGCTTAACTTATTCGAACTGCGTGGACTCAGTATAGCCAATTTTTTAAGGTAAGATGGTATAACTTACAAGGAATGTCATACCTTTGTCGCCAAGATTTGATCAGTGACTAGTATTCGAAGCCCTCGAAAGATTTCATGCATTCCAGCATTATTAGTTAGTTAGAGGGGACTCTACTAACTATGATTCCAGTACGCAAGTAAGCCATCCTTGTGTTAAAACATTTTCCTAACTATTCACACGAGTGTAATATTTTTCTAAAGCTATGTAAGCTTTGACCTAACTCACTTTTTTTGGTATCAATCATTGTCGCATTTGTTTTTGTTGGTTAAAACAACATGGCTGACTGTTATCGTAAATTCATTCAACAAACCGCTGGCATATTAAACTTGAGCCGTCACTAAACCGCTGTGCAGTGTACGTCCATGCACAGTTGGTTCACAGTTGACTGACAAGTTCAGGAAAATGTACATTTCAAAGGATGCCAGTGATGATTTGCTTCTAACCATTACCACTATTTTCATAACTACGCGCCCGAATGCCAAATGTTTGTCGTTGGAATTTTGCTGCTTTTCCCTAACCAGTAACTGAATAAGCCTCTCTTATTATCTTTATATTATCTCTCTCTTATCTGCGATGTTTTACGGCAAGTAATAGATAGTCTCGATAGATTGTGGAACAGTGAAATTGATAAACGAACTTTTATCAGCCGTGCGCGTAGTTATGAAAATAGGGTAAGCGTGCATGGTTCGAAAATCCTATCTCCAAAACAAAGTCTTATGGGCTAGGATTGTATTTCGAATTTCCCGACGAAGGCAGCAAACAAATTGGTTCCCAAGGACAACATCCAAGATGTTGAAAATATGTCAGATACTTATACAATACATGCAAAGGTCGTTTCTGCAAGAAATATAAAGTTCACTTCCAAGTTTAAAAAGCCAGTCATAATTGTGGATATTGGAGTTCTCGATAAGTGAATGTGGTTTGTGTCATCGAACAATGACGAGTATGTAAGTTTTGTGAAAATTGTAAATAAATAGGCACTCTTTTGTGACAGTAAAAATCCTGCCACAAAAGAGTGCTTATTTTGGGCTATGAATTATGAATATAATGTACTAAGGATTAAGAGTACAAATATACACTATGTTACAGTTACAAATATATTTTATGATATTTAAATAAAGTATTTAGCATTGCTTTAAATATGGTTGTTTGATTTTTACTTTGATCCTTCATTGCACTACTGTTTATTGACCATCAATAACAAACATGGATATTAAGCTTGGTGTGTTTTACATGCATGTCAAACACACCATGCTTAATATCCATGTTTGTTATTGATAGTACAAATATCGAAGTACAATTAAGTAATGACTAACAATATGAGTAAATAAAACTATTTAACTTTAATGAATACAATAGATTAATAGCCCACTTTCAATAATTTGGTCAAGTGATCAACACAAATAAACCAATATGATCTAGGCTATATGGATAAAATGAGCAGTATTATTAATTGTTTCCCAGAGCCTTGTATTGGCTCATTTGTTTGTATTATCACTTAACCAAAATATTGAAAGTGGCCCATTGGTAAGGTGCAAACAGTATATCTGTAATACTGAATAGTACAATGTAATACTTATTTTATTGTTTTCTACTGTTTAATTAGCATTATATTGTACTATTTATAATTATATTTCAGAAATATTCTTTTTGCATTCTGTTATTTAGTAGAATTTTAGCCAATTTTGGTATAATTGTGGTGTTTGCAATCATGATTTGTTTACTAAGATTGCCTAAGATTGCATTATATTGCCTAAAATTTCCTTAGTTTGCCCAAAATTTTCTTAGTTCGCCTAAGAACGCCTAAAATTGCCCAAAATTTCCTTAGTGCGCCCTACATCGCCTATGTTTACACGCCATTTTTGCTGAAAATTCCTTAGATCGCCTAGGATCGCCTTATGATGCAATTCAGCGCGGCGAGGCACCGGTCCAGAGTAGGCCTCCTCAATGGTGACCAGGAAATGCGGATACTTGTTGATGACACTGCATGGACTAATATCACTTTTGGAGAGCAACCCGGAGCTAAGGATAATAACAAAAAAAAAACAAGAACATGAGAACAAATATATCGGTTTAATTTAGCCGCTACGACATTTGAGAAAAAAGTAATTTATTTTGCACTTCCATGCACTGATATATAATATGATATTGAAATATATAAGGTTAAGAGATAGTTCATAGATAGCGTGCACATATACAGTCGTTTGCAAAAATTCTGACCGCATCAAAGTATATCGGGTGCATTGTGGGTAATGTTTATTTATGCCTTTGAGTGCTTTTATTCGCTCTTGGTACTATCAGAACCATCCATAATACTTCAATTATGCTTACTTCATGACATTGAATGAATTCTGAAAAATATTGGAGCGTTTTAAGGCAGAATTACCTACATATCTATATACCTATATACTTTACTTATATACTTGTACGGTCAGAATTTTTGCAAATGACTGTATATATATATATATATATATAGCAAGTCTTTGTTTCGATTAATCCGTAGTACAGTGCTCGATACATAAATGTAGAGCGGAATATATAAAATATATAAAAAAATAAAAAAAAATAAAAAAAAAATAATAAAAAATAAAAATAATAATAAAAATAAATAAATAAATATTATAAATAAATAAAAATAAATAAAAATAATAATAAAATAATAATAATAAAAATAAAAAATAAAAAAGTTTAGTCTATTTGTTTTTTCTATCGTTAATATATATATATATATATATATATATATATATATATATATATATATATATATATATATATATATATATATATATATACAGTCATTTGCAAAAATTCTGACCGTACAAGTATATAAGTATATAAGTATATAGGTATATAGATATGTAGGTAATTCTGCCTTAAAACGCTCCAATTTTTTTCAGAATTCATTCAATGACATGTAGTAAGCATCATTGAAGTATTATGGGTGGTTCTGATAGTACCAAGAGCGCATAAAAGCACTCAAAGGCATAAATAAACATTACCCACAATGCACCCGATATACTTTGATGCGGTCAGAATTTTTGCAAACGACTGTATATATATATATATATATATATATATATATATATATATATATATATATATATATATATATATATATATATATATATATATATATATATATATATATATATATATATATATATATATATATATATCCAGTTCTACATGCACGCGGGAGGTTGCTAAGCACGAAAAATAGCGTAATGAGTGGCACGACGCGAAGCAGAGTGCCACTCTAGCTATTTTGAGTGCTTAAGCAACCTCCCAAGTGCATGTAGAACTGGAAATAAGCAAATCTATCTATGAACCAAGGGCACTAGAACGCTACATTTATCAAATTAATGTGTACTTATCGTTGATAGTGAATAAAGGTCCTAGTTATCATAAAACACTTCTAAATAGTCGATATTCAGCTGTTTTGAGCATCAGTTTGACCTCTTGTTTACTCGGTTTAGCGATGTCTCCAACGGTTCGATTTCATACTCTGTGAATATGTACCGCTGTCCCATTTAACGCCGTCGCGCCTAGATAAACATATCGATTTGTTTGCATAGAGATGACAGATACCTACTCGCCGATCTGGTAATCGTACGCCGAGGCAGGCTTCGTTCCATCTCCGTTATACTCGGCTTTTGAAACACGACCCCGTTAAAATACCTTGGGACATTATCTGTCTTTTTATTTTTTTTTTCACGAAAAAGATTTCAACAACATTTTTCCGTTTCCCCCTCTCCCCCGTATCGATGTTGAGTTTTGGGAATGTGAAACGGTTGTCTTTTGAAATTTTTTTCGTGAAAAAAAAAAACACATAATGTCCCAAAGTATTTTGACATGATTGTAGCCGAATAGTTTCACATTTATGCTTAGCTTCAGACTGTCCTCCAAACGTTACATCAGTTCAGGCATTGTCACCAACAAGTATCCGCATTACCTGGTCACCATTTATATTAATAAGCCTCTTTCTATCAGATATCCTCGCCATTTTATATAAACTTTTTCATGTATATAGTCTGTAAGTTTAATTATTACGATTAATGGCAAATAAACTGTTATACTGTTATACTGTTATACTAGCTGTTATACTTAATATTCAACATTGCTCAAGGGAAAGGGGGAAGGGGGTTTGCAAATCAAATTGATACATTTTGTATCTTTTTTAAAACTCAAACAAACACGCTCATAAAATTTTAACAATGTCCAAATAATGTTGCGCATGGAGATATTTAATTTAAATTTGTAATTAGTCTCAAATTGTTATGTACCTTAAGGTATGATATAAACCTCAACACGCATTGCTTTCATCATTTTGAACTTTGTTGGTATAAATCGGATGTATCTTGCTTTAACAGGCTTGGGTAACCTGTTTTTGACCACAGAACTGTTGTCTTTGTTTCCTGGGAAGATCTTTCAATACATCATACACAAATATTCCAATCATACAAAAGCGTTTGACAGCACTAATAATTAGCTTTTTACCTTGTCTTTTTTACTCTCTTTGTATGTCTGCCATGTTGATTTGTTGTTAGAGAAAGATAATTTGAACTCAGTTACCATGAAACATGGGCCACGACCCGCCTTGTATTTCTACAGCACAGATCACAAACGCACTACCGAGGTCAATCTCTAGGTAGTCACGCGGATTGTCAGAAGTTGTTGCGCCCCAGAAAGAAGAACCGTGCATTCTTGCGTCAAATGGTTTGATTTTTTTATGAGAATATGTGAGCACTGATGTAGCAGTCATTCTATCGTCTGGTATTATAGACCTGTCTCTTGCACCAATCGCGTGGCTTTTACTGCAATCTACTTTACAGATTAACAAAATGATATACCAACAATTAAGAATTCTGGACTAGAAATTCGTGCTAAAAATTAAAAAAAGGATTGAGTTTAGATCAGTAACGAAAGCCATGTCGATCCGACAGTTTTAAGTACATCATAGGAAAGATGAATCCGAGGAAGGAAAACATCGTTTAGATCCAATTTTTTTATGAAAAAAAAAACCGAGAATCTTTCAACAATATTTCCTTTTTTATCATTCAAAATCATGTCATAATCAGTTATAATCATAATCATGTTAAAAACAAATCAGAATTTATTATTAGAAAGGTATTTCATAGGAAATTTAATGGTGATTCAGATGAAAAAGAGAAAAATGGGGTGTCCCTAGCCTCCTCCGAAGGCATCTCTTAGGCAGAAAAAACGAAGAAAAAGAAAAAACACGTCGACCAGGCTTCGTCGTCCTCAAATTTTCAACACAGGAACCCAAAAATCACGACTCAGGAGTTGCCTGCGGAGGAGGCTAAGGTTTATGGATTATTTCTCAAAGGAAATTCACTTTTCTGTAAGTAGAAGGTATAATAAATGTAGCTATGTATAATTTCATGTGTTCATTGTTTTGTTTCAACTAATTTTCTACTGTCTTTTTGACATATTTCAACTTTCATATCCATTATTTTTTCCAACAAAAACGTGCTAAAAAATTGTCTTTTCGAGAGAAAATGCCTTTTATATAATGCTTATTTTTTCGTTTTATTTCACTAATGTTGTGCAATTGTTGTTTGGATAAGTTTTGAGTCCTATTTTGCCGTTTTTAATGAAATGTGAGTTTTGTAATTAAAAGAATCGCTAGTTCGGCCACCTTTGAAGTTCCTTTTACTTTTATAAATTCACATATCAAGGTGAAACAGATCCCTTTCAAATGACAGCATATCTAAATCATGATAATGGCTGTTAAATTGCTTAACGCTTTAAAATATACGGCACAAAAATGAATGTTTGGATTCCTTGTATCTCTACCGTGACTCGATGTCGTATGTGCGCGAAGTCATGCGCAGTTTTTTAGTTTTTGTATAGTAGTCAGCCACCTTAAATCAGTAAGTTTGTGACATAATTTGGCTTCGTCTGAAATTTTTATTTTTGCATAAACATTGTCTCTCAAAATGACTCTCCCTCTCTTTATTCACGCTCACAGACAACAATTAGAAAAGATTGAAGCTTACCTGATTCTGTTTTTCCACTGATAACATTTGTCAAGAAGAAAAGACCAACACCAAGCATATACAGAGACCATTTCATGGTGAAGCCAAGCGTTGTGTGTATACTATACTAATTATTCAGAACGAAAGGTATGAATTCTACCACAGCTAACACATACACATTCATCTTGAATTTTATTGTTTTTCTGTCTTCACAGAAAGAAACGAAATGTCTAAGCTATTTCGATTCGCTGACATCCAATTAATCGATTGTTAGAGTAAATTATAAACATCCAGAAGAAAATTGATATCAATAAATTGAAGACTGACTAAAGACTGTAGAAAGCCCATAGTTAGTCTCACGGCTTCTGACTGTTTCATCGTATTGCTAGGATCTGACCATTTTTCATCTACTATTGAAGTTAATTCATTTGACTTGATGGGAAGCTGAAATGAAATTTCAGAACCTTCATATTAACCTTCATATTTGGTCATATTTGAGCTCAAAATCATATTTTTCTGTAAGCGTGTATGGTTTAAAATTAAATACAAGCAATTGGAAATATTAGATGATAAATTATATATACTAGTCGATATCGATGCGGACATTTTTCGCTTAGCGTATTATATATATGATAATAAACATACTTTGAAACATTCAACGATTCGTGTGTAATATACATTTTACATATTTATAATTTAATATCAAACAAGACGCATATTTGCGTGCACTCCGGCTTCATTACGATTATGTAATTATTTTCAAGGATTAGCTTGGGACGATTTGAAACGAAAAAACATGTATTCAATGTTGTTGTTTTATTTGTATTATTTTTTTGGTCGTCCTCCTTTTCCGTTAGGTCCGTCTTTCCGTCAGTCCATGATCCGCTGGTCTTGGTCGCTTGTCTTGGTGCAATCTAGCGAGTTCAAGAAGTGTCTAAGAAAGATAGAATGTCACTCAAGCAGTTGGTGTTATATTTGAGGCGTGTTGGGCTGTTCAGTGTAGTCAGTTTCAGAGAGGCCGATTTCAGGTGTTTATTTGTTGTTGTTGAGCTTGTCCTTGAGGTTTACAACCGGTCACGTTATCTGACATATTGTAAGGAAACAAATATAATTTTCATCTACCGATACATAGATCGCTAGTTAGTTGAACTGCTAGTTATAGGTCGAAACGATTTAAATTTGCTAATAAGTTTGTTGTTCTGTGCAAGAATTTGCAATTTTCAGTTTCTGAATCGAGGATCTGAAGCTTGTAGTAGTCAATAAAATTAAACTATTGACAGATCGATAAATTCGCTACTTTAATCAAAAATATAAAAGAAATAATTAACAAGAAGCAATATATTTACCGTAAGCCTCACTAAAGTATCATACTATAATTGTTTGTATGGTCTTCACTTGTAGTGTGCTGTATCGTACTCTCAAAAGTTGTGTAGAGATTCACCAGTTAAGTCCTTTGTACGGTTAACGTTTACACAAGATTGATAACCAGGTCTTTTGTAATTTGAATAGATAGATACCTCATTATTTTGATATAGTACATATTGCTCACGATAAGAGTCTCAATGAATTGGTAACTGTTCGCTCGTAAGTTAATCTCTCGTTAAGTTTGCGGACCAAATCGTTTCGAAAACGCTGGGCATCTTTTAGTGTGGATGTACCGCGAACGATGTGTGCATTTGTTAGTGCTTTCAGCGTACTTTCCATATAATTTAGAGCCATAAATCACAGATATCTGGCCGTCAGAATTCTGGTTGCAGGATTGAGGGTGTGCATTGATTTGCACGTGATCCAATTCACCAATCATGAGACGATAGTAATGTTGAAAGTGCCAGGCGTTCCTTAAATGCGTTTTGAGAACGACGAAAAAGAAAGAGCATTTTATAACTCGGCCCGTTCTTAAGGAAGCCCGAGTAAAAAGTGTGCTGACTGTGATTTTGATCAGTTTTCTTTGTTAACTAGTACTCTGGATTCCGGGTCGAGAAGTCCAGACATATGTGTATAATTGGGTAACAGCAAATTGTTTAGTTGGATACCGGACATACTATATAAAGATATAGCGAGGCTATATCATCACTTGAGGGCTAGATTAGCGCTATCTGTGGTAGCTAGACTAGCCTCTTTTCTTAAATTTTTAAAATACACTCACAGATCCATCAAAAACCCTATGAGCATGCTGTTCTAGTTTTACGATCATTTTTTAGCTTTTTGGTATGGATCAATATGACATGGGACTCGCAGGAAAAAAAGAACATTTTATAGCCCTGCTAAGGAGGAATATAAAATGGATCACATTTCAATTTCTTTTCTTCTTTTTTTTTTTGCAATAGCGATATATTCGTTTTGCAATAAAAAAAGAAAAGGAAAGGAAATGTGATCCATTCTATATTTCTCCTTAGCAGAGTCCAAAGTCATATTGATACATATCAAAATATTTGTATTATATCATTTCAATTCCTAATTAAAAAATGGATGAAAGAACCATGGACCAGGTAAATATATGCCTGCATGTATTGTGTTTGGCAATATATTTCAATATTATTATGGAATATCAAATGATATCACTTTTGATAATAATCCAACATATATTTAATTTCAATTTTGAGGAAAATACAAAGAACATGAGATAAAATAATGTTATACATGTACATCAATAATGAAAAGCTGTATTTTCATTCTGATTAAAGTTCAATATTTGACTTTTATTTAGCATTTTCCTTAGTCAACTCTATTTTTACGGTTATTACATTTCAGCTTCTTGTTGCAGAAATCCTACAGGAGTCCCAATCATTAAAGGAGAAAGGAAGTGAATGGACTAGCCTGCGAAGAAGGTAAATAGAGACATTGTTTACTAGTTTACTCTAAATTAGACGTTATTGATTATTTCTACTTTATGATGATAAGTCTCCTATAACGCTGAGAAAGCAACAGGCTCGCTGTATGGACCAGGTCCTTTTCCGGTGAAGGCCCTGACAGACACGGTATATTGTGCACGCAAATTGAGATCGTGGATGACGTACTACAGGGGTGATTGTTGTAGACGTTATTTGCAATCCCTACAAGAGTGAGACTGATTTCGTACTTTGTGATGGGGCTATTAGATAAATTTTGATGTACTGGCTGCCACGTGACTCGATAGGATATATCGTTGATCTTAATGGTAGACACTTTTTCAGGAGGACCGTCAGGCTCTGCAAAAAAATAGCACATACAGATTGAGAGACGTAGTATTTCAAAATTTAGCTTTTTTTTAAAACAGTAGTGTCCTTACTGTCTTCTTTGGTCCTCGTCATTATCGCTTTACTCAGAGGACCGTCTAGAACAGTGTAGGCCAAGACTTGAAAGCTGTAATCAGTGTATTTATCAAGACCAGCCACAACTGTTGTTGTAGTACCACTACTTCTCACATCCTGGTACTTGGTTTTACTTCCGTACATGTACTTATAAGCCACTTTATACCCTCTAAATACACCATTTAGCCTGCACTGTTTACTATCCCTCAATGGTGACCAGGTAACGCGGATACTTGTTGATGATGATGCCTGGACTGCTATCATGTTTGGAGGGCAAGGCTAGAAATAAATCAGAAGCATCAATATGTACACTGATCACTCGTTATTGATCTAACTATGGTTCTATTCAATCAGTCCTTACCTTGAGAATTGACATAAACCTCAACACGCACTGATTTCCAGTTGTTAAACTTTGTTGGTATAAATCGGATATATTTTGCTGCAACTGGTCTTGTTAATCCGTTTTTGACTACAGAATCGAAATCCTTGTTTCTGGGAAAATCTGAATACATATCAAGCAAAACGTATTCTCTGTTGTATAAAATATTCCAAATAATTAACTAAAGAAAGCTTTACCTTGTCCTTTGTATCCTCTTTGTATTTCCTCCATGTTGATTTGTCGATAGAGAAGGATAACTTTTACTCAGTTACCCACTACCTATCATACCAAGACCCGCCTTTTGTTGCCACTGCACAGATGGCATGTGCACTTCTCAGGTCTATCTGTATAGATAGTCACGAGGGTTGTTCTTAGACGCAGGGCTCCAGAAGGAAGAA